>JADRCH010000257.1:134419-158636 GCA_019843965.1 Rhynchomys soricoides
GTTTGTTTTATTCATCATTAGAAAGCATTTCTTTTTAAGTAAAATAACCATATTCCAATGAAAACACAGGAACTGTGTCTAGAATCCAGCAGAGCATGGTAGTAGTTCTCTCTCTCCTCTCTCTCTCTCTCTCTCTCTCTGCCCCTTACTGATACTTTAAACCAACTAATCCATTTGATATTTAAGTGCCTTGATGACATGTTCTTAGACATGGCTTTTGTTAAACAGCACTCATTTTTCCTTCGGGTGCACTAAAGGGCAGGATGAAGTCTGGCCACTGGCTCTTTCCTCACCATCTCCTTTCCTCTGATCTCACTGCCTCCCTTTGCACGTGAAGCACAGACTGAGTCATTATCTTAATTGAGTTGTCTTGGATCCTAGGAGAGATAAAAACAATGATTTGTGCCTGCAAAGCCATGCCCTGGAACAAAAATGGTGACTTCCTGAGAACCAGTTCATCTCCTCAAGTGATAGAAATTTCTTGGATCGTGTTTCAGAACCAGAACTAAGACAATGATTAGCCAGACAACACCCTGACCAAGATTGCCCAATTCTTTATACCTCTTATCTTATGTCTTAAACCTTTCTGTTTTTAATTTTAAACTCATACAAGTACCCTGAAGATGACCCTGGGGTATCAGACTCCAGGACATTAGTCTTTTTATTTTATTTTATTTTATTTTATTTTATTTTATTTTATTTTTTGGTACATTATTTACATTTCAAATGTTTTCCCCTTTCCAGGTCTCACCTTTGAAACCTCCTATCCCATCCCCCCCTCCCCTGCCTCTATGAGGGTGCTCCTCCACTCACCCACCCACTCCTGTCTTCCCTCCCTGGCATCCCCCTATATTAGGGCATCTAACACTCTCAGGCCCAAGGGCCTCTCCTCCCACTGGTGGCCAACAAGGCCCTCTGCCACAAATGTGGCCAGCACTATGAGTCCCTCCATGTGTATTCTTTGGTTGGTGGATCAGTCTCCAGGAGCACGGGGGTGGGGGTGGGGGGGTGGGGGTGGGGGAGGTCAGGCCAGTTGACACTGTTGCTCCCTCCATGGGGCTGCAAACTCCCTCAGCTCCTTCAGTCCCTTCTCCAACTCCTCCATCTGGGACCCCATGCTCAGTCCAACAGTTGCTGTGAATTGTAACTTGGGTATTCTGAACTTTTGGGCTAATATCCACTTATTAGTGAGTACATACTGTGTTTGTTCTTTTGTGACTGAGTTACCTCACTCAGGATATTTTCAAGTTCCATCCATTTCCCTGTGAATTTCATGAAGTCATTGTTTTTAATAGCTGAGTAGTATTCCACTGTGTAAATATACCACATTTCCTATATCCATTCCTCTGTTGAGGGACATCTGGCTATTATAAATATGGCTGCTACGAACATAGTGGAGCATGTGTTATTACATATTGGAGCATCTTCTGGGTATATGCCCAGGAGTGGTATAGCTGGGTCCTCAGGTAGTATTATGTCCATTTTTCTGCCAAACTGATTTTCAGAGTGGTTGTATCAGCTTGCAATCCCACCAGTAATGGAGGAGTGCTCCTCTTTCTCCATATCCTCGCCAGCATCTGCTGTCACCTGAGTTTTTGATCTTAGCTATTCTGACTGGTGTGAGGTGGAATCTCAGGGTTGTTTTGATTTGCATTTCCCTGATGACTAAGGATGTTGAACATTTCTTTAGGTGCTTCTCAGCCCTATGAGTTTCCTCAGTTGAGAATTCTCTGTTTAGCTCTGTTCCCCATTTTTTGATAGGGTTATTTGGATCTCTGAAGTCTAACTTCTTGAGTTCTTTGTATATATTGGATATTAGCTCTCTATCAGACGTAGGATTGGTAAAGATCTTTCCCCAATCAGTTGGTTGTGATTTTGTCCTATTGACTGTGTCCTTTGCCTTACAGAAGCTTTGTAATTTTATGAGGTCCCATTTGTCGATTCTTGATCTTAGAGCATAAGCCATTGGTGTTCTGTTCAGGAACTTTCCCCCTGTGCCCAAGTGTTCGAGACTTTTCCCCACTTTCTCTTCTATTAGATTCAGTGTATCTGGTTTTATGTGGAGGTTCTTGATCCATGTGGACTTTGTACAGGGAGATGGGAATGGATCAATTTGCATTCTTCTACATGTTGACTGCCAGTTGAACCAGCACCATTTGTTGAAAATGCTGTCTTTTTTCCATTGGATGGTTTTAGCTCCTTTATCAAAGATTGAGTGACCATAAATGTGTAAGTTCATTTCTGGGTCTTCAATTCTATTCCATTGATCTACCTGCCTGTCACTGTACCAATACCAAGCAGTTTTTATCACTACTGCTCTGTAGTACAGCTTTAGGTCAGGGATGCTGACAAGGCTGCCCTCTCTCTCTTCCTGTCTATTCAATGTAGTACTTGAAGTTCTAGCTAGAGCAATTAGACAACAAAAGGAGGTCAAAGGGATACGAATTGGAAAGGAAGAAATCAAAATATCACTATTTGTAGATAATATGATCATATACTTAAGTGACCTGAAAAACTCCACCAGAGAACTCCTACAGCTGATAAACAATTTCAGCAAAGTGGCTGGAATAAGATTAACTCAAACAAATCAGTAGCCTTCCTGTTCTCGAAGGATAAACAGGTGGAGAAAGAAATTAGGAAAATGACACCCTTTACAATAGTCACAAACAATATAAAGTATCTTGGTGTGACTCTAACCAAACAAGGGAAAGGTCTGTATGACAAGAACTTCAAGTCTCTGAAGAAAGAAATTGAAAAACTCAGAAGATGGAAAGATCTCCCATGCTCATGGATTGGCAGGATTAATATAGTAAAAATGGCCATCTTGCCGAAAGCAATCTACAGATTCAATGCAATCCCTATCAAAATTCCAACTCAATTTTTCATAGACCTAGAAAGATCAATTCTCAAATTCATTTGGAATAACAGAAAATCCAGGATAGCAAAAACTATTCTCAACTTTAGTCTTAAAACTCTGGTTACACTATAAACTAAAATTAATTTGGGCTAATTTAACCATTTCAGTGTATGTGGCAACTAATTTCTAAGCCAATTTGGTGCCATGTAAACAATCTACAAACATAAGCACATGTAGACAACATATGCACATATAGGCATACATACATATAGATTTTAGGGACTGGAAAGATGGTTCAGAAATTAAGAGCACTTATTGATTTTGCAAAGCACCTGATTTGATTCCCAGCACCCACATGGCTGCAAACAATGGTCTGGAACTCCAGTTCCAGAGTATCTGACTCTCTCTTCAGACCTCTGTGGGCCCTGCATGGAATGGATTCATATATATGTATATGTATACATACATACATACATACATACATACATATATATATGTACATATTTATACATATGTATATATATATGTAGGTGAAACACACAAATTTTTTAAAAATTAAATCAAAAGCTTCTGTAATTTTGAGATCTGTCATTTGCCAGTTTTATAGTTACACTGATGATCTGATTATTACTTAGCGGCATTAATCAATCTTTAATTCTATAACTGGACTTCCAAAGTCTTTACAGAATCAAAGTAGAAAACGTAAATCTCAAAGACACAGCACCTAATATGACCATCACTAAGGCTAGCTGAACAGACAGCAACAGCTTGGCTTTAAATGGCCATGTCATCTTTTTTTCCCCCCCTTGGTTATAAATTGACTGGAATAAGAATCTTGAAAAACTTATTCTTAATTTTCACACTTTTTAGAAAGAGGAGAGCACAGGCAGAGAAGGCAACAGCTCTCAATCCTACTGTTACAACTGTAAGTTAAAAGTCATTCTAAGATACTTATGTTTGTATAAACACACATGTATATGCATACCCCACACCTTGAATTAGACATGTAAAGATTAGTACTTTTAGTTTGCCATAAAAGATAAAAAAATGAGATGGCCACAGAATTTGTACTATTTTGTTAGAAATATTTCAACCCTGCGAGGAGGCTATCTTTCATCCTCTTAAGCCTGTTCCTTGTTGGGTCACAATCCTTGGCAGAGGGCTGCATATATGGGAAGGCTTGTGCTCTGCATGCATGATCAGGAGACTGTATGCATGTTTTCCAGTTTCCTCCTAGACACCCCTTTCCTCCACAGTGGAGAAGCAAGTACTCAGGACTAAGCCAGAGCAAAAGCTAGAGTTAAGAGCTGGAGAAATGAGACATACTTGCTTCTCAGGCATGGGGACTGGAGTGGGCCTCAGAACACATGTAAAGCTGGGTAGGTTTGGCAGCCCATGTGTGATCCCAGCACTTGGGAGGCTGAGACAGGAGTCCCTGGTGCAAGCTGGCTAGCTAGACTAGGTAGATTGGAGAGTTCTGGGCTCTGTGAGGGGCCAAGTTTCAGTAAACTAAAATGGAAAGTGACTAGGGAAGGCATCCAAGATCAACTTCTGGTCTCTATGTGCATCTCTCAGTGATTTGGTGTGAATGAGAGAATACAGAAGGTGGTTTAGGGCTCTAGGGAGTGGGAAAGATACTCCATTTTTTTCCCTTTTGGATATGGGGTTTGATACAAGCTGAGGTCATCAAGGACATTAGAGGTATCTTCTTTGATCTTCATTGGCATAATTCCCCATCCTGGTGGTGGGCCATGACGGTCAGAACATAAACCACCTCAGATCACCTTTTTTCCTCGTACAAAATAGATCCAGGACAGCATTAGAGCGTAAGCATTCCAATCTTTCAGCCAAACCTCCCCACTACCCAGTTTATATTATAGCCAAAAATATTGGGCTATTTTTGTCTAGATTCCAAGGCAAAACCTTTTTCCTTGACTAACCTCCCTGATTTTATCATTATCAACAATTCTCTTGATACAATGCAACGAGACTCACCCCATCCTACTGCTCATACTTGCTGTGTTGTTACCTTCCCAGTCATCATAGTGGGGTGTTCAAAGGGACTAAAGGTGAATTTCCTGTGGGAATCCTAAAGGGAGAGGCAGGAAATCAAGGGTCTCTGCAGTGGGAAGACATCCCAAGGCATTTCTCTCACCCATGTGCAGAGTTCCCAGGAAGACCTGTTGTAAGGATTCTGGGTGAAGAACCTAGACATATCCTGCAAAGCAGAAACCCTTGTTTTGGTCCCCAGTCCTTCTGGGCTCCCTCACCCTATAGCTAGAGTTTAAACCAACCACCCATGTTGTCTCTCCTGAGTCTCACAACAAAACAAGGTGAGAGGAGCAGAGGAAGGAAGAAGGAAGGAAGGAAGGGAGGGAGGGAAGGAGGGAGGAAGGAGATGTGGAGACTGGTGAGCCTAGTGCTAGCAGCATGAGAAAGTCTGGGGAAGAGGCACTTGGCCAACTGGGTGCTGCCATTTTTGGTTGGCGTCCTCCATGTGGGCATCACCATCTTTGGCTGATGTGACTACCACGTTGGGATGTCTTGAGTTGCCACTGGAGTGCGTGTGTGTGTGTGTGTGTGTGTGTGTGTGTGTGTGTTGAGTGTAACAAGATGTATATCCTCCCGTTGTTACATCAGGGTTGGGGTGAGGGTCTCTATAGTGGGTTTGGCCTAATGATGCTTCTATTATGTTTATTTGGGTCCCCCAAATTGTTTGCATGAGAATGTGCAGGTCTGGGCATAAGACACTGAGGGACCCTTCCCCAGTTGGTTCTGATTGGTAAAATAAAGTGGCTGGCAGCCAATGGTTGGGCAGGGTAGACAGAGGGATGACTTTTAGAATTCCTGAGTTAGGGGCAGAAAGAAAGGAGAAGGAGGAATGATATCTGTTGTGCCAGGAGAAAGAGAGGAAAGACACCATGACTGAGAAGGCGTGGGACAGATAGCATAGCCACTTTGTAGGAACTGGGGAAGAGCCACCCCAAGAGAGCCTGCTGCCCGACTGGGTCCAGGGCAGCAAAGATAGAATATAGATTTTAGTAAGTAATAACGTGGGGATATCCGAGGGAGGTGGATTAGCCATGTGGAGGTTAGGAAGTGGCCCAACCATTGAGCTATTTTAGGCATATCAAAATATAAAGGCAGTGCGTGTGTCTTTTACGTCTTTTCACCTGGGAACCCAGAACATTGGCATGAGTAGTGAGGAACATGCTGCTGCTGCCTGGATCAAGTTGAGTAGTTTAACTGGGTGCTACTATAGGTTTCGACATACTGAATTCCAGCTCCTTGCCTCTCTGTGTAGCCATACATGAGAAGGAAGGGATGGGACCCAAACACACTGGGTCACTGTCACTACTTCCACCGCAGGCCCTTGCCAGCCTTTCTCTGCGCCCTGGGAAAAGGGAAAGAAGGGAGGGAGGAAGGCGTAGACTAGTGTGGAGAAAAGCCGGCTTGTTAGAAAGGAAAGAAAAGGAAAACATTCCAGGCTCTGTTAGGTCTCCCTGGAATTAGTAGGAAATTTTAAGAAATTAGGAACATAGACTTTACCTCTTGGCTGGCTTGACAGTCATTCTAGGCAGGTGTGGGCATGCACTGGAATTTCCAGATCCCTCTGTATTCCCAAGAATTTGGGAAGGGGCACATAGATAAGTGATAGAAATGATAGAACACATTCCTAACAGGGGAGGTGGGCCCTATCTAGGTAAAAGGTCAGAAGCTCAATGGCTAAGGAGCTATAACAGATTGTGATTTTTATATCTTAGCATACATGGGCTTTTGAGTCATTTGCATAACACACAATTTTTGGTATATGCTCTATCTTGTTACATGTAGCTCATGTGTATGTGTGTGTTCCAGTCTTTCTCTGATGCTGGTTTCCTTCATATACTAACCCTGACCTCACTCTCTCCCCTACTCTCTGACCACACAGTGAGTCAGTGCAGGATTTTGCCTGGAGGCTGCTGTTATAATTCAGACAAGAGGCAGTGATAACTTAGGCTGTAGTAATGGCTATGGAAATATAAAGGGTGATGGCTTTGGAGACAGTTGGGACAGAAAATGGTGATGGAGTGGAATCAGGTTAGGAGAGGAAGAGAAGAATGAATGTCTTACTTTTCTATTGCTGTGTCAAAACACCATGACCAAGAAACTTACAAAAGAAAGCATTTAATTGGGCTCATGGTTTCAGGAGGGTTAGAGTCCATGGTAGCAGATCCAAGGCACAAATGAGAGCTCACATCCTGATGCACAACCATAAGGCAAAGAGAGCACTGGGAATGTCATGAGTCTTTTGAGATCACAAAGCACATCCCCAGCGACAGCCTCCTCCAGCAAGGCCACACCTCCTCATTCTTCCCAAACATTTCCACCAACTGGGGATCAAGTATTCCAACCTATGAGTAAATTCCTACGGGGGTGTGTGTGTGTGATTCTCATTCTAACCACTATTAGAAATGCTCTAAGGTTTACTTATATATCTGGTGAGGTGCTGCCAGCAAACTTTGCAAACTGTGATGGGGTACATTATGGAAGGATCAGGGAAGGTCTTCAGTTTAATTTTGAGAATGTGATTAAAGCTCACAGCTTAAATTTAGTCCTTAGATGTACAGATCTGTGAGCGGGCCTCCCATTTACGAGTCATGTATAGCAGGAACGGAAGTTTTAGAGATGTCTGAGCTCATCTAGGGAGATCTCAAGAACAGGTTGAGAAGGAGAAACAGTCTCGTGTTGAACTTCTAAGAGTTTTTCGCCTTTAATGGTCAGATCGTGGGAGCAGGAAAATGGGCTGAAAAGCAATGGCCACATAGGTCAGGACAGCCTGAGTGGCACCCTCTGAAGATTATCCATTCATTATCCAGTTCCCCAAACACACTCTCATTGGCTGAGCTGGTCTGCAGATCCAAGTCTCTCAACTCCCAGATTATGGCAGTTCTGTTTATAGAAACCATCTCTGAGCCATCTCATGACACCTGTCGATAGCAGGTTGGGATTTGTTTTTGTTTTTCTGAGCATAGTGGTACATGCTGTGTGGTATGTGACCCATGGAAACCATTTGTCTCCCTAGACCATTATCTCAGGAGTTCAACTTCACCCTGAAACTGAATTTTAGTGGACTCACAACCCAATACTGTCCCTGGGCTGATCAGAGCATCAGTCCCCAGAGCCAGGCAAGCAGAGTAAATGAGTCATCGGAGTCCTGTTCTGACATTCATTCTGTGGCATCGGGTAGGGAGAACACCTTTCTTTCTTTTTGGGTGTCATGTGTTAGGGTGGTTTGGGCCTGTACTTCAGTAGGCTTCCAGCTGGAGTAATGAGGACATTTCTTATGTTTTGAAGTCTTAAAATAAACAAGCAGTGTTTAGGGTTAGTTTACCAGTTGAACAACTTTACTGAAGTTCTTTGCCTATTTTTTGTTCCCTGATTCTCAGCTTACTGACTTAGTCTTCATGACTGCACGAGGCTGCTGTAGCCTGACTGAGATTTCCATCGTTAGAAAGAAGGTGCCTACTGTCCATGCAAGATGGCAAGGGCGCAGGACCTGTGCCCCTGTGCAGGGACTTGTACTTATTTCTGTGCCTCTTCTTTACCCAGCATGAAGCACCACACAGATGTGAAACAAATAAAGGAGAGGTGTGGCTAGGGAGGAGACAGGCACTTGGAAATACTTGGTAATGTTTCCTATCGTGCCAGACCTGCCTCAAGGATAAATGCACATGCTCTGGGGGGAACGGGAAATGTTAAAATGAGGGAAGATGTTCCAGAAATAAGAGGAGGTGCTCGTTCCGGGGCAGTATTAGTCATGTGTCCTTCTGACAAAAAGAAGGCTCCCAAGAGTCAGAGCTGAGGTTGCAGAGAGCAAAGGAGGAATGGACACTGTTTATCCATCAGTCAAAATAAACTTTCCCAAATCTCCCAGTGAATGAGTTTCTTGTCCTCCACTGAAAGCCCAAGAAGCCCAGCAGTCACCCTGCCACCCCAGAACAATATCCATCTGGAACCAACTAGCCTTGAATTTGATATGTAACTGAAGATGGCCTTGATCTTCTGATCCACTGGCCTGTATCTCCTGAGTTCTAGGATTACAGGCATGTGCTACCATGCTTGGTTTTATGCAGTGCTAGGGATGGAAGTGAGGGCTTCATGTGTGCCTGGCACTCTACTAACTGAGTTATATTCCCGGCCAATGACTGTACTTTTAAATCCTGACTGTCATGTCAGTTGGACATTTACTATATATCTCATCCATTTTCTGTTTTGTAAAACTTTATATCAAAGTGATTATGTATATTTACTGCTCAACATGGTCCCTGCCCTAGAGGGGTACTTGGCAATGGTGGTGGTGGTGATGGTGGTGGTGATGTTGATAATGATGATGATTCTGTTGGTGGTGATAGTGGTGGCCATGACTCTGGCAGGTTTCAAGGTCACAGCTGCTCTCAAATTTGGAAAGATAAAAGGAACTAAGAAGTTCAAAGGAACTCCCAAAATGTTATTGTTCCAAAAACGGATTCTGTGATTTCCATTGAAAACTGGAGAGAATCAACCCAAAGGCAACTTGGTTTTGATTCAATATTCTGCCCAGGCACACATATATGCAGCACACAGACATATATGCTTGCAAAACATGCATCTGACTTGACCTTTGACTTCGGGCCTGTCACCTCACAACCAAATATCTGTCAGAGTCATATGCTGGTACTTACTTTAAACGGTTTATAAATGGGTTATAAATACCACACAATGTGGTTTGCATTCTAATGAAAATACCCTGACTCATGACATCAGCTAACTTGTTAGAAATGAAGGCTGCACATGATGCATGTTAGAAGTGAATCCTCCTGTGACTGAATATATGGATTAATACCTTAGTGAGAGTGTGTCTTAGGGTTTTACTGCTGTGAACAGACACCATGACCAAGGCAACTCTTACAAGGACAACATTTAATTGGTGTTGGCTCACAGGTTCAGAGGTTTAGTCCAGTATCATCAAGGCGGGAACATGGCAGTGTCAGGCAGGCATGGTGCGGGAGGAGCTGAGAGTTCTACATCTTCATCTGAAGGCTGCTAGAAGAAGTCTGGCTTCCAAGCAGCTTAGCATGAGGGTCTTAAAGCCCACACTCACAGTGACACACCTACTCCAACAAGACCACACCCTCCAACAAGGCCACACTTCCAAATAGTGCCACTCTCTGGGCCAAGTATATTCAAACCATCACCAAATGAGACAAAAGCAGGCTTTGCCAAGATACAGAAGAGAATAGAAAGAATCATTACTGCAGCAGGTTAGGGGAGCATGGGAGTTATTCCCAGAGCAATGTTGTCCCTCAGCAAAGGAAGCAGGAGATTTTATTTGGGGAGCACACACTTAGCCTCAGGTCATGATTTAGGAAGATGGCAGCAGACTTGGGGCATGCTGCTTCTTTCAAGGTCATGCAGCTCAGGCTTGAATGGTTCAAATCATTCAACCCCAGACAGGAATGCCTGGGGGAACGCTTAGTTGTTTTGTCACAAAGTTTTAGCTGATAATAAGAGTCTATCCCTGCCGGGCAGTGGTGGAGCACACCTTTAATCCCAGCACTTGGGAGGCAGAGACAGGTGGATATCTGAGTTCGAGGCCAGTCTGGTCTACAGAGTGAGTTCCAGGACAGCCAGGGCTACACAGAGAAACCCTGTCTCCAAAAAAAAAAAAAAAGTCTATCCCTAAAGGTGTCTGCCTCCCTTAGTAGCTAACACTCTCAGCATAGAGTGTGAGGATCATCTCTCAAAGGCAAAGGAGCCAACAGATCAAAGGAAATGGAAATACATCTAGAATTATACAAAATACAGTTTAAAAGATCTATGGCCCAAAGTACATCTTAGCAACACAAGAGATCTCCACACCCGGAGGCAGGAGAGGGGCATATGAAGGCAAAGGTGGCCTATGGGCAACTAGAGTGTACTGGCTTTCTTTGAAAAACTGCTAATACATCAACTATCAGTTAAGACACGAGGCACAGTAGTGAGCAGAAAAAGCTCAGCTATTGACAGCTCCGTATATCTTAAAGGCTTTAGACAGTCTACCAGGGTCACCCAGTGGACAAGATGGCAGTTACAACCAACATGGCTGTAATAATGTCAGTTACCGTCCCTGCAAGGTCTTAGGGACACAGAATGGAGTGGGGTTACATTTCCGATGCTGGAACCTGTTCAAATGTCACATCAGAGGACAGGCAGTCCGAACCATCCTTTCCAAAGTGAATAGCAGGAATTAAGTCTGGAGAGGAAAGCAGAAAACTTTGAAAGCCAGGCATGGAGGAGAGGTGGGGAAGGCTAGGAAGGACCACTGAATGTGACCAGCAGAAACTGTCTCTGCGGAGATGGCCAGGTGCTGAGGAGCCATTGGGTGCAGACTGAGGTAATGCTTGTACGAGCTTTATGATCCAGGCTTCCTGGCATATGACATTCCCTCCCGAATAAGACAAATGACACTGTGGGGTGCAACCTCAAGTGAAGATTTTATGGCAAAGAATTTGGTTACTCTCAGAATGTGGGCTTTGCGCAAACATTCCTCATCAGGATGTTTCGGGCTATCTGTGGTTCAAATCAAAACGCCGGAAAAAAAAAAAAAGGTCAACTTAAATACCAATCAAAGGAATTATCCAAGATAATGATTGGTATTTATCCGGGAATATGTTAAACCTGAGAATTGTGGGAAAAAAAAATCAAATCCACATTTGTCCAATTAAAGCAAGCTGCATTTTGGCTCGTACCTGGGACTGGTGAGCCAGCTGCCTCATCTTAAGTCAGGATTTGAGAGAACAGCCCCTGATGGCTTCTTGAGGACCCTTTTATATGAGTGATAAGATGCTCACAGGGATGAGGCAGTTGACCATTACACATTGTTAAAAGGAGAGGAAGGAACAAGGGTAAGGATTCGTCATGTGGGGTTCGCAGGCAGTTTATAACATCTAAGAAACAGAAACTTATTGTTAATTACAAATAGAAACCTTGCAAGGATTTAACATAGGGAAAACAGGAAACTTACTGTTTAGCTCCAAACAGGAACCTTAGCCTGCACAGGACAATCAGGAACTTCTTACTTACAAATTGAAAACCTGCAAGGATGTAACAAAGGACAAATAGGAACTTAACTCTTAACGTCTCAACTGCAAGCAGAACCCCTAACCTTCAAGGTGTCTTTTTCCTGTTTTGATCTCACAAATAACATTTTGAGGAGAACACTTATGCCATAGTAAGCTATGGGCACATTCAACAAAGTCCAGACAAAAGGAAGTTTTGTAGATAAAAGGGGAGACAGCACGAATATTACTTAGACACACAGGTCCCTGGCCTTGTAGATAAGAAGGCTGAGTTCTCACAGCTCATTGGTGGTGGTGCGATTGCTTAAGGAAGCTGTTCTGAGAGCATCTTGTGTGAATTGTTGCAGTCTACAGAATGTTAAAGATAAACATTGTTACAAAAACCTGTGCATAAGAAAACGCACAACGCTCACTCCTAGTGTTAGCATTCTGTCTAAACTCCACCCCACAGTTACCTGGCAATAGCCAGGTGGGCCTGGCCCCCTATAAACGGGGCTGCTTGCCCCCCCCCACTCCTCTTCTCTCCCTTGCATCTCTTATCCCTTACCTCTCCCCATTCCCTTCCCTCTCTCTCTACTTCTCTACTCTCTCCCTCTCTCTGCCTTTCTCTTCCTCTACTACCCTCTTAGCTCCCTTCCCCATGCCTTAAATAAACTCTATTCTATACTATACCTTTGCAGTGTGGCTGGTCCCTCTGGGGGAAGGGATGCCTGGGCTTGGGCCTGCACACCCTTCCCCCACACCTTCCTCCCCTACACCCATAAAACATCATTTTTTATAAACACATCACCTAGAACCACAAGTCCTCCAAGCAGGATCTGTCTCAGACAGGCAGGCTGACTCTAATTTTGACTGGGGGAGAGAGTTAACCAGGAGAAAAACGTGTTTAGGTGCCTTTACTAGTTCATTAGGGCTGTCAGGGCCAAGGCTTTTTTTTTTGGTTTTTCGAGACAGGGTTTCTCTGTGTAGTCCTGGAACTCCCTCTGTAGACCAGGCTGGCCTCGAACTCAGAAATCCACCTGCCTCTGCTTCCCGAGTGCTGGAATTAAAGGCGTGTGCCACCACTGCCCGGCAGGGCCAAGGTTTTAACCTTAATAATTCATGTAACATTTCTACCTTGCCTCATTTCTGGTCGGTTGCCTTAGTATGTGGAGAGAAAAGCCATGAATAGTGAGTGTTTATGGAATGTGTGATCTTGATTATGTTCACAGGCTTTTGTGACCTAGAGAATTCCCTAATTCTGTAAATCTGAGGGGCAGGTGACCAGTCTTTGATCAGCTCTTGTTTCATATCTTAAGAGAACTCATTTGAAGAAGGCTTCAGCTCGCCAAGTTCTGCTGGACCTGTGACCATAATGTTATTAGCATATGAATTCATTCAGCATCTTAATGTCTTCATTATTGTTTTCTCACAAACCTCAGTGTATGGAGGTTACAGTGAATACTGTATTCCCATTTGGCACATGAGCAAACTGATGTATGTGTGCATGCACAGCCAAGATGAACATGGCAAGGTCACACAGCTGGGGGTGCTGGGATAGGGACTCTGATCAGTTCATACTGCTAAGTCTAGATTTTCTTCCTTACTGTTTCTGTAATGCGCGCATAACACATGGTTAAATTTCCTCGTTACGTGGAGGTGGGGTGGGGAGGGGACATCCTCTTGGAGACAGGGGAAATATTGGACTCGAAAGTCCACATGTCCAGGCAGCCCACCCCACAAAGACACAGAGACTGAGAATGATGCAAAAAGCAAGAAGTCTATTGAGTCCAGTGCACTGGGGCTGCCCTGCCAACAGGGCAATGGCAACCCCGTGTTAGTAAGGTACACACTTTTTATACACTTTTCTGGGGCAGAGCTTGGCAACAGCATGAAAGTGTAGGCTTGCATTGGTGGTTAATTTAGACCTTTTTTATGATTGGAGGCCCGCAGTGGTAACGTCAGCCTGTTACCATCCACCTGTGACTTCAGCCTGTCTTTGACAACAGAATTCTGTCCATTGTGTGGGGTCTGAGGCATATCTGCACCTGGCCTCGCTTTTTCATTTTATAACGGTTATCTTTGGCCCCTTCCGAGTGTCTGGAATGTTTCCTGCTCATCAGCTGCCTTTTGTCCCTCAAGGCCTCACATTAGGAGGAATGGGATGAGGAACTGTGGGAGGGTGGACCGGGAGGAAGTAACAACTGGACTGTAAAAAAATAAAAGTAATTAAAAAAAAATCCTTATTACAAGCCTGTCTCCTTACTAAAATGTCCTCTGTGAAACAGTAGCTACTTACTCTCATTTGAGTGAGAGTTCAGTCTTGTTGTTCAGTAAAAGCGCAGTGCTGGTGTTTGAGAACTGGCCATCAAAGGCAGAAGGAGCCGAGAGATAGAGGAAAGAACTGATGGGGCAAGACTATACAGAGGCTCCTCCCTTTTGTATTCTTGCTAACACCGTTTCCAGGTTTAACTAGAACTGGGTATCCTTGACAGAGAATCCTATGGAAAACTACCCAGCGATATTCTAGGAACCAAAGGTCAGGATAGCTTGTAAAGCCCAAAATTAACCTGTAAGTCCCACCTGCTCAGGAACCAGGTAACTTCCTGGGATGCTGGGACCTGTAGTTCTCGGGAAATAACAAAGCCTCATGGGAAAGAACAGTGGCCTGTAGGTCTGTCCGTATAAGCCCCTGCAACATGTGGTTTGGAGCCATTTCAGCTGGGAAATCCCAGGGGTATGATCCTGACTAAAGTCTATCTCTTGGTCACTGTTTAATATTTAATAAAGGCTTCCTTTAAATTTGGCCCAAAATGGTGGAGTTGGTTTTTCTGGCAAATCGAAGGATTAACAACAGTCCTGGCTAACTTATCTTTCCCTTTGTTAAAACTGCTTGCTTAAGTTGACCCCCTTCAGCTAACTGCTTATCTTAGCTTCTGTTTTGCTTCAAACTGCTTACTTTCATGAAGGACCCTCACTCTGTGTCCACCTGCAGCTCCTGAGAGAGATGCCAGGGTGTGGTTTCTGCTTTTAGAAATCCTATGTTCTGGACACTCTGGGCTACATCTATGTCCCCCAAACACTTGAGTGTGGTCCCAGCTGAATGGAATGAAGACTTTCAGTTGGCTACACACTATGTGTGTGTGGTCATCTCTGGTGAGCTCCCTATAACAAAGCAGACTGATCTGGGCTGCACAGAGTACAATGTACCGGACCTCCAGGCAGAAAAGCCTTAGGTAGTAGCAGGTCCAGTAGGAAGGAGGACGGGGCTTAATGTTAAATAGACAAATGTAAGCTACAGACAATATACCTTATCACAGTTAAGATTCGATCTGTCAGTGGACTACTCCACACATATGGATGAGTATCTTAATGATTTTGATAGACTCGTAGGGTTAGGGTATACAACAGGGCTCCTGGGCCAAATGGTGGTTTCAAATAGGATGGCTGAAAGTTGGATTCCCACTGTTCCCTTTGAGCATCTTGACACTGGGTGTACTCAAGTGTATTTGTTATGCTGTTCTCCACACTAGGAAGCCTGTGAGTGCAATCCCTCTTCCACACAACTAGGAGAATAGAAATACAGAAACAGTTCTGACCACTTGGTTTTCAACAAAGAAGCAAGCATGGAAACCATTTGAGTAAATGTGTGTCCCAGGGGACATGGAAGTAAGCATGAAGCTTCTGAGGTTCTTGAGTCATAAGTCATCCTTTGGGAGACTGTGACAGTGTCAGGTCCAAAAGAAACTCCAAAACCTAAACTCCGAAAGGTAGTGTAAATATTCATAAGTAAGCTCAACCTGGACTATATAAGGATTTCTGGCAGCTAGCTAAGAAGCCAGCATTCCTCAGAAACTTGTGAAGTCAACTCCCCTCTGCCAAAAGAAATAATTTCCCTTACCCCTAAGGGGCATATGGCTCTCCAATGAACATGTACCTGTGGTGCCTATCAGCATATCCGGGTCCATGCTGGCCCCAGGCTCTCTCAGTTCCTGTTCACAAGTACCTGTTACACATTTCAAAGCCCATGCTAACATCCTTCTCCTCCTCTACGCTAAACCCTCTCCAGCTCTTGAGCATCCTCCCCCAGCTGCTCACCCTTCTGAGAGCGTGCCTCTGCTCTTGCTAACCCCACTATTCTGCTGTGTTTTCTCTCCCCTGATAGTCTCTCCTCTCTGATAGTTACTTCTGGCCTTGTCCAGTCTGCTGGCCACGTTCAGCATTCAGTCTACTTCGTTTTCTCTCTTGACTCTCTCAGATGCCTCTGAATCTCCTGTCTCTCCCTCTTTCTCTATCTTCATATCTACAATAAAAACCTTAGTGTTGGCATCAGGACCTCCAAACCGGTGACATCACACCCAGGCGACAGTGCAATCCGCCCACCTGTTGCCAAGGCAACAGCCACCATATTCCCAGAATCCACTTGGCCTACCTCCCACCTTTACCTGTGGCTATGTCACTCTCTATATGTGGAAGACCCCCCTCTGCACCCTCTCTCCCCCTTTTCCTTTCTGCTGCCACTTTGCCCCCCCCCCCCATAAATCCCACGTGGAACTGCTTGGCCTAGTGTGGTTTCTGGAACCGCATGACCATCACAACACAATCATAACATCGGTGCCAAAACCCGGGAATTTCTACACAGGTTGCTGTGGGGTCTGGGCGGCAACTGCCGCCTAGAGCGATCGTGAAGCCGCCACTGCTGCCAGAGGACTGACCCCACATGGACTGCCGCCACCGCCATCACCGCCCGCTGCTACACCACATGGACTCCATCCGTTGGCACCCGCCCTCATCCACTGAGTGGATTTCCATCACTGCGGCAGACCATTGCTGCCGCTACCACCGCTGCTGCCGCCACCAGATTCACAGACTTCAACCACGTGGAGCAGCACCAACTAAACAGTTCCACCCTTCCTGCTATCTGACTGCAGAAGTCTGCAAACACACACTGGCATTTTGATTGGTAAGGAGTTTCTCCAATCGGCGGGAGGACCCTGTATGCCCAGAGAGTGTCTAGCCAACCCTTTCTAGGCTGAGGGGTTGGTGTTTCAATGCTCTGGTCCTTATGACCGGCCTCCTGGCTGACCTACCAGTTAGGACTTAGCCCTTGGGTGACTCCCTTCTTGAAAGCAGTTCATAAATCTTTGCAGCCATTAAAAATCCTAGTACTAGGTTGAATTGCTTTCTGGCAATTTCCAGGAAATTGCTAGCCGAAGCCCCTAGAAATCTCACGTGACGACCTGGATTTCTAGCTTGGCTGACCTCTGGTTACTAAACTTATTCCCTGGGACGCCAGCACTAATAGTTTAGTAACATTCCCCACCACCCAATGGGAGCTAAATGGTCTTCTAACGTACCCCCAGGAACCCCACTGGGATGTCTCCTGGAAAATCTCAAATCTCTTAATGCCTGATGTGAGACCTTCTAAATTGATACACCTCTGCAATAAGGCCTGGACTCAGTACACTTTAGAAAATAGTTCCAAATGGCCAGCTAATGGCACGTTAGATGCGATCGTTTTAAGAGATCTCCATACATACTGCCAGCAGTCCGGTAAATGGAAGGAAATCCCTTATATTCAAGCCTTTATCTATCTTCTCTCTCACCCCTCTATGTGTTCTGCTCATTCCCCATCCCAACTTCTCTTAGCCATGAAACCTGCTCAACAGCCACTAGATGACTCTACAACCCTAGACCCAGCTAACGAACTGCCTCCCTTCCGCCGAAAACCCAAACTGCTGCCTCAGTTTCTCCTCACCAGGATACCCCAGGGCTTACTAGCTTGACCTCACCCTGCATTGGCGCCGACCTTCACCTTTCCTATCATGCATTCTAAGGCCACAGCCAAACCCCCAATTCCTTCTCCTCCAGAGACACCTGACTCAGCACTGGTCCTTCCTCTAAGGGAAGTCGCTGGGGTTGATGGTCTGGTCAGAGTACATGTCCCGTTCTCGCTGAGTGAACTTTCTTAAGTAGAAAGCAGACTGGGTTCATATACTTCTAACTCTTCCAGCTTTATTAAGGAGTTCTAGTACATCACTCAATCTTATAGCTTGACTTTCCATGATGTTCATATGATTCTTACTAATAATTTACTTCCTGATGAATGCAGGTGAGTTTGGGAAGTGGCAAAAATGCACGCAGATGAAATTCACCAAACAGATAGAATATATCCAACCGAATCTGAAACAGTGCCTGACCAGGATCCTCGATGGAATTACAATTCTGTAGGTGGTATCTTAGCCAGAGACAGGTTTATTACATGCCTTCTGGCTGGCCTAAGAAAGTCAGCCTTAAAGCCAGTAAATTTTGAAAAGCTCCAAGAGGTTGTCCAGGACAAACTGGAGAACCCATCTCAATTTTTAGAATGCCTCACAAAGGCTCTACTGCAATACACTAATTTAGATCCTGAAAACCCAGAAGGTAAGCAACTTCTGATGACCTACTTTTTTTGCCAGACTACCCTGACATAAAAGCTAAATTTAGGAGGTTGGAGAAGGGGCCCCTAACTCCACAGGCAGAAGTCTTGGTGCTGGCCTTCAAGGTGTACCATGAGAGGGATGAGAAAGCCCGAAAACAAAAATACCACATGCTGGCAAAAGCTGTCCGACCAACCTCAGCTGCTAACCCAGACTCCTGGTCTTCTAAGGCTCAGAGTCCACCAGCCCCTGCTATAAATGTGGTCAACAAGGTCACTGGGCAAGGGCTTGCCCAACCCTGGCAAGCCAAGGGGACCATGTCCTAGGTGCCATCAGGAGGGACATTGGGCTGTCAACTGCCCTCATGTTGTGAAGAACAGAGGGATGTCACTCCCAGGTAACCCTTCAGCTGACCTCCTAGGCTTAGCTATGGATGATTGAAGGGGTCTGAGCTCTCTCAACCTGACCACACCTATCACTAGCAGGGAGCCCTGGGTAACTATCATGGTATGTGGGCAGCCCATCTCATTTCTCTTGGACACTGGGGCCACTTACTCAGTCCTGACAGAGTTTGGGGGGACCCACTTCTCCTTCGTGTTTTCCTATTGTCAGGGTAGGAAGACAACCTTATCTCCCGCATCAGACCCCACCACTGAGTTGCATTTTTAGGGGTGTGCCCCTCACTCATTCCTTTTTGGTAGTGCGGACATGTCTTGTCCCCTTATTGGGAAGGAATCTTTTAGCTACGTTGTGAGCTTCTATTTCCTTTGCTCCACCCAATTGCCTAAACCCAAGCTTGCCAGCAGTTCCTCTGTTCATCTACTGACACTAACATGTTGTTTGCTTTGCCAGCTTCTCGGGAGGACCCCAAGTTTGGGACATCCAGAACCCCTCTGTTGCTACACATCAATCTTCTATTGTATTCCAGTTACTGGACTCTCCCAGGTACATCACCCAAGCTCAATACCTGCTCTTTCTCCAGAGCCTCGGGGGACTTAAGCCTATCATTTCTGACCTCTTAAAGAAAAAACTCCTACCTCTGGCTCATTTCAGGCTACGAGCTCTCCCCAAGTGACCTCTCCTCATCTCACCCTTTGAACTCATGTGTGGAGTCCGGTCCTAACTCCTGGTCTTTCACCTAAATGCTCTCTCCTCCCAGACCATCTACTCACCCCATTACTTTGCCACCTCCGTTCTCTCCTATGGAACTTCACTGACCGCCATCTACGAGGCCACACACTGTCTCCTGTCCACTGCCTGTCAACATCGGAGACCAAGTCCTTCTATCCCCTCCAGATCATCAGCCTTCACCCTTCTCCCAAATGGCAGGGCCCTTTTAAGGTAATTCTTGTGGCCCCTACAGCTGCTAAAGTTGAGGGACTCTCTCATTGGGTCCACCTGTCTCCCCTCAAACCTTTCATCCCTCCACCTAAAAACAACTCTTCTTCATACATGTCGACCCTAGCAGGACCGTGCTCTGTTAAGCTCCGGAAGACGTCGAGACCACCCACCTTGTCCCCAATCCCGGAAAATGGGACTCGACTCAGGCAGCCTAGCTCAACCTCACTGGATTAGACATGGGTTTCTTGTCTTCTCCCTGCTGTTCATTTTCATCCAGGGTAGCCCTTACATCTGGAGATTCGAAGTTTAAGAAACCCCCACAGATAACAAACAGTCTTTCCAAATAGGGTCTGGAAACTGCTCCATAGCCGGATGCCAGGAGCCGATACAAACTGCTATCATCCCTGCATCTGTTATCCCATCTAAATATTATGATCTCTATGCTTGCTTTCTCTTTGACCAGACAAAAGATTATTATAGAAAATAGCCAGACGAATATGGGGACTGTCCATATTGGTCTTGTCAGATACATATGCTAGGATCATGGACCAATCGTTTCTTCTATCAACAACGCAAGACACTCTTTTTCTACATACAAGACCCATGGGGTTCCAGGTGGGAGACAGGAGTTGTTGAAACAGGTCGATTCTTTGGCGGGTGTGGTGCTTCAGAACCGACGGGGGCTAGATGTCCTGACAGCTCTAGAAGGTGGTCTTTGCCTGTTCCTCCAAGAAGAGTGCTGTTTCTATGTCAACCGATCCAGGATAGTGAGAAATAAAATCCAGGAGCTACAATCAGACATACGGAATTTCAGGGAACGTGAGACCTCCAGTTCTGGGATTTTTGAAAACCCTATATGGACCTGGATACTCCCATAATGCCTTTCCTAGTCATCTTCCTGGTGTTATTATTCGCCCCCTGCCTCATTAATGTTGTTTCTATATTCCTTCAACAACAAATACAAAAAATGTCTAACCAAACTGTTAATCAGTTCTTGTTACAGGATTACCAGCCACTGTCCACAGAGGAACCTAATGCAAACGTTTAACAGGTGGACCCTGATGGTGAAAGTCAGCTACACCCCAACATTGAAGTTGCCCCTACACAGCTGGAAGCCGCTTAAGAGACACACAACACCCAGATTCCCTTCTCACCACTGGCTTCCCCACCCTTTTTTCTCCTTCTTTTGTAATGATAAGAAGGGAGGTATGTTGGCATCAGGACCTCCAAACCGGTGACATCACACCCCGGCCACAGCGAGGCCCGCCCACCTGTTGCCAAGGCAACAACCACCATATTCCCAGAATCCACTTGGCTCACCTCCCACCTTTACCTGTAGCTACGTCACTTTCCATATATAAACGGAAGACCCCCTCTGCACCCTCTCTCTCTCTCCCCCTTTTCCTTTTGCTGCCACTTTGTCCCTCCCCCCCATAAATCCCCCGTGGAACTCTTTGGCCTGGTGTGGTTGCTGGAGCTGCGTGACCATCACAACACAATCACAACACTTAGCCATACCACAGAGTGGTCATGCCAGCACCCCTCTACCCCCTGCATACTCCCGTGCCAAAACCCTTGCATACAGGCAAGGCAGAGAATATGTTGTTTATCTTGAAAATGATGTATTGTTTTCTGACCCTGGTTTTTTTTTGGTCTTAAGTTTTTGGACCAAGAATGAAAAAAAGGTGTGTGTGTGTGTGTGTGTGTGTTTGTGGTGTGGTGTTTTCCTTTCTTTGTTCAGGGTTCGGAGCCTGCAGTCCCTACTTAGTGTTACAGACAGAAGTCTGAGTTTTTCTTTTCTTTTTATTTTTTTATGGACCCGCTTGGGAGAATCTTTCAGGGAATACTGTAGACAGAAAGGGCCTGCAAAGTCATATATATATATATATATATATGACTTATATAAATTAGATTTTATTATATATATAATATATATTTATATAAATATATATAATTTATCTTTATTTTTATATATCTTTATTTTTATTTATTGGATATTTTCTCTATTTACATTTCAAATGTTATCCCCTTTCCTGGAAACCCTCTATCCTATCCTCCCCCTGCATCTATGAGGGTGTTCCCCACCCACCCATTCCCGCCAAGCCGCCCTCAGTTCCCCTACACTGGGGCATCTATTGAGCCTTCACAGGACCAAAGACCTCTCCTCCCAATGATGCCTGACAAGGCCATCCTCTGCTATAGATGGCAGCTGGAGCCATGTGTACTCCTTGGTTGGTGGCTTAGTCCCTGGGAGGTCTGGTTGGTTGATATTGTTGTTCTTCCTATGGGGTTGCAAACCCTTTCGGCTCCTTCAGTTCTTTTTCTAACTCCTCCATTGGAGATACCGTCCAATGGTTGGCTGCGAGCATCTACCTCTGTATTTGTAGGGCTCTGGCAGGGCCTCTCAGGACACAGCTATATTAGGCTCCTTTCAGCAAGCATTTCATGACATCCACAATAGTGTCGGGGTTTGGTGACTATATATGGGATGAATCCCCAGGTGGGGCAGTCTCTGAATGGCTTTTCCTTCAGTCTCTGCTCTACATTTTGTCTCCATATTTGCTCCTGTGAGTATCTTGTTCCCTTTTCTAAGAAGGACTGAAGCACCCACACTTTGGTCTTCCTTCTTGTGCTTCATGTGGTCTGTGAATTGTATGCTGGGTATTCAGAGCTTTTGGGCTAATATCCACTTCTCAGTGAGGGCATACCATGTGTGTTCTTTTGTGATTGGGTTACCTCACTCAGGATGATATTTTCTAGTTCCATCCATTTGCCTGAGAATTTCATGAAGTCATTGTTTTTAATAGCTGAATCGTATTCCATTGTGTAAATGTATCACATTTTCTGTATCCATTCCTCTGTTGAGGGACATCTGGGTTGTTTCCAGTCTCTGGCTATTATAAATAAGGCTGCTATGAACATAGTGGAGCATGTGTCCTTGTTATGTGTTAGGGAATCTTTTGGGTATATGCCCAGGAGTGGGATAGCTGGGTCCTCAGGTAGTAGCACAGTGGCCATTCTCTGAGATCTTAAGACTCTGAAGGACTAGGCCTCACTAATAAAAACAAAGCCTGTAACTTGTACCCAGGGCTGCCTGTAGCCCTTGCCCAGTGAGAGACTGGCCTTCCCTGGCCATTGGCTGCCTGAGCTGGTGAGGGTTGGCCATGCCCTGGCTGGTCTGAGGTAATTCTCCCCTTTATGAAGGTGAGTACAGCTTCCTAGAATGCATGGCACCCCAGCAAGCAGTAACTTTAGAGGAAAACACTGTGACTGAGGGCTAGGTGCTGCCCAAGTTCCAAAGACTGGCAGTCTGAACAACAGGGACTTGGGACTTCCGTCTGTGCCACCTCTGAAAACTATGCCATGTCCCACGCAGGAGAGAACATTTGTCACATATTTTAAAAGTTTGTTTTGTTCTCTTTGTGTAGATTGTTTTGCCTTTGTAATTGTGCATGAAGATAACAAGAGTTTATTTGGGCTGTTACTTTGAGACTTATTATACCACGATTCTTAGCATTGTTATGGAAAGCAATACAGAGAGTCAATGAAACATGGTTCAAATATTCTAAAGAGGGTTCTACTTAAAAGCCACGTTCTTGAGTCTGGAATGTATAAGAGTGGTGGGGGCCAAGTTCTCACTCTTCGTTCTAAGGGCATTGCAGACTCTGCCAGGAGGATCCAGAATGAGGCTTCTGCTACTCTTGGCCCTTTGAGCTTGGGAATAGTAGGGAAGCTGAGAGCATCCCTGACTGCTCAGGGAGGAATGATCCTGGTGGTTCCTGAGACTGGTGGCTACCTGTAGCTGAAAGAGCAGCCAAAGCTGACGTCAGCCAGTTTTCTTCACCCAGAGCTGGCAACCTCCAGGCTCTGCTCTACTTGCTGAGTAAGACAGGGAGGGCTTATCTTTCTTCCTGTGCTGTTGGTAGTCTGTCCTCTGCACCACAAGTGTGTTCTGTGTTGTGGAAGGAAAGCACGTACCGCCCAGCTTTCCTGGGAGCATCCACCACTGTCCCTGAGAGGGATGCTGTAGGCTTGGTGATGGGGCGATTCCAAGATTTATGTTTGGAAAGGGGAGCAATGATTCCTTAAGCCGTCCATGTCCTGTTTTCTTCATTTTGTTCCCTGGCTTTTCTGGCAATAGATACCAAAGCAAACTTTGATATAGGGGGAAAGCTGAGCTAGAGGCCATTGGCCAGGGGCAAGTTTCCCCTTCCTCATTCCCAGGAGATCCAGAAAGCACAGGGCTGTTTTAAAGAAGGGCGATACAACTTCCTGTTCAAGAGTTCTGAGGTTTGGGGGGTGGGGGGGGGATTGCTAGAAAAACAGGAAGTTAAGTTTAGAGCAGTGACTTAGATGTAGTTCTTCCAACAGCCCCAGCTGTCAGTCCTGACAGCTTACCATGTATACTATTTTTGACTATGTGCACTATTCCTTACCATGTGCACCATTCCTTACCATGTGCACTATTCCTTACCATGTGCACTATTCCTTACCATGTGCACCATTCCTTACCATGTGCACTATTCCTTACCATGTGCACC
>JADRCH010000257.1:158646-174234 GCA_019843965.1 Rhynchomys soricoides
TGCACTATTCCTTACCATGTGCACTATTCCTTACCATGTGCACTATTGCCTTGCTTTTGAATAAAGTTTCCTTGATACTTTGCAATCTGTGTGAGCTCTTTTTGCTCGTTTCTGAGTAAAACACCCCATGCAGATCACCTACCTACCAGCTATTGGCTGTGTGTGTGTTCTGGGAGTCATCACAGTTCTGGAACAGGAAACCACTTTCAATTCTGGGAAAGATGGTAAACCACATCTGGTCCTGATCTTCCTGGTGACAGGTTTTTCTTAGGAATTAGGTAAAATTATAGTGGCTTTGATTAGATGAGAGAGACACTTCATTTCATTTTACAAAAGGTAGAGAGCTTGAGGTTCAGATGAAGCCAAGGAGACCCTCCCCTGTGAGGCAAACTGATCTGTAGATGTGGCCAGAGAGGAGGATTATCAGCTCGTAAGTCTTAGGGGAAATATTTGTAGTGAATGGGAAGTCAGGTGTGAAGAAGGGAATCTGTATACAAGCTTAGACATGGTTGAACTCTGACAGTACTACACCAAGTGAACTAGCTAATCACAGGAAGATGAACATCTATACCTGTAATAGTTGAGTGTACAGGAATAGAAAGTAGAATGGTAATTTTAGCCCTGGAGGGAGAGGCAACGAGGAATTACTGGTTATTGAGTACAGCGAGTCAGTTATGCAAGATAAAATGTTCCAGGGATAGATGACACATGATGCCTAATGCTATTGAAGCATGCACCAAAAATGGTTGATATGTGCACATTTTTATTGTTAGTGTCTTGTGCTATGTGTACTCTGCAACAGTATAAAATGAGAAAAAACCTAGGTGTAACCAAAGTTGGTGAGAAGCACTCAGGAAGGATTTCTGAGAACAGAGAGTGTTGCCGTGGAAAGGGGGGCTTAAATCTTCCTCACTTTGGGAAGTGAATGAGAATCTGGCAGAAGACAGGCAGAAGGAGGCGGAGAGGGTGGTCCTGGGGGCAATGCTATGGTTTATGTGAGTGTATCCCCTAAAGATTTGTGTGCCAAATGCTTTACCTTCTAGGTGTGCTACTGGGAGACAGAAGACTCTGAGAGGTAGAGCTCACTGGAATGTGGTTTGGTTTTAGCAGGGGCTGCTCTCAGAAGGACTGATGTAGTTCTCTTGGGATCCTGATTAGTTCATACAAAAATGGACTAATGGATTGTTATATAGAAAGACTGCACCATGTGCTTGGCTTTTTCTGTATACGGCTTTGTTATGCAGTAACACAGTTAAAAGGACTTTGGCCAGAAGCCAATCAGATGAGATTGCTTGATCTTTGGCTTTCAGCCTCCAAAATGTGAGTTAAACAGTCGCCTTTTCTTTATAAAGTATCCAGCCCTGGGTGTCTTATTTTATAGCCATAAAAATAGATTAATATAAGCAACATTTGCTAGAAGTCGAGGGACTGGCACATGGGTGTTGCTGTGGGGAAAGGGGACTCCTGTCTTACCTATGATTTCATGAGAAAGGGAATGGGTCGACTGAGAGGTGGGAAGGGAGACAGAGACATTAGAGGGCATTCAAGTTCCAGTTACTGTGTAAGGAGGCAATAGAGACTAATGGACTGACTACAATTGTCGGGATGTCCTGGGTCTTCATGGAAAGGAAGGGGTGGTCATCGCAGAAGGTAGAAAATTAGAAATTAGGGTATAAGAGAATCCATGACTTTATATCTTCAATCTTCTGGTCTTGAGGTGTTGAGGGCATCTAAGGCTTGGATAGTTGTGTTCCAGTCCCTGGTAGTGGGGTCAGAGCTTGGGTCTAGCAGAGACCTCCCGAGGACCCTGCTTAATGATAAAGAGAATTCAGACATTTTGATGGCTCCTGTGATGGGCCTCTAGTGAGACCACTGTCTTCCACTCTATGCACATATCAGATAGCACAAACAAAGCATCTGGAGCTCAGGCACAATCTTAGGCCTTCCTTGACATAGTTCTCTAGGAACCAAATCAGAACTCTGTTTGCTAGCCTTGGTTTAGGTCAGTATCTCATTTATAAAGTTTAGAGAAAACAAATGATGTGCCAGAGGAAGCCGGGATCCAGAGTCAGGTTTCCCACATTGTCATGACTGAACGGAGTCTGTTAACTCTGGGCATTGGTAGAGTGACAAGTGCTGCCCCTACACTGTATTAAAGAGTTAGTCATAGAAGGGGGTGGGGTGGGGGACAGGAAGTAATTCCTTAATGAAAGATGAAAGGGTAGGAACGAGACAGTGAGAGAAAGAATGAGAGACCAGTGGGAACCAGATGGAGACAGCAGACTCCTTTCTCTCCCACCTTTGGGCTGTAGAATGGTGCAGGCAGGGCAACCATTTCCCTTCCTCATTCTGAGAGAGATTGGAGACTGAGAGGCATGTGGGAAAACCAGTTCATCTTCTGGTAAGGTCTTGGTCATTCTGCAAATGTCTGTTAGTATTGAAGACGTTTCTAGGAATGAACCGGGCTGGTTGGGTAAGCTCTTTGTTCTCCTGACTGGAGATATAAAAACCATGAAATAAATACGGTTCTGGGGATCGTCTTTTGGAAAGCATCAGAGGGTGGGACACTTAGGGACAAGGACACGTGGGGAGCTTGGCTAAAGACTCTAGGAAATCATGGCATGGGTGTTTTAAAGTGTCTTCAAATAGTGCCGGGCTGCATCTGGGATGAGCCTTTTGTCTACTCTGATTCTGAGAAGCCTGTGGATTTCTTGGGTTTTGGACAAGTTCTGCCAAGAAATATCTCTGGGTCTGTCTAGTTTACCCCAAGGAAGCAGAGCTGCATGGTGATGCCGTATTAGATCAATCTCAATCCTGAAGTCCAGAGCTCACTGGACCAGAACTCCTCTTCCCACCTTATCTCTCTCTATTACAAAGTTTTGCTAATCCACCTGAGTCTGTATAGGGAGCTGAACAAATTTCGTGCTGGGGGGGGGGGGTGGGGAATCAGGGGACTTAGAACTTTTCTGGGACACAGAAGTTGGGATGCAGGTGTCCTAGGGTGTTCCTTCTGTTAAATAGTGTGTATGGGCATGCCATGTCTGGAAGAGCTCTCTGTCCTCAGGAACCACTTGCTTCTCATCCCATCCTCTAGCCATGAGCTTCATCCCTCTCCACATCCTCCAAATTCATACACTGAGGTCATGACCCCCATTACCTCAGAGCATGACTGCTTTTGGAGGTAGGCCTTTGAACAGGTAATTAAGGAAGAATGAGGTAGGATGGTCCCCTAATTCAGCTTCACTTATGTCTCTCTAAAAAGAAGCCATCAGGACACAGACAAGCATAGGGAAGATGGTGTGAAAAACAGGGGTGGGCACTGCAAGCCAAGGAGTGCAGCCTCAGAAGGCTACGGTGTCTCCATGCATGGGAGTTCACACTTTCAGAACTGTTGTCAAAGTCAATCAGTCTGTGGCACTTTGTTATGCCAGCCTGAGAAAATGAGGATGCCTCATCCAGAAACATTTTTATAGATGGATATGGGGCTAGTTTAGCCACTGTCCCTTCATGGAAATGTCCCTTCATGGAAATCACAGAGTAAGATACGTGGCCTGCAAAGTCTGGATGGAGCTATACGTGGAAGGAGACAGTGTCTTCCCTCTTCTACCTGATCTCCCCTCCTCACCCCCATTCTCAGTCAGCTCCTGGAATGCACTAGAAGCTGACACTGGAGGGTCAGGTTTATAAACATACATCAATTCCTGTGGTTACAGAACCAGGATGCTGCACAGGATGGCAAACAGAGAGACCATGAGTTTTGCAAAGGAGAAAAATCATATTTGGAGGCAGCTGAACTGAGCACGGAAGGGGAGAAGCACATTAGATCCAATTCCTGGAGGATAGGGTCTGGTGCGGATTTCTGAGACAGGGAAGGGTGACTGAGGTGACAGTAATTGGTCTTCACGGCTCTTCATGGGATGCATGCAGGACAGGTCAGTGTTAGAATGTTCTAAGGGCAGAAGTTTTGACCCTCTGAAGCCAAAAGGTCACCCCCACTAGTCACTTGCTCAGGTACAGGCGAGTCAATTTCAACAAAAGGCCATCAAATTTCGGAGAAGTGACCCGGGCAACTGTTATCATCAAAGCCCACAAGTTAGAGGTGTTTGTGGCAGAGAGTGAAAGGCCAAGAACCTGTCGAACTGTGTGGCTTCTCAAATGAGTGATTTTTAAAAGTCAACAAGAAGTGGGGCTAGGAGGTGCTTATCTGTAACCCCAGCACTGGGGCAAGAGACAAGAACATCCCTCTGACTTGCTGGCCTGCTGTGCTAGGTGACCTAAGCATGTTCCAGGTTCTTTGTGAGATCCTCTCTCAGAAAATGAGGTGGAGAGTAACTGAGGAAGACACTTCAAACTGTCATACACACACACACACACACACACACACATACCACATACATACAAACCACACCACACACACACAAAACTAAAAACAAAAGTCTGATAAAAGCAAATTATTAAAAGCAGATAAAGTTAGATGGTTTGTTTGTTTATTTATTTATTTATGTCAGTTTTTGTGGTGGTGGTAGGACCGAGCTGATGGCTCATTTAAGATTAGCACTGCCCTGTTATCAGAGTCCTTACATTTTGGACCCCTTTGAAATATATGGAGCAGAGAGGGAGAGGGAGAGAGGGAAGGACAGAGAGAGAGAGAGAGAGAGAGAGAGAGAGAGAGAGAGAGAGAGAGACCCAGCAAAATATGGCTTGTGGGAACGCTCAAAGCCGCAGAGGCTTACAATAGAACTCAGGAATCTTGCTCCTTTTCCAGTCCCACAGGCACACGTGGTCTCCTGAAGAGCCTATGAGAGGTGAATGAGTCCCGTAAGAATAGAAGTTTCTGGGCTGGGCTAGGAATGGGAAGGAGAAGCCTGAGCCAGGGAACAGACATAGGAGCCAAAGTGGCAAAGCAGTTCTGAGCCTTGTCACCGTGGCTGGCTACTGGCCAATCCGGAGCCTCGTCCTGTCTGAGTAACCCTTCCTCCGGAGAGAGGAAACAGTTAATGTCTCAGGGCAGCTGCAGTCAGCTAGGCGTGGCTCTCTGGTTTGACTTGGACTACACAGATCCTGAGCCAAGGGACCAAGGAAGGACGCCTTAGTCCGCAGAGCCTCCAGATGGCTGAATTGGATCTGATTGCCCCAGGGCCTCTGACCGGAGTCACTGTTCACCCTTTGGCCCCTCTCGGCCCAGACCCTGTGTCAGCTATCCCGGTAGAAAAAGATGAGGACCCTCTCAGCAAGCCAGGCAACGAAACCCAGGGCCTGGGTCGTGGCCCCGCAAAGCTCGGGGATCCTGGTGATGAAGAGGAGGGGCAGATTCTGTGTGACTTCTGTCTTGGGGCTAGCAGAGTAAGGGCAGTGAAGTCCTGTCTGACTTGCATGGTGAATTACTGTGAGGAGCACCTGCGGCCACACCAGGAGAACAGCAAACTGCACAGCCACCAGCTAACCGAGCCCGCAAAGGATCAGGATCTGCGAACCTGTCCTGTCCACCACAGTCCTTTGGTTTCCTTCTGCCACACACACCAGCAGTGTATCTGCCAGGAATGCGGTGAGGGGGACCACAGAGGTGACAGTATGGTCTCCCTGGATGCAGCCCGCAGAAACAAAGAGGTGAGTGGTGGGGTCTGTCCACCTGGGAGGGGCCAGTGGGAGGTGGTGTCCCCAGGGAGAGGTCACACATACTGCCATTTGTGGCTCTGTTGATGGCAGTTTGTGTTCCGAGTCCACAGACTTCAGCCGTAGTGCCTGGGTGTTGGTCTGGTGTAAGTGAATATCTACAGCCGCTGGCTTTGGAAACAAAAGTGGGTCACTGTCCCCACCTCTGTGTCCCTGTTGCTGTGCAATCTCTATTGTCTCTGCCCTTGCATGGGAATTCCTGCTGTTTCTAGTTGGTGTTTGGCAATGTGGGTTTGGGTGTGGGCTGGAGAAGGTTAGCCTCAGGAGGGTGGTATTTCCCCCTGGCAGGATCTGTGAGGCATGGATCAACCCCTGAAATACAAACCTTGGCAGAAGTCCACAGGAAAAGAAGAAACCTCAAACTTCATTTTTCTTTTCTCTCTCTTTTTAACGGCAAAACCACAAAAGCAGCGAACACAAAATGCTGTGTTCAAGTTAAAGACAAAACAAAACAAAAACTGCCAAGATAACAGAATTTGAAACACACACTGACGTTAATGCCAAGGACGACTTAACTTACTGGAAAATAAAGGTTCCTTACCAGATAGGCTGTCAGGAGTGCCTGAGAAACACCATGCTCAAAGTCTGAAATTTTACTTCTATCAGATAAGAAAACCATTTCTGGAGCACTGCTTACCTTTGTCCTAAAGCCAAGAGCCCTGATGAGACCTTGGGGTGGACTCGGAAGCTTTCCATCCCAGTAGGAAGCAAGGTTGGCTCGACCCACAGGTCCTGGTTCACGCTCCAGGCAGTTCTCTCTTTGCACCCAGAGTCTTTTTTGTGGCATGCGTTCCTGGGCAGTAAAGGAAAGTGGTATCTGGAGAAGAAGATTTCCCAACCAGGGTATTTCCTTTGTGCCTGTACCAGAGGTAGACTCTCTCTAGTCTTGATGGGTGTAGTTCTGCAGAGTTCTACACTCCAGATGCTAATGAGTCACCATTTCTGGCCTGGGAAGCCACTTGTCAACTGTTTCCAGTGTTTCTAATATCAAGGAATGTCAGTCCTATAAGGAAATCAAATCCATCAAAGGAAAGGGATAAATACCTTTTGTGGATTTTCCCATCCGAAATTTCAGTAATTATTAGGTGAGGGCGCCGAAGGTCTCTGTTGTACTTGTTCAAATTTACTCAGTTGATGAGCGAGGCGTGGAAGCTTCTGGAATGCCGTCTTATTGGAGAAATATGAAAGGAGACCCTCAGATTGCAACATTTTGATTTTAATATTTATTCATTTGTTTTATATGTGGCTGTGGGTGCATGCATGTGAACATGTGTGTTGAGGGAGAGGTTAGCCTCGGGAATTCTCTTCAGGGAGTTGTCAAATTTAAAAAAGGGTCTCTGTACTCAAGAATATCCTATAGGTAAGCAATAAAATATGATTGCATGTACTCCCATATAATCATATTTTCTTCCCCAAATCTTCCATATGCACCCAAGATGTCCCCTCTCAACTCAATGTCTTCTTCTTTTTAAAAAAATATACCCTAGTTAAGTCCAGGGAATGCTGCCTGTTTGAGTATGGTTGTAGGCCATCCATGGGAGCATGGGAACCTTGCCAGACCATATCCTCAAAGAAGAGTGGTTTTCTCTCCCTCAGCAAGTATCAACTGCCAGTAGCTCCTTGTTTTGTTTGAGACTGGGCAGGCTTTCTCATTTGGACTGAAGTTAACCAAATAGGCTGGGCCGACCGGCCAGTAAGACCCAGGGATCCACCTCTCCCTGCCTCCTCAGCACTGGGCTATGAGCACATAATACTATGCCTAAATGTTTTGTAATCTGAACAGCCTTTAGATTTGTTATATGTGTATATGTTGCGTACATATATGTATGAGCACCACCTGTGTGCCTGGTTCTCGTGGAAGTCAGAAGGGGCTGTCAATTCCCCTGGAACTGGAATTATGGACATATGTGAACTGCTATGTGGGTGTTAGGAACTAAACCCAGGTCCTCTGCAAGAGCAGCAAGCGTTCTTAATGGCTGAACCATCTCTCCAATCCCTAGCTTTAAAAATATTTATTTACTTTTATTTTATATATATGGATGTTTTGTCTGCATGTATGTTTGTGCACCACTTACATGCCAGGTACCAGAAGTACAGACCATTGTGAGTCACCTTGTAGGTGCTGGGAATTAAACCCAGGTCCTCTGGATAGTAGCCAGAGCTCTTAATGGCTCAGCCATCTTTTCAGCATCCCCAGATTTTTAAGATGTGAGTTTTGATTATTGAATTTAGTTCCTCATGCTTGTGCAGTGAGCACTTTACTGACTGAGCTATCTCCCCAGACCTAAACAACAACAAACCCATCACACACACACACACACACACACACACACACACCTGGTATATATACATTAGAGACATTTGGGCCCAGCATGTTACTATTCTCTTTGGATATAGTATCTGAATTTTACTATTTTCTAATTGGAAAACATTTGCATGAGAATGTTACAAAAAATCCTTATCAAATAATGTAACAGAGTAGAGAGCAAGTTCTCTACTCCAATTCTAGATCCCACACCCCCTTTCTCTGATCAGAACATCTATTTGGTTCCTTCAGAAATGCTCTGTGCCAACACAGATGCAATATAAACTGAAGTATAGGCCACCTAGTGTACCATGGAGACTTGGGTGATAGCACTTTGGGTTGGAGGAGCAGTGTGGAGCACATAGCCCCAGATGTGGAGGAGCAGTGTGGAGCACATAGCCCCAGATGTGGAGGAGCAGCACACAGCACATACAGAGCCTTGGATATGGATGAACAGTGTGGAGCACATACGGAGCCCCAGATGTGGAGGAGCAGTGTGGAGCTCCAGATTAGACATCTTAGGAGAGAGCTGTGTAATACAAAATGAAGCATGCTAGCTGAGAGGCTGTGGGGAGGTACAGCCTGTGTCATGGACCCTTCTGCTTTTTGGTTTGCTTCAGAGAGCTGTGTCCTTTGTATTCTATGTTCTTACTGTCAGTCGGGGCAAGTTTATTCAGTAGGAACAGCCACACTCTGGGTGGCTCCACCAAGTCTTAGGAGTCAAAAGATTTCTTGCAAGGAGCTCAAGAGGTCAGCTCAGAAGACAGTATCTTGAAGAGACAAGCACCATTAGGATTTGAAAGACATATTAGATATAGCTTAGGTTCCAGAAGCCAAGAGTTCCTCTCAGCCAGTCTACACCCCCTGCATTTACTTGCTTTCTGAAGGTCACTTTAGAGCCAGTAAGGGCTAATAAACTCATGCAGGTATGTTGTGTACAGGAAATGGCAGAGAGAGGTCAGCTGGGAGGGCACAGAGTGACGTTTCTGTCAGCCATGTGAGCCCTTTCTGAAGTGCCCATGGATACTACCAGTTAGACTGATGGACGAAAACTGGAGGTTGAGAGCTGGATGCACCTGATCACTTATCCTGTCCGGATAAACTTCCAGAGCCCAGCTGTTCCTACAGGGAGCTCAGCGCTCCTCTCAGCTCTGCTCAGCTTCCCGAGTCTCCTTTTTTATCTTGTCAAAAATCTCACCTGCCACCAAGGAAATGAGATATCCATCTCTTCTCCTGCCGTGTGTGTGAGTGTGTGTGTGTGTGTGTGTGTGTGTGTGTGTGCGCGCGCGTGTGCGCGCGTGTGTGTGTGTGTGTGTGTGTGTGTGAAATTTGGGTGCCTGGGATCACTTTTGTTATTTTTTTCTGCCTCACAAAGTGTGTGTAGTTCCCTCCTGTTCCTCAGAGTACATTTGATGGGGTAAGTGGGATGCTGGCTGTACCATGTACCCTCAGAGAATTTAGGCTCAGGAAGAGAAGATACATACTATTAATTCATGACATACCAAAGGGCTGGTATAACACAACTGCTGTGTGCTTGAAGAAGGGAGCCAGACTGGAAGTGACACCAGGGCAGTGCCCCTGGAGGAGGGAAGGCTGAGCTAAGTCTTGCCTAAAGTCTTTGAAGACCACTAGTGCCGGGCTACTAGCTTCAAATTTAACATTGATTCCAGATGGTCAAGATGATGGTCAAAATAGACCATGATTGCACAGTCTCCATGAAGAGAGGGTATCAACCACTTGAGAACTGGAAGATTTGGAGTTTGTGAGTTTGTCTGGAGAGCTGTTATCACCAGCATCACCCAGCCATTAGGTGTTATGGGGCCACGCAGGATAATACTTTCTCACAGAAACCCAAATGAGTATCTTTGGGTCAGTATTATATAACTTGTTTGCTCACAAGCACCAGACTATCCCATTGTATGTTTTCCAAGAGCCAGGAGTGTGGGTGACTAAGTTGATCTCATTGGCATGCGGCAGGTCCTGATCCAGTCACTGAGGAATGGAGTCAGAGTCCAGGTCTACCTCTTAGGATACTAAAAGTGAAGTCTGCCTTGTAGAGTAGACAGCAAATGACATGGCAAAGTCCTACCAGCCAGGAACAGGGTGTTATGTCCCAAGTACCATTCTTTCTCAGTGCTGTTCCAACCCTGTGCTGTGCTGTCTGTACTCCCTGGCACCATGGTCTGGCTCTCGGGCAGGGTGTGCCAGGGCCTGGGCTGAGTGTGTGGCGGCTGTTCTTTTAGGGAATCCTGGGGTCAGTCTCCGTCAGCCCATCATTTTCTAGGAACAGGAATAACTGGAGAGACGAGGCTCCAAAGCAGCCCCACCTTGTGTGGTAATTGGGAGTGTTTCCTCTGTGGTGACTCAGAGCTCCTCATTTGCTGCATAGACATTCCTTCCTCCTTTTATGGGAGTCTGAGGACAGAGGGGAGAAGCCCCTTGTTGGACACCCCAGGACTCTGCAAGGCTTGGAGAGATCAGTGCTTTCAAAAAAAGAGTCTTTGAGGCACCGCTGCTCAGATGAGCCAGGTTGCTAGGCACATTCTGTGTGCCTTCCAGTTTCTTCAAGCAAGCAGTTCATGGTTCCCTCCTTGTCCGGAATGGGTCACTGCCTAAGATTCCAAGCTAGCCCCCAAGTCGGTCAGGCACCCCTTCTCTCCTTCCCCCGCTCCCCACTGCTAGGCACCAGGTCCCAAGTATCAAGGGTGTGATCCCCACAGTGCCCTCAGCTCCATTCCAGTGACCAAGAGCTTGAGCAAAGGTCGCCTACCTGCTCTCCACAATGTTTCAGTGCTCTGCCTACAGCTGTTTTCCCCAGTGTGTGTGTGTGTGTGTGTGTGTGTGTGTGTGTGTGTGTGTGTGTTTAGTGGGGTGTGGAGAGAGGGGTTGGCAGGTTGAGGGAGGTGTGAAACTCCCTGAGGCTTCATGGGGAAACAGCCGGAGACTTAATGACTTAATTTATGACTTCTGAGGTCTATTAGTTTTAAACACAGACAGAAGCTTAAATCACATGTCCTTGTGGACACAGGAAAGTGGCAGTGACTTTGAAGTCTGCAAAGGCTTAGGTTCTCTAGGTTGACAAATTGGTTTTTCTTGGCAGACCAAGGTGTTCTCTGAGCCCAAGGGACAAGAGTAAAAGGTCAAGGCAGGCAAACCCAAGATTCCCAGGGAGGCACGCGCTCTGGCCTGGGCAGGGGTGTGTGGAGGGGAGAAGCTGCTTCCGTGGGGGTATGGATAGAAGGCAGCTAAGGCAGCAAGCAAGGTGATCATTGATAACTATAAGGATGGCATTATTGACACCACTCATTTACAGAGTGCCTGGCTCAGTAGAGTTCTTATTACCAGACCTAATTTCCTTAGTTCGCCGTCTCATACTCTGAGGAAGTAGGTGTTTTATCCTCACCCCAGGTAAAGAAATAGATATTTAGAGACATTCTACTGTAAAATAATGAAAAACGCATGGCTGGTGATTGATTGCTTTTCTTGGTGTTCCGGCCAGATATCTGAGAAAGAGGATCCTAAGGAAGGCAGAGTTTTTGCTTTACGGTTTAGGTCTGTCATGGTGGGAAGGTAAGACAGACTGTGCTTGGGGCAGCTAGTCATGTTGAGTCTACAGTCAAGAAACAGAGACAAAAGCTAGAGAGATGACTCAGTAGTAGTTCAGAGAATTTGCTGCTCTTCCCGAGGACCCAGGCTTGATTCCCAGCACCCATACCAAGTATTCAAACACATGAGACTCCAGGAGTCATCTCACATCCAAGCCAGAACGTTTTACCCATCCTTGACCCCCATAGGCACATGGCTGTACCACAACGAAAAATATAGTCGCTCTAACTTCAAAAATCCTGTTGTCTTTAACAGTCCCAGTACTGTTCAAAAGTCCAAAGTCTCTTCCGAGACTAAAGGCAATGTCTTAACTAGGAGCCTCTGTAAGACTAACACACAGCTTACTCAGTTCTGATATATAAGGCACAGAGTAAACATTCTCACTGCAAAAGGGAGGGATGGGGCAGAGGAAAAACTAAAGCAAGGTAATTAATATATATTACCTATTATAACATAAGAATATATATATATATATGTATATATATATATATTTACATACACACAAACACATACACACATACACAAAGGGTGAACAGGCATTAGTGGCCTCCTGGGACTGAACTCAGCATGAGCCAACTGCTATGGCCTGAGATGAATGCTGTGCTGGTATGTAGGTCATTTATGTCCCACTGTAGCTATATTCTGCCTGTGCCCTGAGAAGTTAATTCAGGATGAATTCAAAAGTAGTAGACTAATTAGTTTGGCAGAAGAAATCTCAAGACCAACTAACATTCAGGCTGAGTCATGCAGAGAGAAGATATTTAATAATTTATATATGTAATACATATTCTCTATATGACAGTATTATATGTATTATATATAATAATTCATATTTTATATAACATATTGTATGTATTTGTTACCCCTATTCTGGGCAGCACACACAGCCTTTTCCCTGGGCAGGCTGCGCTTCCTTGGAAGAGACCCTGTGGTTCTGGCTTTTGTCCTCTCAGGGTCTCCTTGTACGAAATCATACTGCCACACAGTGCCCAGCCATCCTAGCTTTCTGGTGTCCAGCTGCATCTGCCTTGCTTGCAAAACCGGGACCACATGGCTGATTCTGCCAGGCTCTCCTGCCAGCCCAAGATGTATTGTAGCTTGGCCCCCTTAAATGACAACTGTAGGAGCTTCTCTGTATGCTTTGCTGGCTGAATCTTCTAAACCACCTCACCAGGGAGTTGTTTTTGAGCAGAGAACCCCTTCTATGATAATCCCAGTTTAGTCTCTCTTGTTTCAAATACATTCATATCTTGTAGGGTTAGTGTGGTCCGGCGTCCTCTCGCCATAGGGCTCGGCCACTCAGGGAGGCAGGATGCTGGAGTTTTGACCGAGCTTACCCCACGCTGTGTCGGGCCATAAGGTTGCCCCAGAACACTGCTCCGGGGGTGGGGAAGCACAGTCTGAGGTTAGGGACAGCCAGAGCTGAATCGGGGGTCCCTGGGCCTGCAAGTAGGCCAAGGCTGTCTGGTTCTCAGGCTCTCGGGCACCTAGGTGCCGCTGGGAGCCACGGAAGAGCTGAGAACGGAATGGGGGGCCTACGGGCTGGATACAGCTTGGGAACGTGGTAGGGGGTAAAGAGGGGAGCTCCGGCTGGTTCCGCAGGGAATGGTCTTTGGCTTTACTGGTGGTGGCTCTCCATGGCTCCCCAAGGCAGATCCTGATGAAAGAGGCAGTCCATGGTTTTAAGACATTTATTGTCATGGTGGAAAGTGGATGAGTAAACCATACCCCAGTTCTTGGGCGGGCCTGAGGTTAAATACCTTTTGCAGGGAGGCATGTCTGGGAAGGAAAGTTTATTGGCTAAACCCTCCAGGTCTTTAGGTACCTCACTAAGATGAAGATCTCTCTTGAGCCTACATGACTACAGGTCATGTCCTCTACCTGTAGAGGGACTTGGGGCAAGGCTCTTAAGTGACTGATGACCACAAATCTATGGAGAGCTGCAGCTAGTGACAGGGGCCTGGTGCCCAGGAACAGGTAAAACGCCTACTGTCCCTTCAGGGTCACCGGGGTTTCAAGCCTTAGTTCAACTGGGAACCAGGCTGCCTTTTACCGTCCCACACCTTTTGATGGGAGGTCATGTTCTCAAATGTTCCCTATGTCCCATGCAGAACACAAGACTCCTCTCTAATAGGGCCGATCCCTTTATCTGTTTACAGATGATTTAGATCCACCTGCTGCAGCTTTCATTTTTGCTATTTTCCTTGACAAGTTGCACTTTTTCCGGACCCATGTATTGCGTTTTCTCTCTCTCTCTCTCTGCAGACCTGGGTGAGTTACCACAGTGTGCAGTAAGTGACTTGTCCTGAATTAACTTCTCGGGGCACAGGCAGAACGTAGCTACAGTGGGACATAAATGACCTACATCCCCAGCACAGCATTCATTTTGGGCCATGGCAGTCGGCTCATGCTGAATTCAGTCTCAGGAGGCCACTAGCACCTGTTTTACCCTTTGTGATTCTAGGCCAGCTTCTGAGATCAACTTAAAGGTCATGCTCTCCTTTCAGGGGAGAAAGGCAGGGACATGAAGGACAGAAAATGCCACTGCACGTGGGGACTATTTGTGTACCCTGTTCTCTCTCCTCCTTAATCCTTTCCTTCTCCTTCCTTAGGTGGACCTTCGGTGCATGCAGTTGGACCTGGAGCAGAAGCTCAAGTTGAATGAAAATGCCATTGCCAGGCTCCAAGGCAACCATAAGTCTGTTTTGGTAAGACTGGTTCAGGTCACCTCTCTGACTATTATATATTTGGCTGCCACTGCCATTTGGGGTCATAGGACACAGGCTGAAGACCCAGCAGAGGTCTCAGCAAATGAAAGTAGTAGGTACAGTCAGCCACATTATGAGGTGCTTTCACCTTGTCAGGATTTCTTACACAATTGGCTTAAGTAGTTTAAAGAGATGGCTCAGTGGTTATGAATGCTAGTTGCTCTTTTGGAGGACCCAAGTTCAATTCCCAGAATCTGTATGGCAGCTCACAAATGTCTGTAACTCCAGTTCTAGGGGGATCTAATGACCTCTTCTGGCTTCCATGAGCACCAGGCATGTGATATATAGACATACATGCAGGCAAAGAGCTATGTACATAAAATAGTAATAAAAATATTTTAAAAATTGACTTAAGTTTTAAAAACTAGTAAATGATTTATTTACCTTTTAATAATATGAAGTAGACCCAGATTAGTCTTGGACTAATAGATTTCCTAATTTTATATGTGTATATTATTTCTCTCTTTCCCTTTAATTTTTGCTTTTGACAGTTTCACTTTGTAGCTCACACTAACCTGGAACTCACCATATAGAGCAGTTAACACCAAACTCTTAGCAATCCTCCTGTGCTGCTGGACACACCCCACCACATCAAGATTATACATGCTTTCTTAACTAGGAGGAATGTGTGTGCTTGTGATTGGAGGTGTTTAAGCCTGTGCTTCAGGGACTATGTGTCCCCTGGCTTCTTCTATCCTTGGAGGGTGGAAATTGGAAAAAAGAACCAAGAACTCCTAGATTTGTAAGTGGCATTTGGTAAGGCCAATGCTATGACAGGATGCTTAGCGTTAGTCTCTTCTGGCTTGTGTTTAACTTCCCAAAGTTCCATAAATACCTCTCATTGATGACAAGCCAAGAGCTACAGCTCAAAAGAGAATATAGGGCACCTTCCCTATGGCCGTGAATTGGCAGTATCATCTTGCATGCTGAGAATGAATGATTCTATGCATCTGTCTGTCTGTCCACCATTAATCCATTCTTTATCCAACTATTCACTGATATACTCACCTATCATTTATTTATTTACATGCCCATCCACCCATCCACCCATCCACCCACCCATCCACCCATCCACCCACCCATCCATCCACCCATCCATCCATCTACCCATCCACCCATCCATCCATCTACCCATCTATCCATCTACCCACCCATCCATCCACTCATCCATCCAGCCATCCATCTACCCATCCATCCACCCATACATCCATCTACCCATCCATCCATCTACCCATC
>JADRCH010000257.1:174334-193436 GCA_019843965.1 Rhynchomys soricoides
CTCAGTTATACATTCATTCTAATCTACTACCCAGCTTAATTTCTGTCTCCTGAGTATTTATAACTAACTAGCTGCTAAAGGACAAAACCTTCCTTACCCACATTTGTTAGATCACAGGCCTTCCAACTACTATGCTTTCTATGTCTCCCAGAAACCAGCCACATCCCTGCAGTCTCTCCCTCTTAAGACACAGAGTTGATAAGCCTTCCCTTTCCCTTACCCTTACAGCTTCGGATAAGTTTATGGTCCTACTATATGCTTCTCTTCATGCCCCTTGGCATGGAGGCTAAGTCAGGCTAGATCACTGTGTGGCACTTAACCTCTGACTCCCACACAAACCTATAGATAGAGGAGTTCCCTATGTTCTAGGAGGGAACTGACATGCCTACAGTCTCCTGTCTCTCTCTCCAGGGCATCTCATGGCTGTCTGTGGTCATGAGGTGCTCACTGTGAATAAAGCTAAGTAGTCTCTCGTGTGAGAAGTCAGCTTCCTCTATACAGACCTTGTTTTCTTTCTTATAGGCAGAATGTTTTGAGAGAGAGAGAGAAAGGAGGGGAGGGTGGGCAGGGGAAGGGAGGAGGGAGAGGGAAAGCAAGAGAGGAAAAGAAATGAAAAGAAAAGAAGAGAAAAGAAAAAGAACAGTTCCTATAAAATCCCAGAGACTTGATTGGAAAGTCTTGGATGATTTAGAAGATCACACAGGACATTACCTTGTTCTGGCTCTTTAATTTGATTCCTAATTAGTTCATATAATAACATGGTGGCCAGAGAGATATTGCTCTCACCTACAAAGAATGTGGAGACACATAGAGAGATATTAGGACTGGCCTTGGACTCTTCCTATCGACTGGATGGGAGAATCTGCCATGCTGGTTTCCTTGACCTGAGAACGGATCAGTAACTGCTGGGCATGCGCTTGATATATGTTCATGGCTCTCTCTGTGGAGTTTATTTGTCATAGTTTGGGAAGTAATTAACATCCATCACACATTTCATTCACATGTAAATTTCTCCGTGGGAGGGTTTAGGAGGGAGAGGCCACAGCAGGAGTCTCATTCACCTTCGGGTGCCTCTGTTCTGCTAGCCTTACTCAGGATGATCTCTGATGGATGTGAGCTTGAATATTGTCTTCAGACTAATGCATTAGCCTCATGTAATTGTTCTTTTATGAAGACCCTACATGTTGTAACTATGGAGGTTAAATGGACTAATGTTCCTTTCCCACGGCATCCTTATGTTGGATGCCATGTCTTTTTCCATTCCTGGATTGTAGAATCTGTTTTAAAAGTGGCCAGAAATCAGAGGCCAAAGCCAAGCAGTGTGGCACTGCATGGGTCTTATCAAACACCACTTACTAATCTAGGAATTCTTGACTCTTTCTCCAGCCTCCAGAGCATGAGACTAGTGATCTGCTCATAGAGACCACTCTCCTATGCATGACAGAAGCAGGCCAGGGCACATACAGTTCCCAGAGCTCTGAGTAGAAAATCTCCACATACCCCATATCATGTAAACATATCCTCATTTCAGAAAGCTTGTTATGGTGACCCACAGCACTTGGGAGGCTGAGACAGGAGGATTGCTGAGAGTTTAGAGCTGGTCTGAATAGGGAGTAGGCAGAGCATGGAGTCCCTACTTGCTTCGATGACTCATGACACCATACTGCTTGAGAGTGGGAGTGGTGAGTGAGCCAGAGAGCTGGAATGAGTTCCCATTCCAGGGCTTTTCTAGGCTGGGCTGGAGGAATTTGGAGAAAATCTGCCCTCTGCCCTCTTTCTTAATGGTACCACAGTGTATTTGCTTCTAGCTCTGTCCAGCTGCCCTAGCATAAGGAAACCAACAGATGGTGCAAAGGCTGACATGCAGTGAGCATGTGGGCATTTCGTACACTCTCCAGGATCCTTTCCGGTATGTGTGTGTGTTTATGTGTGTGTATGTATATGTGTGTTTATGTGTGTGTGTATGTGTATGTATATGTGTGTGTATGTGTACGTGTGTGTATGTTTGTTTGCATGTATGTGTGTGTATGTGTGCATTTCTGTTTGTGTATGTGTGTATATATGTGTGTGTGTTTCTGTATGTGTATGTATGTGTGTTTCTGTATGTGTATGTATATCTATGTGTGTGTGTGCAGGCTCATGTATATTTGTGTGTGTATGTGTGTTTATGTATATGTGTGTATGTTTGTTTGCATGTATGTGTGTGTGTATTTCTGGGTATGTGTGTTTGTGTGTGTGTGTGTGCGCGTGCTATTTGCTTGTTTTCTTTTTTGTGTCATTAGCCGTGGATCAAGGGCAGATTGGAGACTGTGTGTTCTAACGTTGCATTCCAAACTCTAGCTCGAAGCAGGCAATGTTTTTCCTATCTGCTGCCATCATTCCTCCTTGCCTTCTCTCTCCAAAGGTGTTGGCTCCCACAGACACTGGGACAGCCCTTTCTTTACTAGGTTACCTTCCTAGTAAATGGCTGCCTTCCTGGAGAGAGGGGCACTTGTGTGCCTGGGAGCAAGGGGTGCTTGTGTGCCTCACCAAGGATATCAACTCCTTTTGCTTCCCTTGGAGGCCTGATGCCTGGCCCTGGCCCTCAGTTAGGAAGAATAAAAACCAGAACCTGAGAGAGAGCTCAGATATGTGTGTGGTAGGGTGTGAAAGATGCTGAGGCAGGTGGAGGATGGACCATGGGCTTTGTGGTGGAGATACAGGGGTTAGGGCAAAGGAAACAATATTCAAGACTTTGTCAGGAAGTGCACGGAGTCACTTGGGTGCTGCAGTCACTAACACTTTTTAAAACCTTTGTGAGGGCCGCCTGCTAGAAGGAATTGGAGGAGTCATGGGGAGCTCCTGCCCCCTAGAAACACTGTAATCTCAGATGCACTTTTGGCTCAGCCAACAGTCTATTAAACAAGGCATAACGAAATGCTGAGAATGCTTACACAACACAGCCCAATCGTTTCTCTGTCTCTTGAAATGTATTTATCAAATATACTGAATACTGGTACTGCCCTTATGAAAATCAGTACTCTTTCACAAGGGTTGCCTAAGAACACCAGAAAACTCAAATATCTACATTTTGATTCATAACAGTAGCAAAAATAGTTATGAAGTAGCATCGATAATAACCTTATGGTTAGGGGTCACCACAACATGATGAATTGTATTAAAGGGATCACAGCATTAGGAAGGTTGAGGACCACTGAATCAGTATATACCAGGAGCAACACTGTTCTTCCTGAAGGTACAGAGTCTTATGGAATCAGGGGACCCTAAGGCATCTGGTCTGAGGCACACCTGTGAATAGAACTGTCTTTTCATAAGGGGGAGCTGTAAAAGCAGGGGAGTCAGGTCTTAATTTACCAGTATATACCAAGAAGAGTACACCTATTTTCCCAGGGACCCAGAATTCCTACAAGAACAAAATCGTCTTTTACAGTCTGGTGTTCCTTGATCTCTGGGCCTCTTGGCTTCCTGATTACGAATGTTGAGCTTTGGCCAAGTTGGAAGCCTCTATGACAAAGTCTTGCTTGCCTCCCCCTCCATCCCCATCAGGTGTCCGTGTCAGAGGTGAAGGTGGTGGCTGAAGAGAAGTTTGGAGAACTCCTTGCAGCCGTGAGGAAGGCCCAGGCTGATGTGATGCTCTTCTTAGAAGAGAAAGAACAGGCTGCACTGAATCAGGTCAATGGCATCAAGACCCACCTGGAGCACAGGAGCATCGAGATGGAGAAAAGCAAGCAGGAACTGGAGAAGTTGGTCTCCATCAGCAACACTGTGCTCTTCCTGGAGGTACAGGGGCTGGGGGAAACAGGGGACCCTTGAGGCATCTGGCCCAAGACACACCTGTGAATGGGACTGTCGTTTTGTACAGGGAGCATGGGAGTCAGGTCTTAATTCATCAGAAAACAGTAATCTGGGAGGGATAGAGAGGACTGCTCAGAGTGGGGGAGATCTTGGAAGGTGGGTCAAGTTCTAGGTGCTGTATGTGCCAGATAGAGAACACTAGTGCAAAGACAGGAGCATGAAAAATGAGGGCTGATTTAAAGAGCCATGGCGATTTGACAAGGAATGGGTGTGGGGTCTGTAGTGTTGGAAGATGAGCCTGGCCGGGCCACACAGGTAGGCAACTGTGAAGGACTTAAGGAGGGGAAGTGAAGAGAGCAGAGATGTGGAGGTTTGCATGACAGAGTGAGACTGGAGAGACTTGGTTTTCAGACAGGGCTGAAACTGAGGAAGGCTTAGGAAAGGGAGCAGAACTTTCCTTCTCACAAGGTATCACTGTACACAGAGGCACAAACCAGCTAGTGCTGGGTCTAAAGGGCCTGCTGTCTTATAGGATAATACTACACATGGTCCTAGATCTGACTTTAGATACCACTGTGTAGCTTTAAAGAGACAGTCACCCAAACTCTCATGGGTATCAAATTCCTCACTTAGCAAACAATGACAGGATGGAGTAAATAATGTGCAGCTTCTCTTTCAGTTTTACTGTTTCAAATACAAACAATTTCTTGCTTTTGTTTTGGAAACACCCCCCCCCTTTTTTTTTTTACAGAAAACCAAATACTTATAGTGAAAAACAGAAATGTATTAAAAACAAACAAACACACAAACTGCAAAGGCAGCTATAGTTAATCTTTCATCAAGTGAGAGAAATGTACCAAAAACAAGAGACAGAAATATGGACAAGATTTCTTGTTCTTTCTATTGGTTTGCTTTGCAATTTCAAAACACAAAGAAAATGTGAAGATTTGACTTCCCAGTCTACCAGGATCTCTTCTCAAAAGTATAATAATAAATTCCCTTACTTCTCCTTTTGTAACTCCTCCTCCTCTTCCTCCTCTTCCTCCTCTTCCTCCTTCTCTCTCCTCTTTCTCACCTCTTCCTCCTCTTCCTCTTCCCCTTACTCCTCCCTTTTCTCCCTCTTCTCCTTCCTCCTCCCTCTCTTCCTCCTCCTCCCCTTTTCTCTTCCTCCTCCTCTTCCTCTTCCCCTTCCTCCTCCCTCTCTTCCTCCTCCCTTCTCCTCCTCCTCTTCTCTTTCTTATCGAGATCTCATATGTCCCAGGCTGCCTTTAACTCACTACGTATCTGAGGATGACCTTGAGCTTCTGACTCTCCTGCCTCTACCTCCCAAATGCTGAAATTATAGGTAGCAGCCACCACACCTGATTTATGCCGCAGTGTGGGGTCAAACACAGGGCTTCATGCATGTTAGGCAAGCACTCTTATCAATTGAACTACATGTCCAGCCCTGTAATATTATTTTTAAGATAAAAATTTTAATATGCATAAAATATATCTTAGCAAAATGTAACTTAGTTTTAAAATGTAGTGAAAGGCAAGTTATTTTTCTACAAATAATAATTCAGTCCAAGTGAAAACATTTTTTTATTTATTTAGACAAGGTCTCCATATGTATCCCAGGCTGACCTTGAACTTTGGCTTCTCCTGTGACAGCCTACTGAACACTGAGATTACTGGCATGAACTGTAATTTACACTGACAGTACCTGTGATTTGCTTCACTCATTTGAAGCACAACACCAAATCGATATACAATATGAAAGTGCTTCTCTACAGAGTTGTGGTTTGGATTTCCCTTCTGCAGGTCTGCCTTGGTGTGAGGGATTTCATTCCCACTCTATCCAGGCTGCTATTTAAAGTTTCATGCGCTCCTGAATAGTAATAATGTGTTACACATGGAAACAATCTTCCCTGGTCCTACATTGGTTTTGAAACTTAAGTAGCTTAATGTGACTTACTGATGTATAAATAACTTCCAAATTCTAAAGCAAAGTGCAGGAATAGCAAGTGTGTGCACTGGGCTGACAAGGACAGCGGGTTGGTGCAGGAACCTTTGGAATGCAACAAAGTAGCCAGCTCTTCAATTGTCGCCACAACTGCACATAAGCTATGGAAAGAGAAAGGATTTAAGGAATGACCAAGGCAAGAACGTTCTTACTCAGTCTGAGTTGTCTATTAAAACTGTCTGTGGTCATAGATCTTTTGACTTCAAGAGACCCTCTTTCCCACTTGATTTTTGAGACGTCCTACTGCCTTTGTATGGTCACAGTGGTTCTCAACCTTCCTAGCACTGTGACCCTTTTTTTTTTTTTTTTTTGTGATACAGTTCCTCATGTTGTGGTGACATCACCAAGCATAAAATTATTTTCATTGTTACTCATAACTGTAATTTTGCTGCTGTTATGAACTTTAAAATATATGTCTGTTTTCTGATGGTCCTCTAGGGGGGCCATGACTCACAGGTTGTCCAGAAGCATAGAACACTTTATGTGTACTTTCTCTGTGAAGCATGCACCGTCACCAGCCTATTTCCCAAATGCAGAAGAATACATGCCAAGAAAAGTTGCCTGATTCTGTTTCTCTCTCTGCAGGAGTACTGCAAGCTTAAGAAGACAGAGGACACTGCCTTCCCTAGCGTTTACATAGGGCTGAAGGATAAACTCTCAGGCATCCGCAAGGTCATCACAGACTCAACTCTGCACTTGATCCAATTGCTAGAAAGCTATAAGGAAAAGCTCCAGGAGTTCTCCAGGGAAGGTGAGGCGCTTTCTGGAATGGTGATGAGGAAAGGGGGAACCTGGGAAGGGATGGAAAATGACCCATTTCAAAGCCGTTTTTCATCTAGGCCACTAGTGATTCTTATCTTGACTTTATTTCATAATTGCAACCTGAAGGAGATAAGTTTCTTGGGTTCTCAAAGCCACCTGGACAGGTACTCATTCACAACTCTCTGATTTTCTTTTAGAGGAATATGACATCAGAACTCAAGTGTCTGCCATTGTCCAGCGCAAGTATAGGGCCTCGAAACCTGAGCCCAGAACCCGGGATGAGTTTCTTCAATGTAAGTTGTGAAAGGCTGCCCCATTCAGACATGTTGAGGGCAGCAGAATGCTTTTTGCCAAGGCAAGAACCACCACATCTTGTAGAGGATTTGCATTCTTATAACCTCTCATCTATTCCTAGATGACACACCTTTAAGCTTTTAATTGAAAGTTTTTCTTTTTGAAATAAATTAAAAACACAAAAATTGGATTAAAAATTACTATATACTCCCCTATCACCCAGTTTCTCCAAAATGTTGACATCATACATAACTATGATACATCATGCAGGAAACTGGCATTGCTGTAATATTATTAACAATGCTGCAGGTTTTTTTTTTTCCTGGCTGTCTTAGCTTCTTTTGTATTGCTGTGATAAAGCATCATAATCAAGGCAATGTATAAAATATAAAAGAAAGTGTTTATTGGGAACTTACATTTTAAGAGAGTTAGAGTCCCTGACCATCCTGGCACGGAGCATGGCAGCAAGCAGGCATGATGCTGAAGCAGTAGCTAAGAGTTTACATATTGAGACACAACCTCAAGGCAGAGAGAGAGAGAGAGAAAACATAAGTATTTGAAACCCCCAAATCCATCCCAAGCTCACACCTCCTAATCCTTCCCAAACAGATCCACTAACTGGGGACCAAGTGTTCAGATACACAAGCCTTTGGGGGCCATTCCCATTCAAACCACCACATTGGCCCAAAGTTGAACCCAGGACCACAGATGGTTCTATGTGTTTGAACAATAGTAATGTAGGGGAGGAGAAAATTTATTTTATCTTACATTCTGGGTCACAGTCCATCATTAAGGAAAGTCAGGGCAGGAATTCAAGGCAGGAACTTGAGGCAGAAACCATGAAGGAATGGTGCTTGCTGGCTTGCTTAATCACAGCCTTATGCTTAGGTAGCATTCTTATTCAGCTAGAGATGGTACCACCCACAGTGTGCTGGGCCTTCCAGTATGAATTACTGATAAACTTTCCACTTCCAACTTGCCTACAGAACAATCTGATGGGGCGATCCTATTGAGGCTTTCCTCTTAGGTGACTCCAAGCTATGTCAGATTTACAATTAAAGCTAGCTGGAGCCCTTGTTTCCTGAATCCTCACTAACCTGTACCAATCCCTCAGGCTTTCTTTACATTTCAAGATTTGAGCATTTTGAAAAGTCCTGACCATTTGCCATGTGGTTCATTTTTAAGTCTGTCCTTACAAGATGTTATCATCACTGCATTGATGTGCATTTTGTTTTGTGACACAGGGTCTCAGTGTGTATGTAGCTCAGGCTGGCTTTGCCTGCTCCTCTTGCCTCTGCCTCTCTAGAACTTCAGTTAGAGACGCATGCCCATGCCCAGCTGTTACCCTTTTCAAAAGCACTGTACTTCTAGTGCCCACATGGGAGCCTACAACTGTCTGTAATTCCAGTTACAGGGGATCCAACATTCTCTTCTGGACTCTGAGGGCACCAGGCAGGCACGTGGTGCACAAACATACATATAGGCAGACATTTATACACAACAAATAAAAGCATGACATTTCTAAGTGGTGCTTTGTGGTAGAATAAGTTCAAGAAAACGTATTATACAACACATACTGGAGACTTGGAAAAAGGAAGTATCCTCACCACCCATATACATCGGCAATGTGTATGATATACGTCTGGTTGCACATTGCCCAGCCTGAGTTCTATGGTGTATATGTATTACAAAATATCATATCATGTATAATAAATACAAGCACCTCTTTCATAGCAATTCAGAACTTCCAGTGAGAAAGTCTTTCAGGATAGTCTACAAGTTAATGAGGTTTCACCTCCCAGCTGAAGGGACTTCTCATAGCCAGTGCTCATCTTGGTGATGTCCTTCTGGAATATGCCAGTGAGGCCTGCTTCTGCTCCATTCTGGGGAGCAACCACCGGCCCACCTTTTTTTCTGCCTGTTATATGGGCCTCAGCAGCCCACAATTATCTCGCTCTTGCTGCAATGCTGCTTTGCTCGGAATGTCTCGGCCCCCACACGCATTATTCCATCTCCTTTCAGAAGCACATGAATATTTTAGAGAGAAACATAATTAATGCTATATACCAAATGACACTTGATTTTAAAATGAAAAGTTAAATATATCTTTGTGTAATTTGTCTTTCTTTTTAAGTGTTTTTACACATGTTCAACATTTTGAATATTATTTTAGGTAGTAATACAACATATCTTTTGAAATGTTATTCTTAATGTAGACACACTTATTCCAGCTAAGATTTGCCTCTGGCTTAGATGCAGGCGATGCAGGAGTCTGGGACAGAGTGTCTGGAGTCTACGGGACCTCCTGCTGTCTGTATTGCAGGAGGGATGAGGGCAAAAGAAATATGAGACATGATTTTGTGTGTGACTGGAGTAGCTGGGCATGGAGATGCTCTAATTAGTCTTTGGGATTGTCTTTGACAGCATGTCTAAGGCTTTACCATGTTAAATGCTGGTCAAATGCTTAACAAATGAATGAGCAGTCAAATGTAGGTATACTAATGTAGGTACCTGGATCTCTGAGCTCACCTCAGATCTGTGGAAAGTGCTGGACTTTCTGTGTACAGTCTATGAATGAATGAGTTAATCTCTTTATTCAGCTCAGATGTTACAGCAGATGACAATCAACTGGAGCTGCACAAAGCTCTGCTAGGGGCTGGAGAGATGACTTGGTAGTTAAGAGCACTGACTGCTCTTCTAGTGGTCCTGAGTTCAATTCTCAGCAAGCACTTGGAGACTTTGGGGGGCTGGAGAGATGGCTCAGAGGTTAAGATAATTGACTGCTCTTCCAGAGGTCCTGAGTTCAATTCCCAGAAACCACATGGTGGCTCACAACCATCTGTAATGGTGATCCGATGCCCTCTTCTGGTGTGTTTGAAGACAGCTAAAGTGTACTCACATACATAAAATAAATAAACAAATCTTTTTTAAAGAAAGAAAGCTCCACTGGTTTTTACCTATCCCTTGTCCTAGGAGAGCATTGGATGGGTAAATAAAACTGGGTGTTTTCTCATTATGCCTTGTGGGGGATCACGAGTTTAAAGCTATCTTCTGTGTTTCCTCAGATGCATGTGACATCACATTTGACCCAGACACCGCACACAGGTACCTTCGCCTGCAGGAGGACAACCGCAAGGTTACCAACACCACGCCCTGGGAACACTCCTACCAGGACCTCCCCAGTCGGTTTCTGCACTGGCGGCAGGTGCTGTCCCAACAGAGCCTGTACCTGCACAGGTATTATTTTGAGGTGGAGATCTCTGGAGGTGGCACCTATGTTGGCCTGACCTGCAAAGGCATTGACCGTAAAGGGGAGGAACGAAACAGCTGCATTTCTGGAAACAGCTTCTCCTGGAGCATTCATTGGAATGGGAAGGAGTTCACAGCCTGGCACAGTGACACAGAGACCCCGCTCAAGACCAGCCCCTTCAGGAGGCTCGGCATCTATGTAAACTTCCCAGGAGGAACCCTTTCCTTCTATGGCGTAGAGTATGATGCCATGACTCTGATTTACAAGTTTGACTGCAAGTTCTCAGAGCCGGTCTACGCTGCTTTCTGGCTGTCTAAGAAAGAAAATGCAATCCGGATTGTGGATCTGGGAGAAGAGCCTGAGAAGCCAGCTGTGTCCTCAGTGGAGGCTGCTCCCTAGATTCTAGGATCTGCCTCCCAGACTTTGCTAACTGTGACAACTGGGCAGCAGCTTGTATTTTAAGGTGGACAGAAATATCTGCTGATGGTAGTTGGCTTTAGAAATTGTATGGGTCCTGAATGAACTTTCCTGCCTGCTTCTCAACACAGTTCTTGCATGAATACAGAAACTCTAAGGCACCAAAGCCTCTCCCCAAATCTTCTAGGGATGGTCTCTTGTCTGCTCAGGTGATTGTTACCCTTCATCTAGAATTTCCAACTAGGGAATCTTCAAACCATAACCAGACTACACAGGGATCATAATAAATCACAGACACATCGCTGTGCGTTTCTTATGTACTGGCCAGCATTTGGAGTGCTTTCTCTGTGTTAGCTCATGACATCTTCATGGGGTAAATGTTTATATTGTCCTTATGATACACATTAGGAGATGGTGGCCAGGATGGTCAGCTAACTTGTCTTGTCACCCAGTAAATGGGGGGCAGAGCTGGGACTCAAATCTATTGTTGAACTTGTGATTACATGTTATGCTTAGATCGTGAATGTTATGCATAAGGGGTAAACCACACGTTAAACTGCATAGCCAACGGTGTCTTCAGCATCACTCTTAAGAGTTTGCTTTTTCTGCATGTGCCAGGTTCAAGTTGGTCATTCAGTCTTGCACCATCTGAGCGAGCCATCATCCTGCACACATCATCACCCTCAGCAGCAGGATCAGCATCAGCAGCACATGATGGTTTTGAACAGCAAGATTTAGAATAAATGTTTTAGGGACGTCCTTTTGAGAGGTGTAGTCATCCCCTCTTCTAAGGTTACCCAGAATTTTCTTGCACAAGGGGATAGTTCCTCAGGTATTTGGGGACAGTATTTACCTCTCCCGGGAGCTATACCCGTGTGTTTGTGCTAATCTGATACTTTCCACCATGATCTCATTTTTCCCATGACACTCTGTTGATGACTTCATTCTCCTTTAGACAGATGATGAACATTCATCAAGCCTTTATGCACACCATCTTAAAATGGATTTCTATTGCCCTAACCTGAAGTCCCTGGTGGGCTTTACCACAAATGTTACTTCCATGTCATTTCCCATGACTTGTGTCAAGGCAAATCTTCCTGTTCAACCAGTTTCATGATCCTGTCTCAACTGTGTGCTTTAGACTCATTTGACTTGATTCTAAGACTCTGCACCTTTGTCTCTAAGGGCTGAAATACTTTTCACCTACTTCTTCCTGTCACTGCCCTGCACTGAAATACTTTCATGATCTCTCCTTCCAGCCTAAAGAGTTTCCCTGCAGAGTCGGCGGCCTTCTCTCAAGTCTGAACCTCGTTGGTTCAGACTTACTCCGATTATTCAGATTATGAGAGGGCCAAAGGTTTAGCCACACACTAGCTTCTCAGTAGAACTGTACAGTGACAGGGCTCACTGTTTGCCTCCCTTTCCCACTGAACATGATCAAAGAGCTTTTCTTTTCCTATCACTTTTTTTTTCTTTTCTTTTTATTTGAGATAGGGCCTCACAATGTGGCCTAAGCTGGCCTGGGATACACTATATATTCTTGGCTGGCCTCAGGCTCAGTTCTCTCTTCTTAGCTTTCTAAATGCTCAGATAATAAGCTTGAGTTACCAGTGTGGTGCTTCGCTCAGCGGAGGACCTTTTCAGTGGCAGAAATCAATGTCTGAATTTCTTGGCTCTAGCAGTTAAAGAATAATCTTCAAAAGAGAAAATCGTGTCTTCCTAGCCTGCCCTTTCTTCTTTCCTTTTTAAAATTTTTTTTGTCTTGAATTTTATTTTTAATTGACACACAATAACTGTATATTTAGGAATTCAGTGTGGCTTTTCAACAAATGTATGTATTAATTTTTCAACACATGTATGTAGTAGTGTTTCAACACATGTATGTAGTAATAACCAAGTAAGAGTATATACTTATTCCTATAACAAAAAATATTTATTTGTTGTAAGATTACTTCAGATCCTGTTTTCCATTGTTTTGAAATAAACCTGCTTTTTAAAAAATTGTTGCTAATAGTTGCCACTTGCATTACCACACACTATTTGAGAAACTTCTTTAGAATTCTGCTTTAGACTAATGGCACATTTGTGAGTCTGTTATTTCCAGAAGTTTTTTTTGAGACAGGGAACTCATAAATCCTGAGATTACCAGTCTGTGCGCCCTATCTGCTGAGATCACAGCTGTGTTGCCCTGCCCCGTTTGTTTGGTGCTGGGATTGAACCCGGGGTTTCCTGTATTCTATGTCATATGCTCTACAAAGCACCCTCAGCCTTTCTTAAAAATTTACATTTATTTATTGGTTGTGTGTGTGTGTGGCGGGGGAGAACCATGGCACACACATGGCGGTCAGAGGACAACTTGTAAGCCTATCTTTCCTTCCTTCCTTTCTCCCTTCTTCCCTCCCTCCCTCCCCTTCTTTCTTATTTTTGAGACAGGGTTTTGTTCTTAGCATAGCTGACTTGAATTTATGACCTCCTCACCTCAATGTTACCTCAAAGCCAGGAATTAGGCTGTGTCCCACCAAACTTGATCGTTCTTAAGAAAAAAAAAATCAAACTTTCCTCATCTCTACTGTAGTCTCCAGCTTCTCAGAGGTTCAGTGTCCTGAAGTGTCATTTGATTAGGCCAAAATATCCAAGCTCAAGTACAAACAGCCAGTTAGCTGTCTCTTCCCCGGGTTTGAACTCTTATTTTTCTTACAGCTTTTGCTCATCAGTGTTCAAGTTCAAGATCCCCTTTGATATGATAGATCAAAGCAAATCCAAGAGCCTCACATGTGGCAAATCCAAGAGCCTCACATGTCGGCTCACTTTCTGTTGGTGCTTCGGTTGACGGACATACCACTTTCCATTTTCTTTATAAACTAAAAATTAGCTGTAACAAATAAAAATGAAGGGAAGGGAAAAAAGAGAGAGTTAGCAAAACACTATTTTTGTAGCAAGCTGTGGATTTTCACTGAGCTTGTGGGGGGTGTGTGCCAACTGTTTGAATTTGACCGCTGGAGGTTCCCCCGTTGTGTGCAGTTACCTCAAAACAAAGCAAAGAGCAAACTTGACCTCATGCAGTTAGATGTGATTTTAGCCACTGCCTGATTTTTAAAACACATCTTTTATTTATTTACTTATTTATTTATTTATTTGTGTGTGCACGTGCGTGCTTTCATGATAAGGCATTGTTGGATACATAGAAGTAGGAGGACACTTTGCAGGGTTGCTCCTCTCCTTCTACTTAGTTGGCTCCAGGAGTAGAACTCAGGGCTTTGGGCTTGTCAGCAAATGCTTTAACTCAGTGAGCACTACCAGCCCTAATTTAGCCTTATCTTACTTAGCCTTTTTAAATCAAAATCCACCTGGTGTTCTTTTCCAGGAATTCTGAGTAAACCTCGCTGGCTTGGTGATGAACGGCGAGACATCAATATTCTTACCTCTGTCTCAGTCGGTTTTGTGTTGCTATATCAGCACACACAAGACTGAGCAAGCAGTAAAGAAAATAAATGTGTCATCCCTATTTCTGGAAGGTAGTAGGTTCAAAGTTAAGGGCTTTAAATCTGCCTCATCTGTGGGTGTAAAGGGAAAGGCAAAGAGACTGTTTTGCAGCTTTAAACTCTGTTAAAGTTAGCACTAATGCATCCACGATGACGGAGTCCTCATGACCCAAACATGTCCCATCAGGCCCCACCCCACATCACTGCATTGGTTGTCAAGTTTCCAACACTCAAGAGTCCCATACAAGCCCCAAAACTTTTCAACTTGGCTCAGCCTATTTTGGTAATGAATGCCTGCAAAGGAAATTGATTCAAAGTGTCACCTTTATAGTCTACACTGTGAAGACTAACCTAGAAGACAACTAGTTGGGTCAAACCATTCATATGAGAAGAGAGAGATAGAAATCAACTATTTAAGACAATAACAGAATACACCAGCTGCACCTAGATTCACTGCTTCTAATTTAACATTCCTCTCAGCCTCTTCAGTGACTGAACTCTGTAATGTGTCAGTCACTCATCTCCCTGGCTGTTTCCTGGCTCTATAGTGGAAGGCCTCTTCTGAGAGCCTCTACCACATTAGCCGGGAGACTGGAGAAAGAAGAGGTGTGTGAGTTTCCAGCTTTAGATAGATCCTACCACTTGTGGATCTGGGTGTCAGGGCAGGTGACCTTTGCAGGGAGGCCCACTGTGCTATATGCACATGAAATCCACACTCAGCACAGTCTATACCGCTCACAGGGAGCTAGCCACTTAGGCTGTGTAGGCGTGCTTACCTTCTGTCTCTAGTTTTGGTTTGCTTGAAAATTGTGTTCAGAAAGTCCCACTGTCTTCTAGAAACACCAGACACCAGAGAAGTGTGACAGTGGGTCATTTATAAAATTCTGAGGGTGATATAAAATCCTTTAAATAGTGATATTGATGAGTATCTAAAAAAAGGTCATGTGTATATACACAAATTCATCCCTCTTGTTTCACGATTAAATGTCCTTACAGGCTAATGTGCAGAACATTTGTCCCCAGCTAGTGCTGTTACCTGGGGACATAGTGGCAACTTTAGGAGGTGGGGTGTCTAGCTAGAGAAATAATCATGGTCTATTCTCTTGAAAGGGATACCTGTCTGTCTCTGTTGTGGGAAATATTTAAAAAAGAATGGAGTATATCAGCATGCTCCTGCACTACACCCTGGTTCTCTCATCCCCAGCAGGCTGGTGCAATGGCCAACCTGCTTTCATCTCGTGGAGTTCTGAGTCAGAGCTCCATGATCTCTCCACCCAGCTCGCTAGGTTCCCACTGGCAGGTCGCTTCCGTGCCAGCCCCATGCTTCAATACCTCCATGGCCTCTGTGGAGCACATCAGGCAAACCCACACTTTGCTGCTGTACCTTTTTCTCTGGAACCCAGAGAAGCCTCCGTGTGAAGGAAAACACAACACAAACTTAGCTCAGAAACAATGGTAACTCAATCTCTGGGTGCAACAACTAAAACTTAATCTTGTAAACCTTATCAATGTCTGATTCCTCTGGTGTCAAATCCTTGAGGATTCGCCATCCCAGGACACTCTAGCAGCTACATCTTATCTACATGCTGTCCCTGTTCCAAAAAGAGGATCCCCTCTCTCTCCTGCTTCTTCTCTTCCTCTCTCCGACCTGGAAGTCCCTACGTGTCCAGTGATTGGCTCCTTTATTCATTAGGGGATTGGTTCACAAGAAATCACAGGTGTAACTCCTTGTCTGAAGCCCCTCACAGGAGGGCAGAATTAGCAAAATACAAAAACCCCCAGGGCTATCCACAACACTTAGTTACTTTTCTATTGCTGTATTAAGACACCATGAGTAATCTTACAAAAGAGTTTAATCGGGCTTATGGTTCCACAGGGTTAGAGATTATAAAGATGAGTGAAGTCACAGTGGCAGGCCACTGGAGCAGCAGCTGAAAGCTCACACATCAATCTACAAGCAGGAGGCAGAGAGAGGCACACTGAGAAAGGTCCCAATCTTTTGCAACCTCAAACCCCAACCCCACTAACATACTTCTTCCAATAAGGCCACACCACCTCCAACAGGGCCACACCTCCTCCAACAAGGTCACACCTCTTAATCCTTCCCAAACAGTTCCACCAACTGGGAACCAAGTATTCAAATATATGAGCCTCTGGGCTCATTCTCATTCAAACCACCACACTATCCACGGTCCCTTCTTCTCCCTCCCTCTGACTACTGGTAGCCAGGAGGAAAACAGTTTCCCCTCAGAGTCTTTCACAATGGAGTTCTTCTTCACTGTGGCCCAGAAACAATGGAACCAGCTGACAGCACATGAAAGCCTGCGAACTCAAGAGCCACAATAGTCTTCCTCCATTAAGCCATTTCCCTCTGGTATTTGGTCACAGGAATGAAAAAGTTGAACAAAGTGTCAAGAATAAAAACATATATTTTTTCCAGATTTGGTGGTACAGCTCCATACTCAGGAGCCAGAGGCCGGTGGATCTCTGTAAGTTCAAGGCCAGTCTGATCTACATAGCAAGTTCCAGACCACCCAGAGCTACATAGTAAGACCACTCTCAAAACTTTCACCAAAACTTTCATCAAATAGTCACAGCTAAACTTTAACCCTTTATAGGTCGTAGTGGCCATTAGCAACAGGATTTTACTTTTTAGTTTTTTCAAATAGGACTATGTTCTCAAGAAGTTTACATAAAGCTGTGTGGTAGTGGTGGTGGTGGTGCATAATTTTAATTCCAGCACTCAGGAGGTATAGGTAGATGGATCTCTGAGTTTGAGAACAGCTCGATCTACACAGGGTTCCAGGACAGCCAAGACACACAGCCCGGTTATTGTATTTATAAGCTATATGCCCAGATTGGGCAGATCTATCGCTATACTAACTCATTCCCCAGCTATGAGACCCCTTGCTACTTGCAGCTTCTCCAGGCCATGTGTTTCTGCTCCATATTGGCTTCTGCCTTCTCTTCCTCTGTCCTCCCTCTTCCTCTTCCTCTCTTCTCCTTCCTCTGAGTCCTCCTGTCCCACCTTTCCCTTCCACTGCCAAGGCATAGGCTCTAGCCTTTATTTGACCAGTTAGAATGGGGAGAGGGTTCAGTGAGACCACCTAGGCACGTGATCACTCCCCGTTGGGGGGCAGCCCCTCTTGAGGAAACAGAATTAGCATCAAAATATAAACAGCACCAGGACAACTCACAAGCCAGCAAACAGTGTTCCTCCATGGCTCCTGCATCAGTTCCTGCCTCCAGGTTCCTGCCCCAACTTCCTTTAATGCTAAATTGTGATGTGGAAGTGTAAGCATCATAAACCCTTTTCTCTCCAAGTTGCTTTTGGTTGTGGTGTTTTAGCACAACCATAGAAACAGGAACTAAGACAGTTCTTGCTGAACTTTTCTTACTTAGCCTTATTTATCAATGTGTGTAGGAAAGCACATTACTTAGGGGTTAATATTACCTTGTGGCTTTTGCCATCCTCTGAGGCCGTAGAATACATCTTCCATAAATAAATGGAGACTCTTGCAATGATGACAGCGACAACAGAGAGACATTAGTGTGTGGGCTTATACTGCCTTCACTTATACTTACACTGTGCTATGCAGTCTTCTTGGTGTTGTGTGCACAGTGTCTCACTTAGTTCTCACCCATCCTAGGTGCTGCGAGCACAGTATCTCACTTTAATCTCTGTGAAGTAGAAACCATCCCTATCTCCACTTTCAGACGAGGAAACAAACCGCTGGTGTTCGCAGAGCAAGAAACAACTGGGTTGGGGCCTGGACTTTGAAGCCACACCCCAGACCTCCTAGTCTTTACTACAAAGCAATGATGAGACCTCCTGCCACATGGGTGGGCAGCTGACTGAGCCTAGAAGTCAACTCCCAACATGTCCTCGGGACAACTGAAAATTCTGCACCAGAGAGTGGCTCCCTGTGTATTATGGCTAACATTGAGCAATTAAATAACTTACAATATTCTTAACTCATGTGTTTTACTATGGTGATAACCAGAGACTGAATATAATGTGCAGGGCACTAGAACAGACTTTAACATCCACCAATGTAAGAAGATTACGCCTAAGTTTGTACTTGTGAATATTTAAAAGTCCTTAATAACAGCAACTGAAAGATGCTCACCTTTTTTTTTAAAAAGGGGGGGGGGGTCATGTTATATTTTACATTTGTTTAACAGCATAGCTGCTGTAGAATTGAGATGACCAGCTCTTCTAGAACATACAGCAACTGTCTCTACTTCTGTGGTATCAGGCTTAGGAGATTTACGGTAAAGCCAAGTTTCCAAGGAAGTCAGTACAAAAAGCCAGACTTCTACAGGCAGTTTCTGGGTCAGATCAGTTTACCATCTATCGCAGTGGCTTACGTTTTCTCCAGATGTTCATCCCGAAGAGGCTCCAAAAAGGCTATTTCTCTGCTTACCCTGTCCCTCTGGTGTTTGGTGGTGTTGCTAACGGACAAGGTTTACATGAACTAGTCATCTCAGAGTCATGGAAAACATGGAATCAAAACTCAAGCAGGCCCCCTATTCTCGTTGTGAAAAGGGACCCAACTGGGTCCCTGTGTGCCAGAAGTGTGAAGCCTGTGTCCTAGCGTGGAAGATCTTTGCTACCAAAGAGTGGTTCCGGAGGGTCAACGACTTATCCCAGAGGAGATTTCTAGTCAGCATCTTGGGACAGTTAAATAGCCTGTATTTGTTACAGTATTTCCAGAATATCTTAGAGACCACACAGGGGAAGGACTTCATCTATAACAGGTCTCGGATCAAACTCAGTAGGAAAGGGAGAAAGGAGGAGAAGGTCGTGAAGTCCTCCTTGAACCAGATGTTGGATAAAACGGTGGAGCAGAAGATGAAGGAGATCCTCTACTGGTTTGGCAACAGCACCCACCGGACTAAGGCAAATTATACTCTCTTGCTGCTGCAGATGTGCGACTCAAATTTACTGCTCACTGCTTCCAATGTGATCAGAGTTCTGTTCATGAAAGAGTGGAACAATATCTCAGGTGAGAGCAGAAGGCCCCAGAGACCAGACAGACCTGGAGGAGGGCACAGGTGCAGACAGGCCTGGAGGGGGGCACAGGTGCAGACAGG
>JADRCH010000257.1:193446-228100 GCA_019843965.1 Rhynchomys soricoides
GGCCTGGAGGGGGGCACAGGTGCAGACAGGCCTGGAGGGGGGCACAGCTGAAGACAGACCTGGAGGGAGGCACAGGTACAGACAGGCCTGGAGGGGGGGCATAGGTGCAGACAAGCTTGGAAGGGCAGAGGCTGCCCAGAGTGCTGGTATGGGACTGTGAACCTTGTCCTGGCATCCTATCATTTACCAAAGGAGGAGCAGCTGAGTGGGACTTTATTCTAGAAAACTGTCCATTGAGAAAAGCAGAAGGAAGGACAGACCTTTCACCCTGCGCACTGAACACAGTTTCCTGCCTGCCTTGGGCCCAGACCACTGTAAACTGGTGTCACTTCTTTCTTGCACCTGGGTTTGACTGCGTGTAGGATGTGACAGGGAAGCTGTGTTTTGTTTCTCAGTTGCCATGGGCAGAAACCAAGCCAAACAACAAAACTTACAGCTTTATAAGTTTCATCTCACCATGCCACTTGCTTAAGCATGAAGCCAAATCTTAGTAAGATGCTTTAGAGGCCAAATGTGGCTAAAAGCCCAAAACTGCCCAGGGTACTAGTTTATAAGCAATAGTTTTCACCAGAGTCTCCAATAGGATTTGATAAAAACAAAACAAAACAAAACAAACCAGACTATGGTCCTCTGCCAAAGCCTGGCCCAGCAGCTGGTCTGAGACCCTGTCAAACTCTCTGCTTCTGGCTATATAAACACTTGCTGGACCGAGGTGGCAACCTTCTTGGTCCTGGGCATTGACAGGAAAGTCTTGAAAGTGTTTGACTGGTAGCTCTAGGCAACAAAAGAAAGCAGAAGAGAGGCCAGAGACCTGTGATTAGGAGAGACCAGGGATCAGAGAAGAGAAGGCTTAGCCAGTGGTGGGGAAAGAGTGGGAGGTGTGGTCTGGAGGGGAACTTTGAAGTCTGAGCTCTGGAAGGTGGGTAATTCCTGGTTCTGAAGGATATTTGAGTTGTGGTCAAATTTGTAGATTAATGGGTCCCTACTTGCTTTACAGATAGGATCTGCTCTTCTTGGCTGGCCTAGAAACTTAAGACCTTTCTTCCCCAGTCTTCCAAGCCTTGCGATTATAGGCATGTACCACCATACATGACTTTTAAGGGAATCCCAAAGCTAGATGACCTAGGATGCAATTAGATCTTTACACAAGAAACTGATTTCTTTCTTTCTTCATAAATATATATATATTTATATATTTGTATTTTGTGGTTTTGCCTTTGGGTGTGTATGTGCATCAGGTGAATGTCTGATGCCTGTGGAGATCAAATGAAGGAGTCAGAACCCCTGGGACTAGGGTTACTAAGTTTTGTGAGCTGCCACATGAGAGTGAGGAACCAAGCCTCTGTCCCCTGCAAGAGCAACCAGCACCCTTAACAGCTGAGTCATCTGTCCAGCCACTCTCTTTGTATCTTTGGTATCAAGGACATAAAGGATGAGACACTTGTGAAAAATCAAGGGAATCCAAGAGCATTAAAACTGAGTTGGATTAGTGTGAGGCTCCCTAAATCTGGGGAATATGAGCCTTGGGGCTTGGTTACCCAGCATGGCAGCAGAAAGCCTACATCTACCCCCAGTGCCTCCCACTGCAGTGTGTGCAATGTGCAATGTGCCTGTCATGTCCACAACTCTCTTGTGATGGCTCCATCCCATGCTGTAGGAATCTGCTGTTTACCTTGGGGCTGTATTAGCCTTGTTATAGATTGTGGCAGGTTTCTTCATAGGAGAACATCTCTTAAAATGTTAAAAGTTCTGGGATTTTTACTTGGAAACTCAGAGGCCTTGAATCAAAACATACATGCTTGTTTATATAACTGTGTGTATATGTGTGTGTGTGTGTGTGTGTGTGTGTGTGTGTGTGTGTGTGTTGGGGGGTGTTGATTCCAGGACCTCAGTATTCGTAGATGCTCATGTTCTTTTTAATATAAAATAATCTTATATTTGTACAGAACCTATGTAACCCTTCCAGGAATGTTAACGTGCCTCTGGTTCATTTGTAAACCAACAACAGATCCAGTGCTACGGCAGCTGCTATGCTGTACTCTTCAGAGATCTGCCGTAGATGTGGGTTTTTCATTTTTCTTATCAGTTTGCAGTTGGTCGGATCTGAGACATTCAGGAAACTGGCTATATTTGAACAGAATGAGGAAATATAAGACCTTTTCTCTCTACCTCATTTCCCTGCACACACTTACTTCGAGAGCAAACTTGTCTACTCTTTGTCCTTCAGGCCTCCGTGAAGACACCCCCAATGTGATGTTCTTTCCCGAGAAAAACTACAGTGCCACACAGGACACCTCATATGTCTCTTGGTCAGCTAGACCCAAGCCTGTGTCATTACCAGTGTCCAGACATTTAGGTAATAAACTTGGCACTGAAAATGTGGACAGAGAAACAACCGGTAAGTCAGGCTCTATGAAGTCTTCTTATACAGCACTGGGGGAGTTAAGTGGCTCACCCTATAGCTTTAACAAAGAAAAACTTTTGTTGGGTCTTTTGTGACTTGATAGCATCCTACATCAATAGTTTGACTTAAGGATTTTGGGGTTTTTTTTTTCCCCTTTTGGATGGTTATGGGGTAGTAAAAGCATTTTGTTGTTGCTTTTTTTGAGTCAGTGTTAGTATGTATCCCAGCTGGCCTTGAACTCACGATGCTCAGAGACTCACCCTCCTATCACAGTCATACGCATGGGTTATCATGACATTATTTTTATTTATGATGACATTTTCAGGACCTGACCTTGAATGAAGTCAAAGAGCTTCTCTAGATGAGCTTGGAAACTCTCAATGGAGTGGAGGCACTAGCAAGGCCAGAGAAGCCAGGGACAGCAAATGTTAGAAACTAACCATCATTAACCTTCATTTTTTTTCTCATTTAATCCCCACACCTGCTAAGAGGAGGATAAAATCCAGTCAGTATTACCACTAATGTTCTTGCTTTCACCTCCATAGTGTCTCTGAGATATGCCTAGAAAGAGAGATCAGAAAGGAACTTTCTGGAGCTTCCTTGATTTTTTTCCCCCTCTGTCCTAGGCTAGTGTGTCCTGTGTCTCCTGGGCTCTGGCTTGGTACATGGTGGCCCTCTAGAGTCCAGTCCAGTTATTGTTTTTGAAGCACTGGATCCAAAACTGGATCCAGTAATATAGTAAGTGAATGGAAAGAGAGAAAAAAGAAAGAAAGGAAGGAAGGAAGAAAACAGAAGGGCATGGCTGCCCCTAGCTATGGAGGAGGAGAAGCTTTATTGTCAACACAAGGGAGAGCATAGCCAGTGGCAGACATCTAGGAGAGTCCAGAGTGAACATGACCCTGAGATGGGCTATGTGAAGAGGGGGGAGAGGAGAGGAGAGGAGAGACAACTGGGGAGGCTTGGACCAAGAGACTGGCATAGCCAAAATAGCTAAGTTATAGGGGCCAGAGGAGCTGGAGGCGGGGAGCCTAGCTCAATACCCGGGCTGGAGAGTTCAGGGTAGGGGACAGGGTCTGACAGCCAGGAGGGCCCTGTAACAGGTAGACTGAGGGATGCTGGCAGAAAACAGTGGCCAGCGTCTGCTTTGGTAATTAATGGACACCTCAGAGAGCCATTTGTCCCAGGTTTGAGACCTAACAGTAAGGAATGTGACTCCAGACCTGAAGACCTTCTCAAATTGGTCTTTGAAGCCAGGTACATGTGGTCACTCACATGGACACTAATCCAAGTTGGTCTGGAATTTGCTACATAGCTGACTCTGGGCTTGAACTTGTAGTTCTCTCCTGAGCCTCTCAAGTGGTGGAGGTACAGGTGTGCAGCACCACACCCACTGAGGGATGTGTTGTGTGGAAGGTGTTGTCAGTTGATTCTGTCATGTGTGAACCTCATAAATTCTGCTTACACAAACCTGGATGGCACAGCCTTCTATATACCCAGGTTAGGTCATACATTGCTATCCGTCATGGTGTGAAGCATTGTGTCATTTGTGACAGTCCATGAAATAAGCATGAGAAATACAAAATAGCTTGTAAATGAAAATTTCCAATTTTAAAGGTACACAGAACAGCATAATATCTAGTTGCATGACCATTCTTTAGCTTCAGCGGTGATCCATGTTTTAGTAGTCTTAGTATTTTGTGATGCTGATGACTGAATCTAGGACCTCATACTTGCTAGTAAGTGCTTTGCCACTGAGCTAAACCTTTAACCTGGCAATTTTAATTCATTCTCCTTCCTGATTATTAATTTGCTTCAATTTTTTTCACTAGAGCATTGTGTGTGTGTGTGTGTGTGTGTGTGTGTGTGTGTGTGTGTATGCTGGGAGATTACATATGTATACCATTGCACCTGGCTTTTAAGTTGGTGCTTGGGATCAACACCCAGGTCTTTGTTTGTACTGCAAGCACTTTATGGGCTGAGCTCTCTCCCCAGTCCTCCTCAATAGCACGTTTTACAGGAAATTCAGAATAAGATGCCATTTCAGTCTTTGCTGCTATAAACATCTTGAGCTGAAAAGCACCTGTACTTTTAAATCAGGAGGTTCCACTTCAGGCAGGAGAGAGATTGATTAGAAAATTCAGTGGTCTAGGGGTAGATGTGGAGATTTATTTGGGGTCAAGATTTGCAGTGGATTTGTTGGGGGACTAAACTTACTACAGACTCAACCATCTACCTTTCTCTGGTTTTGCTCTAGAGGGAAAAGGGAAGAGTTCATTCCAGTGTATCTCTGAGATGAATAAAGAAATTTCTGGAAAAGCAGGCATGTCCAGACTGGGAGATGATCCCTGCAACCTGCTGCTGAGCCTGGATCATGTCCAACACCTGTCTTCTGGGTTCAGCAAATATCGGGACTTTATACGTGACCTGCCTCTCCACCTCTCCAAGTACATTCTAAGTATGCTGGGTAGATGAGGGCATTCCTCAGAGACTTCCCATCTGGGCCTATCTCTGGGGAGGGGAGGTGTATCTGGGTCCATATTCTTTCTTTTTTCTCCCAGGAATGCTGGATAAGAGCAGTCTGAACAAGTGTATCTTTGTAAGCCAGCACTGGGCTACTCTGGCCCAGCAGGTCAAGGTGGACCAGTCCATGCACTCCTTCATTCAAAACCAGATTACTCTGCTGCAGGTACTTTGAGTGTGAAAGGGGTGTGCCTGGGACCAGCTTTGTCTTCACACTAAGGTTGAACCTTTGTATCTCCCGGGTGGACTCCAAAAATGGCTTCCTATCCATATTTGCAGCCACTCCCCTGAGCTCTGGCCTTCCTGTGGGTCCTTACCTGTCCTTCTATTGTCATTGTACCCAGAAGGGATAAATAATAGAAAACTTCAGATAGCCCAGGGGGATGGTTCTGTGGGTGCAGTGCCTGCTACAAAGCCTAATGACTTGAGCTCAATCTCCTGACCCTATAGGATGAAAGAACAAATTTCTGCAGGTTGTCCTCTGACCACACATGTGCTGTGGCATAGGTGTCTCCCTCCAACCCCCAGTACACAAAACAAACAAACAAGCAAGCAAGCAACGGTACAAAAAAATTCTTTTTAAACAGAAATCTCTCAGGAACACAGGGGTTTCCTCACCCTCAGAGGGCTGGGGCTGCAGCTCAGTGGTATAGTATCTGTCTAGCATGTGCAAGGCTCTAGGAAGTTTAGGTTGTAAAATGGTCAACTGCCATTAACTAATGAATGCATCGGCTCACACGGAGAGAGAGCACATTACTCTGCACTTTAAAGACTATAACTTATTCTCCTCATCTATTGTGAATTTACCATAAAATAACTCTCTTGAATGGCCATCTCTCAAACTGCAAGATCCCAAGACAACCTAAAAGTAGAGAGGCAGAAATCTCTCCCTCTTCACGAAGGGTTATAGGGGGTACCACAGTCAGGAAGCCGCAGGTGAACTTTTGAGTCCACTTCGAGCTATCTGCATTACGAGGCCCAACTGCATCAGATTTAGGTTAACAGGAAGTTTACTCCAACACAAAGCCTCTTTAGCATTTCTACCTTTGTTTCTTACCTGAGACCTAACTCTGAACCATGTCCTCCAGGTGGTGACAAAGGAAGAGAAGCAGGCACACACAGTAAGGCAGGTCACCGGCAGGAGCTGCTCCCTTCCCTTCCAGGCATTTGACATTCATTAGCCTTCTTGATTTGTCCACTCATGGTCTTGATGTAACTGAGCAGGCCTGGGCTTCAGGGTTTGACCATCTCCAGATTTCATCAGCAACTAGTTTTCACCCTTTCTCCAGGAGAGTAGAAACAAAGAGGAGTCATTTCTTTTGTGTGTCTCTGAGTGTGTGTTTGTGTGTGTGTGTTGTAAATATATATTTAAGGCTGGGGATGCATCTTAGTAGAAGAGTGTCTGCACCACAAAATATTTTTTTCTTGCAATGACAGATATCATTGTTATGTATTTATCATGCAGAATACGATAGTTTAAAGTACACATACGTTATGGGGAGGTTAACTGTCTCTAATGAATGTATCGCCTCACACCATACAGAGAGCACTTAGCTTTGCATTTAAAAATGCAATCTATTATCATTAGTTATTGTGAACATACTATGCGATAGATCTCTTGAACCTCCTCCTGTCTAACTTTATGTGTCTTTTGACCATAACCTCTGCCCCTTGCTCCCCAGGAACCACCTCAGTCTCTGATATCACTATTCTTTCTACTTTCTACAACATCAACTTTGTCAGAGTCCATACAAATGAGATTATGTATTTGTCTCTGCATCCCTGGCTTATTTTAATTAACATAATGTCCTTCACTTCCAAGCACAATGTTGCAAATAATTGTATTCCTTTCATTTTAATGGTTTGTTGTATTCCATTGTGTGTGTGTGTGTACACTTGGATACTTCCCTTAGTTTTTATATTTTAGCTGTTGTGGATAGTGTGATAATACACACAAGGGTGCAGATGTCCAAGGGCAGTCTTTCTTTTCTCTTAACCACATAGGGGTCCTACACGAGGGGAATAGATCCTAACTATGCCAACAAAGTCTCAATTCCAGTTCCCAAAATAGCAGATGATAGGAAGCGTTCGCGGTCAAAAAATCAGAAGTGGAAACTGAGAACAAAGGTGGGTTTCAGTGTTATCTGAGGTAAGTAGATGAAGGCGTCACGTTCCTGTTGGCCATTGAAGGTTGACACCCACAAGTGAGCACACAGGCTCTTAGGAGGCACCACTTCCTGAGAAGGCCAAAGTTCATCTGTGTTGCTATTCTCATATAAGTCACTCCTTCTACATTAGCCCTGATGCCATCATCTGCAGGATGAGTGGGATTCACTGGGATATCCTCTCAGTGGTCTGTGTCAATGGCAGTAAGTCATCTGGTGGAGATTTCAGGGGCTGGGAGCAGTGGTAGCCATGCCTCTGATTCCCCTGAGTCCTAGGGGGTCTCCCCATCTCAAGGTTACTTGAGCCTGCTGCTTTGGAATGGGAAGGGCACAGAAAGAGGGCTAAGGCTTGTCTAGAATGCCAGGTTTCTCACCTCATTACCGGGTTAATTCGGCTGCTTGACAGAGGGGAGAACCAGTCACCTATAGCTCCCTTGCCAGTACTTAGGCAATGATACAAAAGAACAAAGGGAAGAAATTCGGAGCATTGAGCATTTACTACCCAGGCATTGTAGTTACCCCTAAGACCACTCCATATCTGCTCCCTCCTCTTTGTTGAAGTTCCATTTATTCTAAAATCTATTCAGTTGGAACCAAAAAGATACTCAATGAGGGGTGAGTTGACTTGGGTTCCCACAGGGAACCTGTGGAGTATCATGTAGAGACAACTTAGTGTGTGTGTGTGTGTTTCCAGTCTGAGAACCCAGAGGAGTTCTCTACCTGTGAGGGATGGTGAGACTAGGGTTAACTGAGGGGCCGCTGCCCTCCCAAAGGCCTGGTAGCTCTGCAGCTCCAGCTAATCATACCACCGAGGACTACGGAATCAGACCTCCCAGATCATTTGAGAAGGTAAAAATCTGTGTTGGGCAAAATTTCTTGTATTGCCAAATGTGGTAGCACACACCTGAAATCTCAGCTGAGGCAGGAGGATTGCCTAGGCTACATGGTGAGTTCAAGGCCAGCCTGAGAGGGCTCAGAAACAGAAACAAAAACAACAAAAGGAACCTCTTGTTTAAAAATAAATTGATAACAGCCAGTTAAAAATGGTTCCCCCCCCCACAAACAATGTAAACTAAGACATTTGTCAATCTTATTTATCTGCAAGCTTTCATCTCTGAGTTTGTTCATCTACTCATTTTGTCTGTAAAGAAACTGAGGCTCAGAAAGCTCAAAGGCTTCCATGCCGTTTAGTGACAGAGGCACATTTTAAGCACATGCACACTCACATGCATATGTACACACTCACATACAACTTTTCTAAGTATATTTCCCTTTTATGTGTTACATGGGCACTGGAGATAAGGCAGGTTTTCAGAGTATCTCTATGTGATTAAAGATTAAGAAGAGTGAACTGAGGGATGAAGGCATCTGAGGAAGAGTCCAGGCCATGGAGGAGAAGGCTAGGGTTCAAAGAGGCTCAACAAGGGATGCTCTCGGGCCTGTCTGATGCAAACACAATGTTGTAGGCTGCTCTTGGAACAGTCTCTTTCCTTCCTACCAGTCTAGTGTGACTCTTTCCAGCTTCCTGAGGGCTGGAGAGAGGAATGGAAGTGGAAATTTGGTTCTGTCATCTATACCAGAAACTTTCATGTCTGACAGGCTGGAGCCATTCAGAAATTGTGTGGTGAATGGCCAGAGGGAAGGAAGGAGGACAGGGGGAAAGAAGGAAAAAAGAGAAGCAAAGAGATTTGATAAAACTCATGTCCCCTCCTTGAGTCTCAGATATGTCACCTGTAAGGTGACGAAAGCCCTGTGTGGGCAAGTGGTCTACTTTGTAAGTTAGCTGCAAGGACAATGGGAGTCAAGTGTGTCTGAGCACTGGACTCAAAGGCGCTGAGGGCAGCACACTATCAGGTACCTGGACTGTAAATACAAAATCCTGATTTTGTGTGATGGTTGGTCAAAGGCAGCTGTGGTTTAGTGTATAACCATGCCCATGTGAGCATGCCCATGTGAGCATGTTCATGTGAGCATGTTCATGTGAACTTGCCTGTGTAAGCATGTTCATGTGAGTTTGCCCACGAGAACTCATTTTCAGGAAAATTGCGCTCCAAGCAGCACTTGGAATTCAGCCGCGAAAGTGCATAGAACCAAACTGTAGAAAATTCAGAACTCAAACATGAATTAGTACCTTCATCTCAGTGTTGTCGAGTGTACATGTAACTTAAGCATCTACTTATGGGCCTCTCCCCAACAACTACAAACAACCCAAACAACAACTACATCCTTGAAGAGACTGGGGATGGGGGCAGTGCATCTAGACTCTGGGTAAAGTCCATGACGACTCTGACTCCATTTTCTCTTCATTAGAATGATTACAACCTGTGGACTGCTTACCAGAACCAGGAAACTCAGCTGGTCCAGATGGAGGAAAGGAATGTTTTCTGCGGCACCTACAACATCCGAATTCTCTCCGACACGTAAGTATGGTGTGAGAAGTTAGATCTTTTAGGACCTTTGAAGGCCCCTTAGGCTTCTCTAGACCATCTTTGGCTTGAGAGGCAGTGCTCCTCTCCCTAGGGTCTAGGTCTGAACCAGCATAAGGACCTGTGTGAACAACAAACGTTTAAGCTGCACCATTCTCTGCTGCAAGCCCCAAGTTCATTAGTTTTGGATATTCTGATCAACAGACTTTTGACAGGTTACACACATGAAATCTTTGGTTCTTTACAATTTCACCACTGTCTGATTCCAACTTGAGAACTAACACATGCTGATTGGGAGAAAAGTCCTGTAATCCTAGTCAGTGTATAAAGAAATACAAGTCTCCTGTGTCTGCGTCACTGAAAGACAACCACCACTAATATTTGTCTTAGTTAGCATTACTATTGCTGTGACGAAACACCATGTCCAAAAGCAACTTGGGAAGGAAAGGGTTTATTTGTCCTACATATGTTGTATCAGTGTCAATTGAGGGATGCCAAGACAGGAACTGGAATTGGGCAGGAACCTGGAGACAGATACTAATGCAGAGGCCATGGAGGAATTCTTACTGGCTTGCTCCTCATGGCTTCCTCAGCCTGTTCTCTTACAGAAACCAGGACCACCAGCCCAGAGGTATCCCCACCCACAATAGACTGGGCTTTTTCATATCAATCACTAATTAAGAAAATACCCTACAAGCTTGCCTACAGCCATCTTATGGAGGCAATTTCAGATGAGGTTCCCTCCTTTTAGATGACTCCAGCTTATGTTAACTTGACATAAACCTAGCTAGTACAATATTGAACTGTAATCTCCAGAATCACGTTTTTAAACACATAGCATATACTTGAAAGAAATGGGAAGAAATAATACATTTCTGTAACACAATACAGTAAAATGCTCTGGTATCTGTTTTAAATATAAAAATGTATTTATAATAATCAAACCACATGACATCATCTAGATATGCCACAAAAGCCTTTATTTATTTGTGTATGTATGTATGTATGTACATATGTATGTATTTAAGGCTGGGATGGAACACGGAGCCTCACACATGCTCGGTCTGTATGCACCTGCCACCGAGTCACAACCCCAGCCTTAAGAAAGTATATTAATAGTTTTTCCCCATATTTTTTTGCCTAGGTCCTTTCTCTTTATTCACAAGGTTTTGTTGAGTTGCCTGTATCTTATTTTTGGTCAGCATGTGGATAGCTTAACAAATTGTGTAGGGACAGCTGCTCTTTACATGTGTGTAGGGGGTGTCACACTTTAGATGTGACATAAGGGATCAGGAGGTAAATACCAAGATTTCCTCCTGTTCAAAGTGATTTTGTCTTCCTGCTTGCTGGAGCATTGCCTCCTTACTCTGTGGCTGTGGTGTAAGTGTCCTCCTTCACAATTAAAGATGACTCTTTTTGGACAAATTATTTGGTCATTCTGTTCATATAATACCTAATTCTATAGTCGTTTTCTGATTGGGAAATCAATTCATCTCACCTGGTAGTGGTGGACTGACTATAATGCTCATTATGAGCAAAGGGCGATTCACAACCTTCTTTATTGCCAGTGGTACTTATTAGCACAGAACTCTGAGCCTGAGAACTGCTCCTTGGATATTGGTTAAGGGAGAAAGACAGGAATTGCAGTGCACACAGGACTTCTCAACTATATTCCTCTGAAGTTTTCTATGAGAAATAGACAATTAAGCTTGGGAACTTTCACTCAGACTAATCTTACGTTGGGGGGTTTAGCATACATAAGCAATTTAAAAAAAAAAAATATATATATATATAAATTTACTAATGTGTTCAAGGTTTAATCCTCCTGGACACAGACTTCTGTGGCATGAGGTAGGGATCATCAGGTCCCATTATCACTTGGCCTTGCCTTCTGAAAGACACTGAATTTCTTATTACTCCACCTCTGTAGGCAAAACTCAGGTGCTGTGTGGGCCCAGGAAGGCTACTAACTCTTCCCTATAATCCATCCCCACCACCTCCTGAAACCCAGGTTTGACCAAAACAGAATCATCCACTACAGTGGGGGAGATCTAATGGCTGTATCATCCAATCGGAAGATCCACCTCCTGGACATCATGCAGGTCAGGGAGCTGCCCATCGAGTTCCGAGGCCATGCCGGCAGCATCAGGGCTCTCTTCCTGTCTGAGGAGGACAACATTCTCCTGAGTGGGAGTTATGATCTGAGCATCAGGTGAGAGATATAAGGTCGTGATCATTGTTCTGATGAAGGCCAGCCAAAGCTAGGTAGCTTTTGGGAGAAGCAAGCAAGCACAGCATGCTTTGTCCATTTTATATTTATTTGTAGGTTATCCTGAATTACATTACTTCTAGAATATCTATAAAAGCAGGGTTCTTTTTGCAAGATACAAGCCAGGATTTTATTTACCGTTTAAAATAGACTTGTAAGTTATCAGATGTTGGAATTGAAAATCAGAATCTTTTCTGTTTTTAAAAAATATTCTTAAATAAATGTCATTTATATATTTTTTAAAATAAATTCTTTCAAGAGGAATTAGTTTTTTTTGTGGGTGGGAAATATAATATGGAAGCAAAGCCATGTTCAAACTGGGTATATTCATATATTTTAGTTTTAGAGATCTATTTAAAAATTTAAAAAAAAATTTGTGTGTTTGTGTCCGTGCCTGTGGTTGGGTATTTGGGTGAGCCCAGTTACCCTTGGAGGGTAGTAGAGGGTGTTGGGTGCCCTGGAGCTAGACCACTAGTTGCTGCTGTCTGGTATGGGTGCAGGAAACCAAACTCATGTTAACAGCTGAGCCTCTCTTCAGCCTCTCATATTAAAGAATGTAATAAGTATCACTGCACCCATTGCTCAGACTGGGAAGTAGCCCTTCCCTGGCCTCTGAGTGATCTCTTCCTCCTTGTTTCTTTTTTCCAGACAGGTAATGTTGTCTAAGGTTTCATACTGATCACTGACTTGCATTTCTTTATAGCTTTTGCTTCTTGCTTATATATTTTCAAAAATATCAACTATTTGTTTATGTCTCTGCTTGAAGTCAAAACAGATGGAACTGTACTTTGAAAACACTTGGTCTTGACCTGGACTCGGTTTAAGACTCACCATAGAGTGTGGTCAGCAGTCATGGCTTATTTGGAGCCCCAGGGTTTTACCGGGTGGATATTTGTGCAGATGAGTATTTGTGTAATTTCTTGTGTCCAGGTCTAGATGATCTTGGTTATGTCACCTGGTGCCCGAGTGCATGAGCTTTGGGTTGTGGTTGTTTTCTTTTGTAACTGTCTAGCTATGTAGTCCAGGCTCACAGCAACCTTCCTGCCGTAGCCTCCTGAAGGCTGGGATTGTAGGCATGCAGCATCATGTCTGGCTTTGGGGTGTCTTTGTAAAAGCCCTGTTTTATTTTGTTTTTGCCTTTCACTCTTCGGTATTCAGTCACCTACAATTCCTTTTTGTTATGACAGCCTCTTGTTTTAAGAGGCTCTTCATTTGTGTCCCCAACTGTCTCAGCATCATTCGTGAAAATAAAGTCCCCTGCTGGTCTGCAAGGCTAGCTGTGCCCTAAGACTCATATCTCTATCTCCCATTCCTAGGCTCTCTGTTGTATTTCATTTTCCTGCATGGCTCTCCTTGCTCAACAGTGTTTCGATTACTTTGGTTTTTAAATCTGCATATGTGGTGGAGTAAGTCCTTTATCTCATTCGTCTGTGGCTGTTCTCTGACCTTTGTTTGTTTTGGTTTAGTTTTGGTTTAGTTTTGGTTTATTGAGGGAGGGAACTGAGCTGTTCACACCATGCGGTCATTATCAGTCCGTGTGAGGTTTCATTTCTGTTTATTCATCCACCAGTTTACTCTGGTGCATCTCTGCCTTCCTTCCCACTCCTCGGGGTACTACCTAACCTCTGCCCTGGTGTTGGGGATTGAACCTGGGACTTCACAAATGCAAGGTGCTGAGCTCTAGCTACAGCCCCAACCTAATCCTTCTCAATGTGTAACCACCTTTTCTTTTTTGAGATAGAGTGTCACTGCCTAGAACTCACCTAGCAGGCTAGGCTGATGGGTTAGTAAGCCCCAAGGATCTGCCACCTGCCCACTGCTCACACTACATGCACAGAAGCTCTCTGTTATGAAGGTTCTAGGAGTCAGACTCAGGCCCTTGTCTTTCTTACTCAGTTATCTCCCAAGCTCCCTTCTTTTCTGTTTCAAACGCTCGTTGTAACAGTCTAGTCTAGCACTCTGATTAAACTTCACAACTCCATTCCATTCAGAAAGGCATCACATCCCTGTGCTCTCCTGTTGGTTATAGAGGAATGACTCTGAGTTTTGCAGGTTGATGTGTGGCCAATGGGCTTGCCTACCTGTTACCTGTTCTAAAGTGCACTCTGCTAATTTACTTTCTCGATGAGGATGCTCTTACCAATGCCTACAGTGACAAGACTCTGCTGCCTATTTAACTATCTAGCTATCTAAAGGAACCCTATACAGTGGGATCCTCTGGACCTTCAGAAAATCTCTAAATATGCCTTCATTTCTGCAGATACTGGGATATAAAAACTGGGGCTTGTATACGAATCTTTTATGGCCACCAGGGGACAATCACTTGCCTGGATGTATATAAGAACAGGCTTGTATCTGGAGCAAAAGATGGACAGGTGAAAGGTGAGAAATTTGCCTTTAGTTTTCTTTCTTCCCCTCCTTTCCCCTTCCTCTCCTTCTCTCCCCCTTCCTTCCTCCTTCTCCACCTTAGGGTTTCTTGATATAGCCTGGGCTGCTTTGAACTCATGATCCTCTTGTCTCAGCCTCCTGGGTTCTGGGATGTCAAGCACATTCCACCTCACTCACTCATTTCTATAACTAGTCTTTATTCTGTTATTTGCACATCTATTCATGTATCTGTCAATCTGTCTATTCAACAATCACCTGCCTAGGGAATGCTACCACCCACAGTGTGTGTGTGTGTGTGTGGGTGTTATTCCACCTTAATTGGTGTAATTAAGATAATCGCAAGTACACATGTTCTGAGGTTCATCACCTAGGTGATTCTTGATTTTATCAAGTTAATAATTAGCAATAACATCACAATCACTGGGACAGAAAAGTAGCCACAATCAGAGCTACAAAGAGAAAAAGTAGGATTTGAACTGGACTTCCTGGCTCTCAGTCATGTGCTGCTAACCACAGGCAACATTCAAAGGGAACACAGAAATAAGAGTAAATGAGGAAGATTTCATCAGCAGGACACCACTTGAGTGTGATCTTAAGGCAGGCAGTAGAAGATATTCCAAGCAGAATGGACAAGGACAGACATTTGCGCATGGACAGACAGGAGGATGGGCAGGACTGTACTTCCAGTTATTTGGTGTGGCTGGACTGCTGTGTGTGATCTTGAATATCGGTCTTCTAAGCTGGTTTCAGGAACGGGTTATAGGGCACTTCCTGCATCACGATGCAGCACTGAATCTTAAAGCCATGGGAGTGTTTTTGGATTGGGCCTGACATGATCTAATGTGTACTTGAGACAATAAGTCAGATGTGAGTTTGGAGGGACGTGGAAGAGGGTGACTACGTGGAGAACTTAGGACACCCTGCACCCTGGAAAACTGCTGTGGTATCCACACAATAGTTGAGAACAACCAGCATGAGGGAACTCAGACAGGTGTGGCTTCATGAGTTCCAGGACAGCCAGGGCTACACAGAGAAACCCTGTCTCAAAAACAAAACAAAACAAAACAAAAGAATAAACAAAAAAAAAAAAAAACCCATATTCAACGGCCCAGGCCAAAGAGATACTGCCAGAGGGGAAATTGTTAGACTTTCTCACCAACTGGATATAAAAAGAAGGCTATAAAAGCAAGTAATAATGCCGTTTTAAAGATCTCAAGCTTCCAGGCACTTAAAGACACAATTAATGGAAATAATAAAGACTATAAAGGAGAACAAAGTAGGGGGAACTGGAGGAGAGGTCGTAGATTCAGTTTTAGACATGTTGGTGTGGCAGGCAGAGCAAAGATTGAGAGAAAGTGTTTACACCCCAATTCTTGAAACTGGTGACTAGATTATCTTATTATCTTGTGCTTGGCTATGTTCCTCTAAAGATTCATGTGTCAGAAGCTTGGTCACCACTGTGGCAAGTGGAAGTGACATAGGGCCGGGTTGGGAAGTCTTTGGGCCAACCAGGGGGCACACCCACAGAAAGGATTATTGGAGTCCTGGCATCCAGTTTGGCAAATGTTCCTACACACACACACACACACACACACACACACACACACACACATTTCCACCATGAGGTGATACAGCTAAGCAGGCCCTCAACAAACCAGACCTGATGTTAGCACCATGCCCTGGAACCCTCAAGCCTTTGGGCTGAATAAAATCTCATCATAAATATACATGATAGGTATTTTGTTAAAGCAATATCATATAGACACATGATAGGTGTTTTGTTAAAGCAGTGGCCTATAGTCACATGATAAGTGTTTTATTAAAGCAATGGCATATAGACACATGGTAGGTGTTTTATTAAAGCAATGGCATATGGACTAATACATCTTGGGAAACAAAAAAGATTGCTTTAGATATGATTAAATTAATATCTCCACCTTAGAATGGATTATTGATGGTAGGCCAATGTATTCATGTGGCTCCATAAAAACAAAAACCAAAACCAGAGAAGTGTTCTTTACTGTAACCCAATGGAGATATGACTGTGGAGAGGTTGGAGAGGTGAAAAATTGCTGACATGGAAGGTGGAAGAATGGATCATGAACCAAGGGGTAGGGTGGCTTCCAGAAGGCCATAGAAAAGGACAAAGGAATGGATTTCCCCCTGTAGGGGAACATATTTATGCTGACACCTTGACTTCAACCATGTGGTATGTATCTCACATCTATAAAGGACAATTCATTTGTATTTCAGATATGTTCTAGCAGATACAATGAGGGAGAGATTTCTGAGGGCTTTCATGTGAGAATTTCCCAGAAATGGATGCCCTGTCCAAGGACTCTAGATAGGTGGATCTGAGAGATGCCAATTTCAGTTGTTCCCCTGTGTCCACAGGAGACTGATACCAGGAGCTCCTCCCCTGGATACCAACCACATCTGAGGATGCACACGCTCCTATGTGAAACAGCACGATACTTGTTTTGAACTTCTGTATATCCCCCTGCATGCTTTAAACCACCTCTAGTTGATATATAACGCATAATATGATGCAAATGCCATGTAAATAGTTGTGGTCCACATTGTTTAGTACCAGTGATAACACGTCTATGCGTACATTCATGTATACAGTGTCTAGTACAGATGCGATTTTGGCCACCAAACATTTTAATCTGTGGTTGGTTAAACCCAAGGATGTGGAACCTATGAATATGGTGGTGTGAACTCATAATGAAAGATGTAAGACCCAAGTGTGGGTGAAAGTTTTTCAGGAAAGCAGGAGAGAAAGCAGAGGTCTAGGGAGTCACTGCCTGTCAGGGATAGGCAGAGAGAAAGAACTTAGGAAAGGGACCCAGAGGTGCTCAGACTCAGTAAAGGAAGGACTCGCGCTCCCGACTGCCATATATATCCTTACCCATCCAAATGAACATCTTTGCAGCCATTGGTTTTTGCCAAAGCCATGGGAAAACTGTCTGGATGAGGGTTTGAGACAAAAGAGCAGCCACAGCCTGGAAGCCATCCGAGAGTCTTGGTCTCCAAGGTCCCCAGTTGGGAAATTCTGACTAAGTACAGGGTAGGAGCTCAAGTCCCAGCCTTATGACCCATGGTGTCATGGGGCTGGTAAGGAAGGCTGCATGCTTCCTCAAAACCTCACAGTGGGGTTGGGGCTGGGGATAGGGCAGTTAGACCCTTACCTCATGCATACAATTTGAAGGGCACCACAGTAACTAAGTGTTCAAGATACACATTTGAGTCCAGCATTTTAAAAGACCAAACTAAGGCTCTAAATCCACAATTAGCAAAATACTATTTCTATCATTCTGACCTGAGCTGTGGCCCCTAGCCTGCTTGGTCTTTCAAGAGCTCTGCCACCTACCTGGGCTACCAAAATAGAACGGACTAAGTCACCATTGAAGTAACAGTAATTTCATGGTTTTAAAGTTCTTTGAGGCAAAGCACTTTACCAACAAATTTTTAACCCCCCTCCCCCCATGAAACAGGGTTTCTCTGTGTAGTCCTGGCTGTCCTAAAGACATTACTCTGTAGACCAGGCTGGCCTCGAACCCACTGGTGATCCGCCTGCCTCCTCTGCTTCCTAGGTGCTGGGATTAAAGGCATGCACCACCCCTGCCTGGCTAACTTTTCATTTTTTTATCCCTGGTGATGTTATAAATGGGACAAGATGTACATGTGGAAAAACAAGGGAAGGAAAGCATGCTTACAGCATGAGCTCTCAGCTCACACAAATCCCAATGGAACAGAGGCCCCGGGTACCTTAGTTTCAGCTCCCAGCTCTTTCTAACTTGAGGAAGTTTCTGAACTTCAGGCCTCAGTTTTCTCATCAGCGCAGTGGGGAGGAGAAACAGTGTTTTCCCCAAGACAATGAGAGCAGCCCACAGCAGACACTGTAGTCCCTTGCTCAGTGTTAATGCTTTGCCAGTCTCAGCTCTGGCCATCTTTCTCTTAGGTTGCTGGTTACTTGTTCTGTCACCTCGGGACAAAGGTACTTTGGGGGCTGGTGAAGTAGTAGGACTTTTGGCATCCATCCTGGAACTTGTGGCCCCCACTTGAAGCATCTTGTAACTCTATTTGCTCACATATCCATCCCCTACTATCCCTACCTATCCCCAGGGAACTAGACAGTGCAGTGGCTCTAACCCAGTCTGCTGAGGAGCAGCACCAAATCCACCCTTGTCTGTGAAAACAATGCCACGAAATCCCAGCATCTGTCAGAGTCAGGAATGCCTAGAGAAGATGACAGCTCGCTATGGGTGAATCATAAGTGTGGATCAGAAGGAGCTCATGACACTAGCTTCGCCTTGATTCTCATAAAATCTGCTCAGCAGCAAAGACAATCCAGGCTTATTGGATACGAGTTGTCTAGCACTGTAGTTCTAAGGCAGAGTTCCGGGGTCAGCAAAGGTCCTCTGCATTGCTGGTTTCCTCAAGGGTCAGTTGTCAGGGGGCTCTGTGTCACTGCTGGTGAGCCTGGAGGGGTACCAGCCAGGTGAAGGTTTCTGGGAGAAGATTCGCTAAGCGCTGTTTTTGTTTTATGACAAGAAGCAGAACTTCACTGTAACTGTCTCCCCTTCCCCTCGCCTCTCCTGTCACCTCTCCATGTCAGAATGGGACATAGAGACAGGGAAGTGCCTGAAGACCTTTAAACACAAAGATCCCATCCTGGCTGCCAGGATCAGTGAGACCTACATTGTGAGCAGCTGTGAGCGAGGCATAGTCAAGGTGTGGCATGTTGTCACAGCTCAGCTGCAAAAGGTGAGTAGTCAGTGAGCTGGTACCGGAGCCGGAATACTGGGGATTGGTTCAAAGGACATGAGGGTCTGTTCCTCCATGTAGCTCCCTAGGCCATCCTCAAGCAATTGAATTATATAGCCAGCAACCAGAGAAACCCAGAATCACCCAAGGAAGGGTCTCCAAAGACAGTCAGGTCTGTCAGGATCATAGGAGCCACTCCCCATCATATACCACACTACGAAACAGTGGGTGGATGAAGGCTGCATAATGACTCTGCACAGTCACAGCATATGAGCCCCAGGGCCTTCTAAGAGAGGCAGAGGTAGGCACCCTTCCAGTACTAACAGAGCACTCTCTGAGAATAACCTGCCATGGCCCTAGCTGGTGGTCTGGAAAATAACACATTTTTTTTTCAATAAATTATTTGTTCTTTTTCTAAGAACCAATTATTTTCGTAAAGCAAAAGAAAAAAAAAGTACTATAAAGGCATTAGAGATTATCTTAGTCTATTCAGTATTTTGTTATTCTTAACAAAATACCCGAGACTATAGCTTATAAAGAATAGAAATTTATTTGGCACATAGTCCAAGAGCATAGTGCTGGCATTCAGTAAAGGCCCTAGGGACAGGCCATGCCATAGTGGATGGAGAGCATCAGATGACAAGACAGAGAACACATGCCAGAGGCCACTGTTCTTATAACAGAGTCTCTCCCAGGACAAGACACAAGTCCCTGACCAGATCAATACATTACTGAGAGCACAGCACCTCTCAGAGGCTTATGAAGTTTGAACATTGACTTACAGATTTGAGGATTCAATATCTAAGATGTGGATTCTGTGGGGTCCATCCAAACCACAGCATATGTCCACAAACATGTTCTTGCCGAATTTGGACTCCTGGCTTTAGTAAGTACTAGTAAAATCTTGCTTGAGGTAGGACCACATGACCACAGAGAAATGTGGGATTTTTTTCCACACTGGTCTTGTTTGTGGTTGAACCGCAGCTGCAGGCATTAGAATATCCCTATATACCCTCTGAGTCATGGCAAAAAGCTGAGGATGACAGTTGACAAGAGGGACTTCAGGCCTCTCTGTGCTCTAGGGAGATGGAGCCTGCCCCAGCCACTGACCCCCAAGAACAAGAACTTAACTTTAGTCATATTCCTCCTAAGTGTGTGAGAGCCATCTGACAAGAGGGAGGCATGGGCTTCTCTGGCCTTCCTAGAGGAGAAGTTAAGTCAGCTGAGGGACATGCTACGAGAGGGGTAGTCACTGGAGAAGTTGGATATAGCTTTGGGGTTCCTCTAAAGAAGCCTCCAACTCTGGCCAGAGGAGGAGTCACGGTCTAACTTGAGAGGATCTGAAAGTACTGGCATCTTTTCTTGCAGACTCTCACTGGGCACGAGGGAGCAGTGAAATGCCTGTTCTTTAACCAATGGCATCTCGTCTCTGGAGGTGCTGATGGCCTGGTCATGGCCTGGAGCATGGTGGGGAAGTACGAAAGGTGCCTGATGGCCTTCAAGCATCCTAAGTAGGTGCTGGGGAGCAGGGTGGTAGATGTGCGGTCTTGGTGGGTCGGTCCCTCTGTGCACTGCTGCTCTAGTGGGGTGGAGGGAGAGTAGGTCTCCCTATGTAGCCCAGGCTGGCTTGGAACTTGTGATCAGCCTACCAAGCGCTGAGATTAAAGAAAACATGTGACACACAATAAACTCACATCTGTTAGCTATTTGGTGCACCGGCAGATTGTCCCAAATAATGCCAGCTCTAAACTTAGCACTCTTGAATTTGGTCTTTATGCCAGGGAAATGTACTTGCAAAACCTTAAAATGATCCATATGTCAAGGCCTAAAAATAACAAAAGACATTTAAAAAATTTATACTTCAAAGTTTACAAACAAGATTCTGCTCCAGGCCTGCAAATGGGTTTCACTTTTCGATTCCAGTTCAAATTTAGTGCTGATGGCTGCTTGGTGCCTATTAAGTGTTCTGAGGTCATAGCTGGGCTCACTTGGAAGGGCTATTGGAGCCAATTAATGATTCTGCTGTGCCTATGGTTTTCTGTGCCTATGTTTTTATAGACTACACGGATAATGCTTCTTACCCTCAGTGCATTAAAGTGCCAAGAAACAAAATGCTATATTACTTGATTAAAAGAGTCAGTGGATTCCCTAGGGGAATCTATCTGAGGATAGTTGCTTAATAAGTCAGGTTCTAGGTTTCTCGACACTCCATATACACCAGCCTTGTGAGAGGCATGTGGTATAAGATGTGTGTATGCATCCGTATGCTCTTTGTGGTGCATGATAACCACATTATTAGTGGGTGGATACTAAGAAATGTCAGTGGATTTATCTAATCCCCAGGGAACGGTGGGGAAGTCACCACCTGGGCAATCTAGCTGTGACCTCAACAAGGGAGTCAACTTTATGATATCCCCTGAAAAGTACTAACTCTTTGTTTTTAAAACCTTCTAAATAGCATCCAGTAGCTCAATCTCACAGTTTGTCATCTCATTAATCCATGGGCCTTCTGTTTGCTAGCAGACAACTTCAGATACTGCCACTCTTCATGGATGTTACCACCAACATATGGTTCATACTCGGTATTTACAAACTTTAAATTAGATTTACTCACTTTATTTTATGTGTGAGTGTTTTGCCTGCATATAAGCATGTGCATTGTGTAAGTGCTTGGATCTTATGGGGGTCAGAAGATGGCTCAGGGGATCCTTGAACTGGAGTTCCCAGTGTTTGTAAACCATTATGTTTGTGCTGGGAACCATGCCCAGAACTCTGAAGGAGCAATGAGTGCTCTTAATCATTGAACCATCTCTCCAGCCTCATATTGGTTCTTGATACCTGGCAAGGACACAGAAAGACCATAACTACCTGGTGGATGTGGCTAAGGCCTTGTTTGCAGGCTCCTCCATCCTTCTGTAATGGTGTGTTAGCTAGACATAAGTTGCCCAAAAATATTTGATTGGCAGCAAGCATTCATTTATAGATTGCTTTTCTGAAGGATTCTAGGGATCAGATTGAATATGGTAGATAGTTGCTATCTGGAGGAGGAGCTAGAGAAAGGCAACTCCTTTAATTCAGTGTTTTCCATTAAAATTGTGATTTTGATTATAGTGTGGGAGAAGGTTACGGGAGAAGAAATCTGAGCGTGAAAAGTTGGTTTGACAGAGGGTGATCTTATACTCTGGATTAAAAAAAAAAACTTTCAATGTCTTTTCTACGATGCACTTCATAATTAACTTTTTAATAATTGCAACATAGCTTCTATGATATAAAATTCACTTCATTAGTCTATGGCAGTTTATAGTATATTCACAATGTTGTACACTATCTACCTCCAGAACTTTCCATCCATCAGCAGAAATGTTCCCTAGTTCCTTCCCTCTTTCTTGAACCTTCTCTCTTGTTCTACTTCTTTTTCAGTGCTAGGAATTGAACCTGGGGCCTCCGGACCTAGGCAAGCAGCCCGAGCCATACCCAGAGCCGTTCCTCTCATAGTCTCTTGGCCAGTTTTAGTAAAGACTTGTTGGGCGTCTATCAAGCTTTGTTGATCTTTTCAAAGGATTAACTTTTTGTTCCATTGATTTGCTGGACTTTTTTTTTTAATTAATCCAATTAACTTATGCTATGGTTTTTATTATTTCTTGCCTTCTGCTCGATTTTGTTTTTTTGTTTTCCTTCTTCTAGTTGTAAGGCAAAATGCTTGTTTACTGATTGGAGAAAAGTGCACATCAGTGAGATCATATTCCCCCTGAGAATTGCTTTAGCTGGTTTGTTTCCATGGTTGGGTTTTGTTATAAAGTCCCAAACTGGCACTCTCCTGCTTCATCCTCATTTTTATCTCTGACCTTTCCTAAGCTTGAGCTCTGGACACGTGTGGACATCAGATTCCCGGGAATACGCTCCTGGACCTCTCACATCCCAGCATTTTCCTGGCTTTTTAGTTAGCATATCATTTGCCTGATTGATTTCTAGGAGCTCAGGTAGCAAGAGCCCAATTATCTACCTGTGACCGTCTCCACAAACGCCCCTCAGGTAGCAGATCCAGCCCTGGAAGAGTTCTTAGGTAACAAGGATAAGCCTTTAAGTCAGTCTTCCAAGAAGCCACTAGCCAGCACATGTAACTCATCATGATCACAGCCTGTGTGGTTCCTTCTTGCACCAAGACTGTGGCTACTTTTCTCATGGCTGCATCTGTAGTGAAGAATGGACTAGGATTAGTTAACACGGCATAAAACAGGGCATTCTTATCGACTGTAAGGCCATTTTCCTGTCTAAATGCTAAATGCTTCTAAATGCTAAGGCCAGCCTGGTCTACAGAGTGAGTTCCAGGACAGCCAAGGCTACACAAGTTTCTCTCAACATTGGTACCCTGGAGACCAAGATTTAGGGACACACTCAACTCATATATAAGCCATAGAAGATCTAGGTGGGTAGATCATGACTAACAGGCTTGCTTTGCATGTGACATCTAACAAGTTGATGTGATTAAATTCAGAAGGCTAGCCTTCTGTAGTTTTCCAGGATTCTGGGGGGGAAAAAAAAAAAAGGATTCTTTCAGTTTTTTAGTTGTTGCTGTTACAAAAGGGCAGAATTTTGTAGCTTCTGTCTCCATCAACTCCACCGATGTAATTTCTCCAAGTAAACTTCAGAAAGCAAGAGCAAAGCAGGAGACATCTACGGACCAGATAAAGCCTAAAGGGGGTCTGAGCTACTTTACGACCAGTAACCATGACCTGTCAGGTACTGGACAAAGTTTTAAAAAAATTCAGTTAATTTGATTGTAGCAGATACATGAGAATTAATATGGATACATGGAAATTAGTATTCCTTTCTATGGGGTGTGGGGTGTGTGTGGGGGAACCTGAGGAAAGACTGGGAGGTTGAGGTGTTTCCTCAGTGGTGTATAGAGCAAGTATCTGGTGGTGTCAAGTTTCATAGGCTTCTGACTCTAAAGCCTTTGCTGTATAGATTGAACTGCCAAATGTCATAGGAACCTGGGGGAAAGTGTAGGCCCAGCTCAGCAAAGTCAAGAAAGACACAGTAAGGGAAACCGTTTTGCACAGGGTATTTCTATCTTCGCAGTGTTGGATACTGCACAGGGCAGACTATGAGTTGCTTAAGGTATCAAAATGCTAAAACTTTGTTGGATGTTTAAATGTTTGAATAAAAGCTCAGCTTGATATCTTCCCCTACCACCTAAGAAGGGATCCAAGGCACACAGGTCTCTTTGCTCTTTTTAGATATGCTGGGCATGCACCTGCTTTCTGTGGTCTTTGCTGTTTCTTTTTTGATAGTTGTTAGGGCGTCGAACAGTCTTCATCTGGCCATATAGGGTAGATGTCATTCTTTTAACATTTCTGTAGCAATGACTATATTCTGAAAACACCTTTAAATAAATATATATATTTAAGACCTAGTATAGGTTAGGTACCGTGCTATGTGTTGAGTATTCACTGGAAAATATGACATGAGTTGTTCCCAAGAGGATCTGTCTGTGTAGGTGAAGTTTGCATATGCAGTTAGTAGGGAGGAAATGGAGAGAAATCAGTTTTGTTTCTTCTCCTCCTTCTCCTTTGACAAAGTGGCAGATGAATTAGGCTATAGCTGGTGATTTTTGGTTACTTTAATGAATTACCCAAAGCTAGGTGAGTTGTAAAGAAAAGAGTCTTCTTTAGCTAACAGTTTTGGATGCTGAAGACGAGGCAGTCCTGTCTGTCCAGCCTGTGGTAAGAGTCTCATTGGTAGCATTTCAACACAGTGGAGACCCAGAAAGGACTGATTGTACGAAGTGGACTTGCATTCTTACAGTGCCTTCCTTTACCACTAACCAGAGATGTGTGTGAGGGCCGGGCCTCCAATGCTTCAATCAGTTTCTAGTAGGCCCCCACCTCTTAAAAGTTTCTCTCAGCACTCGGGAGGCAGAGGCAGGTGGATTTCTGAGTTCGAGGCCAGACTGGTCTACAGAGTGAGTTCCAGGACAGCCAAGGCTACACAAGTTTCTCTCAACATTGGTACCCTGGAGACCAAGATTTAGGGACACACTCAACTCATATATAAGCCATAGAAGATCTAGGTGGGTAGATCATGACTAACAGGCTTGCTTTGCATGTGACATCTAACAAGTTGATGTGATTAAATTCAACTTTTCAAGGCCATCAGTAAAAAAAGGCATTGTAATTATCAGAACTGAATAAACCAACTTGAACCCTGTAATTGGAGAAAGATTGTTTTGGAAGCATCTATCTGAGTTTTACCCTGGCTCCCTCCTTGCCCACTGGCCATCACAAAAAGACACAAGTCTCATGTCAAGGTATAATTTTCTTTAAGGATGTTCACTGTCAGAAGGAATGAAAGTCATTCATTAAAAACCAAAAGGAGAATCTATAAATTTAAGATGTCTGTTCATATAAAAATAATCCTCGAGTCAGGCAGTGGAGGTACATGCCTTTAATCCCAGCACTCAGGAGGTAGAGGCAGGTAGATCTTTGTGAGTTTGAGGACAGCCTGGTCTACAGAGTATGTTCCAGGACCAAAATGATGATGATGATGATGATGATGATGATGATGATAGTGTTCTTTCTTATATAACAAGACTGTTATACAAGAAATGGTTCTAAAGGAATAAAAAAAAAACCCCAATTCTCAGCATAAATAAATAGCAAAGAATCAAATTGCGTGTGCTCACAAGCACACACACACACACACACACACACACACACAAATAAATGGCCATCTGAGGTATTAGGCGTTTCTTTCCAACTCCCCCTTAAAAGCCCGAAGCAGCACCTTTGTCCTTTGTGACCTGTGATTAAACTGTGAATAACTACAGAATGGGAATGGTATGTCTGATGGATGGTACAGGATTTAAATTTAGAATTATAAAAACAGGAAACCATACCTCAAGGTCAGGTATGGCTCCTACCTCCCAGCCCCACCCAAATGCTCCAAACTGTTTCCACAAAGCAGGCGTTGTCTGTCTGTTCTCTTCCCTACCAGGGAGGTGCTGCAGGTGTCTCTCCTCTACCTCCGGGTCATCAGTGCCTGTGGAGACGGCAAGATCCGAATTTACAATTTCCTCAATGGGAATTGTCTGAAGGTGATAAAAGTAGACGTCAGAGGTGACCCCGTGCTATCCTTCTTTTATCAGGGCAACAGGTGGGTGGTAGGTAGGTGTGGAGGGCCGAGGCATGAGTCATTCTATGTGATCTTTTTTCTTTCTCCTCTGGGACTTTGGATTATTGGCAGAGCACTGCAGGCTGTGCTTCCTTCCTGCTTAGCTGAGGGAAGTAGTCTCCTGGGGGACTAACTGGCCTTTGCCCCAGACAAAGTGATCAGGGTCCAATCAGAGTGGTGCTTACTCTTAAGTGTGTCATAATGCCCAGCTTGGATGATTTCTTTTAAGTCTGAGTAAAAGGAAACCTGACAGAGACTACCTAATGGCGCCTGATCCCTCAAACTCTGTTTCAGCATTTCCAGCCCAAATGAGTCACTTTTCCAGAGTTTACATAAGTTGAAGTCTTAAAATTACAGCACTTAGGGAGGAAACACCCCTCCACCCCCACCCCCCACCCCCACAGACAGAGAGAGAGAGAGAGAGAGAGAGAGAGAGAGAGAGAGAGAAATGGAAAAAAATCAAAGTGAAAGAAATGAGTGGGGGATGGGAGGTGTCCTGGGAGGAAACCTGAGTTCCAAATCTGTGATGTGACAGCAAAGAGTTAGAGACAATAGAAGTCACCATGCTTTATAAACTGTCTCCACTACATCCAGAGACCCTGGAGGATGCTGGGAAGTGGTGTGGAGAGGAGACTTCCCCATTGAGAGTTTTTGTTTTTTTGTTTTTTTTTTTTTTTTTTTAAAATGTATTTCAAGGGTAAAAATAGAAACACTGAGTCTAGATAGTGAACTCAAGAAGCAAAGAGTGAATTTCCTGACATTGTGGAGTGCCTGAGCTTTTGTCTTGGGCATCCTAGGTCCTTGGATTAGGTATTCCAGCACTGGAAATACGAAGCAGTATTCCAACCTGAGCAGTGGAGCAATCAGAACACACGAGCCCCTTTCATGCTTAATTCACAAAACAGTTACAAAACTACCCACCCCTGCCTGATGCTCCACTTTCTCCTGGCAACACCCGAACCAGCCCATTCCTGTGGTCACTGCCCGGCCACAGCTCCCTCAGCCTAGGGATTGGATAAGACCCAACTGCCATGTATGCTCTGGTGGCCTCCCTGCTCCTTCTGTGGGCACTCTCTCATTTTGGTTCCAGGATGGTGGCCTACACGGACAGCAGCATTCTCATGCTCCAGTTTGAAAATGTAAAGTGGCAGTACAGCTCCGACAGAAACAAAGCCAAGAAGAGTAAAGACAAAGAGGAGGAAAGGGAAGAGGTCAGCCTTAGGGATGCGCATTCCAAGTCTAGCGTTCAGGGTCACAGCCTGAGAGACTCTGTCTCTAGTAAACAGGAGTTCTCAAAGTCCAGGGTTCACCTGAAGCAAACCAGGAACCTATCTTCAGGTAAAGCAGCAAAATCAGTGTGATTTTGGGGATCGCTGGGGGGGGGGGAGGGGGGAGATGGACAGGGTGCAACCGTGTGTGTGTGTGTGTGTGTGTGTGTGTGTGTGTGTGTGTGTAAGGGGAGAGATGGGAAGACCTATTATGGACATTTAATTAAGTTATTATTACGTATTATATCCCCAAGAGACAGATCCAAAGTTACTATACACAGAAAAAATGTTCTATAAAGAATGTGTTGCCCTTAGACCTCTGAGAGAGAAGATGTGCACCAAAATGATAGTTGTAATGTATGTGCATGTGGCCATGTAGGTGGGGTACATATACTGTTTAAGCTATTTATGACATCTAAGAGCAAATCATGTGGATTATGATATGTTTTGGAAAGTCAATGATATGTGTTGTAGGTATGGTGTGGTGGGTGGGGCTACCTCAGCAGGTGCATGTTGAGGTGTCTCTCATCCCACTGAGGTGCCAGCCACACAACAGGTCTGGTATAGAATAGAGTTTATTTGGGGGTATGGAAAGGGGTGGTTGAGAAGGGAGTAGAGGCAGAGAAAAGAGAGGGGAGAAGGAGAGAGAAAGAGACAGAGAGTGGCGTGCCTTGAGGTCTTTAACAAGACCTCAGTGTGCCTCTAAGTTAGAATGTCTTCAGCTTTTAGGTATAGATGGCCCCTCCTCTCTGCAGAATTCTGACATGCTTTTGTTTTGTCTTTGAATGAACAGATGATATAGAAAATCCTGTAGGCGAAGTCAGTCATCCATTGCAAAAGTTCTGGAAAGTCCCTATGACACCTGACCGATTCCTTCTGACTATCAATGCCTTGCAACAAGCCCACAATTCTGAAGAGTTTGCCTATCCCCATAGGCCCAGAACTCAAGTCATCGATGCCTGGGGGCCTTCAATTCCATACCCGAGGAAAGTCCTAACTTTCAAAGGAAAATCAATTCAACATGCAGTTGATCAGCTGCGGTCCAGCAATCTTCCTATAGATGTGAAACAAACTAATATCCCTCTTGAAATTCAGAAGCTTCAGCCCAACTTGAAAAAGTCCTTGCACAGTCCCAGAGTACAGGCCACTGTACCCCAGCCCAGTCTTATCCGTCCCAAGGTCTTTGACAGCTTAAGGGGTGACGAGCACTTGACCAGTTCAATTGATGGGGCAACTCGCCGTGCAGGCCCTCTGACCAGCATGCAGGTCATTAAACCAAACAGAATGCTCGCTCCTCGAGGCGGGACAGCCACCCTGTCTCTCAAGAAAGAACGGCCTCGTTTCTACACAACCCTTGATCCTCTTAGAATGAATACTGGGTTCATGCTGTTGACTGTGAAGGAGGAAAAAGAATTTGCAGAAGCCAAGATGAAGGAATATCAAGCCAGTGAATCCACTAAAGAGGTCGACCCAGGAAAAGCCAGCAAAGCTGCATGGATTCGTAAGATCAAAGGTCTTCCTATTGATAATTTCATGAAGGAAGGGAAAACAGCGGCCCCCGAACTTGGACAAAATGTGTTTATCTAAACCAGGCTTGGGAAATTACAGCAGCATTACAATAAACAGAAAACCAAGTGAGTGTTGGTGTCTAGACCTTTCTTTTTTGACATTGCTTTGGCAATTCATATGAACCTTTCTATGGATCAAAGAATGGATAAGGTTACACTGAGACAGCAGGAGACAGGGAGAGAGTGCCCCTTGCATTCCACTTAGTGAGGTGTAGGTGAGTTCAATGATGGGTGTCTGTGAAGAGGTAGCCATTGGCAGTTAGATGCTATTCATCACTACCAATTTAGGGTTATTGTTGCTTCCAGAAACTTTTTAACAGTGGCTATCAGGATACTATATAAAAAATTCCTGGTATTTTTGCAGAGACCAAAACTCAGTTTTGGTAAAGGATGTGGGAAGCTCAAAACGTAGACTTGTATTTAGAACACTGTATGTGGTTTTATTGGTCAGAACACACTCCATCAGAAGAAAATGAAGCATATTTTCTACAAAAAGAGTCACTAATATCAAGTATATTGAGGCTCCTATTTAAATACTCAGGGTGTGATTAGTGTCAGGGGCAAGGTAGGTAATTTTGAAAAGAGTAGCTCACCAGCTCCCTGGTGGATTTGGCTCACTGAAGGGCTTAGTACCTGAACAAAGAGTCTAGTCCCTACATAGAGGCTCACCACCCCAGGCTGACTTTCCTTATCATTAAGTTCCAGTCTTTGGGCAGGTAAGGCAGGAGGGCTGAGCATCCAGTCAGTTGGTACTAGGAGACAACACCCTATTTCAAAAGCAAGCAAAGAAACACCCCATCAATCCTCCAAAAAGGAAAACAAAACTCCTCCTAAGAAGTGGGAAATTCACTTTCTTGTCAAATGTCCTAAATTTTAAAATATGGTAATGAATTCAAATTAAAAAATGAGAACAATGAAAAAAATTCCACACAACCCCACAAAACAGGGTGTGTCACCCAAAACATTGTCCCAGCAGGTTAGGACATAGGCCATCTGTCCACCTTCACATGAAGATATACAATTACCTTGCCAGCTTTCTCCTTTTTGGGAATTAGGTTGATGTTTCTTCATTATCGTGACTCTGTGTTTGACACAGTGCTGGCAAAGAACCAGATAAAACCGGGGGTTCTGTGAAGAGTCCCTTCAATTAAGAAAAGGTGAGAGGGACATTGCATGAGCTTTCCAATAGACATAGTTGAGCAAACAGAATATCGCTATTATTACAGTTGCAAAGATGGCTTTAAATTCTCTGAATTTTAGGTCTAGGCAAGATCGCACCATCAGCAGGTGACTTAAAACTAATAAAAACAAATTTGTGCCACTTTACTAAATGCTCTGTGAAGCCATCACCGTCCTTCCCACTTTACAGCTGAGGAAGGATGTACATAGAGATTGGCTATATAATTGGTACACAGAGGGCAGATGCAAGGTACTGGCCTCTGTTCTTGTTCTGAGGTTATGCCCTTTACAGCAGTATCCCCACTGCTTACGCTAGTCCTCTCATCTTTTTCTTACTCGTTTTCTTTTTGTTCCTTCCCAAGGACACTTTTATTTCTCAAGTATCTTTAAAATTTATATCGCGAAAGTAAGACTATACTAAAATACAATACATTTACAAGGTTAAATTATAGAATAAAGCCCCGCCTCTCTCAGGGCGTCCCCGCTGGTGGTAATGACTCACAGTTTGTACTTCACCAGTAGCAAAAAACACTTTCCATTCATAACCCAAGAAACTTCCCTTTAGAACCCACTAAGTTCTCGAAAAACCAAAAAAAAAAAAAAATAGAACCCACTAAGTTAGGCAACTTTTGCTTAGAGGTGCAGCCCCTGCCCCCACTCACGCTTGCTCCGCCCACCTCCGCCTCCGCCCCTATAGAGCCTCAGTGGCAAGGCCTCGCCCACATACCCCGCCTCCTACTGCGCGCTTCCGCCGCGTGGACCTGCTCTTCCCGCCCCGCCCACAATGGAGCCCCGCCCTCGCTGTTGGGCCCGCCTACCGCCTTCCGATCCCGGGAGTTGCTCCCTCCCACGAAGTGGCTTCTTGGGTGCTTGTGACGTTGGTTGTAGAGCCGGATCGAGTAGCAGCTGCGCTGTCGTGGTTCCCGGAAGTGGGGGGCGGGTTGGTGCAGGGTCGTCATGTTGTCGCAGGTGAGGGTTGGCGGCCGAGCGCAGGGAGCCGGTGCTTGAGTTGTGGCAGGGGGTCTTGCCCAGTCCCCCGAGGCGTTGGGTCCGTGTGCTTGCCCATTGTCTGAGCTGTAGGTAGGAGGGTGGGCCTCGGGCAAATTGTCGCTAAAGGGTTTGTGGGCTCTGAGGGATAGGGTACACCGGTGACCCAGGAGGCACAGGGGCCTCCTGCTATGTAGAGGCGCGTCGTCAGCGGGAGTAGAGCACACTGGCTGCTGGGTGTGAGGTCGGGGTAACCCGTCTCCACATAACCTACCCGGGTGAGGGGAATGGCCTGTAGGACCCTGACACTCAAGTGCAGGGCGGTCCTGTAGGGAGAGATTGCCAGAGTCTTGGGTTCCAGTAGCTTTTACCAGGCTGTAAACAGATAGTCACGATGGTTATCGCATTTGTACCCGTAGAGATAGATGCAGCCAAATTGGCTTTCGGCTAGAGATTAGTACACGTAATATATTTTCCTCCTTTAAAATTTTACTGAGAACTCCCATGTAGATTATATCACACAGGTTTCTTGTCCTGCATGGTCAGGCTGGGGCGTTCGAGGAGATGGGATCTGCAAAGGGCAGTATGGGGGTGGGGGGTAGGTTAGGTTGGGGAACAACGTATTTTCGGATCATAATAACAAAGACATGGTGACATACCAAGTGTCTGAGGATGGCCAACTAGAATCTGTGATAAGAAAAGTCTACTTTGTGGAAATGTGGAGTAGAGAAAATCCATTGGTGGTTTCAACTCGGCTCTCTGAAGGTGCACTTAGATCGAAGGAGGTTGGGGAAAGACAACCACGCCACCTGTTCCTACTCTTAAGTCTGTGACCATGAATTAAGTCTTCCCACCTGCTGGGCATTGGACATTATTATAGTTACCTTCCTTTTCCCAGACAACTTGTGCATTAAAACTTCTCTGCAGACTTAAACATCTTTTCCCTTGGTTGTTTTTTTTGTTTGTTTGTTTGTTTTTTAAATGGGTCTGATAATTTTGCTTGTTATTTCACCAAGAAGCAGCCCCCCCCCCCTTTTTTTACCCCTCCCCTCCCTGCATCTGCATCTTTGCTAATCACCCACAGGTTCTGCTGTGGATCCTGTGGTACTTCATTGTTGGGTTCCAGCTGATGCATTAGTTTTACCTTTGCTCACTGGGAATCATTCACCAGTTGCACTGTTGGTTGCCTTCCATTTCCCCCCTTTGCAAAAGCTTCAAAGACATGCTTTTAATTTCTACTTTTTTCACCTATCTCCAACTGATTATAACTGTCTTGACTCAACCTTTCAAGTGCTGGGATTACAGGCACAGGGGCTACACTTGTACTTTCTCTTGTCTTAAAAAAGTAAAAACTCCTCACATGACATCTCGGATGTCACCCCATTCATTGTTCTGGAAACCCATGTGCATACTTGGAATTCTCTCTCATCAGTTCTAGTTGGAAGTTCTTCTCTGTTCCCTGATGTTGTGTATTTCTTCTTCTTTTTTTTCCTATTACTTTATTTCTTCACTTTACATCCCAATCTGTTCTTAGGAGTTCACAGAAGGATGTTAGAAACCCAGCAGTCTTTTAGGAGTCATCTTAGGAGCAGCATTCTTCAGGTGTTAGGATCCTCTTGGGAGCACTTGATCCCTCTTCCAGGATCGTCACTCTGGTGTGGGAGGTTTTATATATTAATTAGAAAGCTACATGAAAGAATAGGAAGAAAATGCTGGAACAAGTCCTAGAGGCATGATGGCTGTTATTTAGCCTCAGATAGGAAGAGAGAGCATTGTGAGGAGTTAGTAGTCATGGAAACAGGATGCAGTCACATGGCTTTGTGAAGGAGCCAAAAACCATTGAAGTGTATTCCCAATAGCTTCAGTTTTTCGCTATGACTCAGGAGAGAGTAGCTGACAGTAGATGTCGGTGTTGGGGAGCACCATCTGCTCCTCTTTGTTCTTTCAGGGCTCAGGCTGGTATTAACTGATTATTAGATTCTCACAGGGGTTTTTTTTTCAGATGACTGGAGTTGGGGTAAGTGCCTTTTTTCCTATGCTGTGAATTCCTGTAACTTGTAACTCATGGCTTCATCCATTTTGAGAATTGTGTAGGTTTGTATGTAATAGACACACAAGCACTGAATTTCCTTTTATCATAGATATTTAACTTCCTAACAGGACAGTAATGATGACACTGAAGATGTCTCACTGTTTGATGCAGAAGAGGAGACAACCAATAGACCAAGAAAATCCAAAATCAGGTACAAGATTGAGTTGGAGTTAATGTTACTGTCTGTTCTGTCCAGATGTTGGTGCTAGCTGAAGGGATTTGTGTTGACATTGTTGTTGTTGTTGTTGTTTTGACATGGTCCCACTATGTATCCTTGGCTGGGCTGGAATTCATAGAAATCTGCCTGTCTCAACCTCCTTAGTGCTGGGATTAAAGGTGTGTGCTACCACACTCAGCTCCATGTCCCACTTTTTGATGTGAGAAAACATCTGACAAAATCAGAGAGAGAGAGAGAGAGAGAGAGAGAGAGAGAGAGAGAAGGAGGTACATCGGGAGGTTTCAGTGCATGGTCACTTTCTGTTTGGCTCTGCCTCTGGGCCCTTGGTGATGCAGGAGCAGGACGTTGTGTTAGAGGGTGTTGTGGAGAAACACTGCTCACCTCGTGGCAGCCTAGAAACAGAACCAAAGACGCCCTATGTGACCCACTTCTAGCTAGGCCCATCTCTTAGGGTTCCCTACACCTTGAACACCAATCCTATTGTCCAGGGGCTGGGGGGGGGGGGGGGGGCGGGGCGGCTGAGCTTCAAAAGAAGGCAGAGTAGGTTAGGCATGCTTGTGAATTATATGCTGTTGATTTGACTAATATGAGGCAGAGGTGACTTGAGATTAGTAGTTGGCATGTAGATTTTGTTCAATACAGCTTTCAAATTCGCAAGCCTGGAAATCAGTTATTTGAACACTGATGTTTTAAAGTCCCTGCTGACAGCTATTTTCTGAGGATGCATCATTTCTTTATGTGATTTCTGTAGGGGATGGGATTTTAGCTCAGCGGTAGAGCTCAAGGCCCTGGGTTCAGTTTTCAGCTTAAAAAAAATATAAAAATCACAAAAATGAGACTATAATTTCTGTAGATACATTTTGATTTTGTTTTTGTAAATTTCAGAATCATATCTTGTATAAGTAGCACAAAATTAAATGTACATCTACATGTATTTCCTGTAAAGAAATTAAGTAAAAATTCTACTTGAATCTTGAAAACACTGTGCTAAGTGAAGGTGCTGGTCACAGGAGACAAAATAATGCATGATTTTACTTACATGGAGTGTCCATAATGGGTGATTGACAGATGATTGGTTGCTTAGGGCTGAGGGGGTTGGGAAGAAAGAGGGATGATCGCCAGTGGGGACTGCTTTGCTTTTTGGAGTAATATTGTTAGATTGTGGTAACGGTCATACAACTGAATGTATTTAAAAAAATAATTTATAAAAGCCATGCATACATGTATGATGATGCATGCATGTATGATGATGCATGCATGTATGATG
>JADRCH010000257.1:228110-255989 GCA_019843965.1 Rhynchomys soricoides
CATGTATGATGATGCATGCATGTATGATGATGCATGCATGTATGATGATGCTTGCATGTATGATGATGCATGCATATACTCCCGGAGGTGAGGACAGGAAGAGTATGAAGTTGAGGGTAGCCTGAGCTACCTAGTGAGATCTTGTTTGTCACAAGGGGCAGGGGGAGGAAAAGGAAGAGAGGAAACTGTATGGTGCCTTCTTAATGCTTGGAGTGATTTCTCACTCTGGGGCTCTTGTGATGTGATGTGATGTGATGATCTAAGCTGGTAGGCCTGGTTGGGTGCTTTGATGATTTATACCCAGTGAGGTGTCAGAGTCAGCTCATGTAAGATGCTTGCTTGTGACAGTAGAACCGATTTCAGTGGTGGGGACTTAAGGGAGAGGAAGCTGTTGGCTCTCTCCTCCCCTTGTCTCATGGTCGCGGATCGGATCGCTTGCAGTGAAATGTAAGGGCATTACTGTGCCTTGGCTTTCAGACACCCAGTGGCATCCTTCTTCCATCTGTTCTTCCGAGTCAGTGCAGTTGTGGTCTATCTCCTCTGCGAGCTGCTCAGCAGCAGCTTCATCGCCTGTATGGTGACAATTATCTTGCTGCTGTCATGTGACTTTTGGGCAGTGAAGGTAGGTTCTGTTTTTATTTTAAGATTGTATTTAATATGAATTCAGATAATGAATAAATTGAAAGGAACAGGACAGCATTGTGGATTGATGTTAATTCGTCTGTTACTTTAGAACTTCTCCCTGTTGAAGTGCAGGGTGCACCTGATCACGTGACCACTGCTCAGTTGTGGGGCCCTGTGCCAAGCTACAGAATATCACTAGCAGCCATAGAATCTACATATTTTATTCTGATGCCATTTATGAATATTCTGGGTATAGTTTCTATGTAAAGTTCTAATATAGTTTGCAAATGTTTAAGAAGTATCCCTTTTTTTCCTACCCTGTTTTGGAAAAGCTCCAGGTACTTGGGATTAGTCCTCACAGCCAGGGGCAAGTTTGCCTCTGTAGGGTAGTTTTCAATGTCTGAAGCATTAATGATGCTTAAAAAGGGGATTGGAAGTAAGAGCACATTTATTTCAGTAGTAAAAATTATACTTTTAAGGAAATAAATATTGGTTAAAATCCCATTCTGAAGATAAGAATTCTGAGATTGGGTCAAAATCAAACTCTGACCAAAAAGATTCAACGGAAACAGTGCCATTAGATACCATCAGACCAAACACAAGGAAGCTTGGCTCTGTAAGATGAGAAGAACTAGGGCTAGGATGGGTGTGTGCTGTATGCCTGTAATCTTAGCACTTGGGAGGCAGGAGCAGAAGGACCACAAGCTCAAGGCTAGCATGGTCTACATAGTGAGTTCTGGGTCAGCTAGGGCTATGGTATGAGACCCTGTACTGGCTAATTTTATGTCAACTTGACATAAGCTAGTGTTATCAGAGAGGAGGGAATCTCAGTTGAGAAGATGCTTCCAAAATATTGGTCTGTAGGCAAGTCTATAAGGCATTTTCTTAATTAGTAATTTATCAGGGAGGACCCAACCCATTATTATGGGTGTTGCCTTCTCTGGACAGAGAGTCCAGGGCTCTATAAGAAATCAGGCGGAGCAAGCCGTGAGGAGCAAGCCAGTAAGCATCACCCCTCCATTGCCTCTGCATCAGTTCCTGCTGCCAGGTTCCTGCCCTGCTTGAGTTCTTGCCTGACTACCTTTGATGATGATCTATGACCTGGAAGTCTAAGCAGAACAATCCCTTTCCTCCCCAAGTTGCTTAGGTCATGGTGTTTCATCATAGCAGTGGCAACTCCTAAAATTTAAATCTTAAAATTAAAACTAGAAAGAAGGAAGGGAAGACCTAGGAAGGAATTAGGGGTGTGGAGGAAGGACAGGCGTTCCATCCTAGGGAGAAGAAAGGGTGCTGTTCTGGGCATGCTCATTGCTTGTTCTATAAACCCCATGCACCCTGATCTTGGCATGGCCATTTTTGTTTAGTCTTTAGTCAGGCCTGGAATGTAGATTCTGGGGAGAACTGAATTAGTGAAATAGTACACCAAGATGGGATTTATAATGCTTTAAATAATAATTTAAAAATGTATGTTCATATTAATCTTTCCCAGAATGTCACAGGTAGACTAATGGTTGGCCTACGTTGGTGGAATCATATCGATGAGGATGGGAAGAGCCACTGGGTGTTTGAGTCCAGAAAGGTAAATTAATAAAGTATGTGCAGGTTCCTTCTGGGGAACCTTCTTCTGGGTAGAGGAGTCAAGGCTGAAATCATGTGCATTTCACCTGCCCTGTTAGTTCGGAGTCAGCCAGCCACCAGAGCACAGAGCTTTTGCTGCTGCTTTCTGGAAACAAGGCAGACACAGGCCAGGATCCTGAGAGCCTGGCAAGCTGCCTTTCAGCCTGCTGATGAGTCTTCCTGGTTGCCCCCAGCTTTGTTGCCTTGCTGGGCATCACCTTGGATCTTTCTGTGTTCAGCAGACACTTCCTCCCTTATCTTCTTCTGTCTTTGTCCCCATGGTCATTTTCATTTGTCAGGGAGAAGATTGCAGCTGGGTACAGGATCAGAACTTTAAGCTAGTGCCCCCATAACTGTGGGGAACCTGTTTGTTTTGGATCACCCTGCTTCCTAATGGTGAACATTCCATTTTCTTGTGGAAATTTTTTTTGGAGACAGAGGATAAGAATCTTGGCAATACTACCAGTTAAATTGTTTGCCCACTGCTTAGAAGAACCTTTCCAAGTGATACTTTTCAGAAAGCAACATTGTGCTCAGTGAGCTTGTATTCCTGACATCAAATCTGCCTCGGAAATAACTCCTTTCCCTTGTCAATTCCTGGGGTTTGCTGAGACATGCAGTGTCTGAGATGACTCTTTGATTTCCTTAATTTCTTATGAATGAACAGCACTAGTGCACGAAGAATTGAGTTTCATGGCTGTGAAAGGCCATGTCTTCCTATTCTGTCCTGAGCATGCAAAATTCTTGAGCCAAAGCGAAGTCTAATAATTCATTTATTAAGGTTCTTTAGTGGCAGAGCCATTAACTTGTGCATTTGGTTCTAACTTGGGTCACCTCTACTAAACTTTGAATTTAAGTGCCATGTGTTTTCCATTTCAAAAGCGACTTTTACTGATAAGCTTGATTTCGGTGGTTGAAATGATGCTTGTATTGTTTGCTTTTGTAGTCAACTCCTCAAGACAACAAAACCATTTCTGAGGCTGAGTCAAGAATCTTTTGGTTAGGACTCATCGCTTGTCCAGTCCTGTGGGTGATCTTTGCCTTTAGTGCCCTCTTTTCCTTCAGAGTGAAGTGGCTGGTGAGTATCAGCATTCATCCATCAGGCCCATCCTGACTGCGCAGCTTTGTCTTGTATTTCTGAGTTCCAGTCCTCAAATCTGTTTCCCCTGGGTATGGGGTGCAGCCACACACCAGCTTCCGTCGTGTCCGTGGTTGTTGTGATCTTTTAAGGAAACTGGTTGGTAACCTCTTCTGCTTACTTATTTTGGCTAGTAGATCACCCCAGACCTCAGGAACTTAGAACAACTGTCAGCTGTGTGCTGGCCTCACCGCCATTGGGTCAGGGCAACCCTTGGGGTGACCAGCTCACCGGCCGAGTTGCCGTGTGACCTCGTTGTCACTGGTGCTGCTGCTAAGGGAGTAGACATTGGGCTCTCTCCTGGAGTTAGGAGGAGGATGTGGAAGAGCATATTAGACAGAAATACTGTTCTTGCTGTGCTTGTTCTTGCTGTGCTTGAAACTTGCAGTCACCTGAGCCAAACTGTGGGTCTCGTCTGTAATAGTTGAGTTTGCTGTGTTTGATGCACACAGGCTTCATGGATTCCTAACTAGATCCCTGCTCCCCAGGCTTTCGAGTCTCCTGGCCCTGTTTAGCTGTGGCAACTTGGTTTTGTGTGTGTATACTCATATTTTCCTATTATGATGGGGTTTGTTTGTTTTTACTTTGTAATCATCTCTATACATTTGTGTCTAATCGTTCGCAAATTAGGTGACATTTTCAGTGTTTATGGATTTTCTGCAGTGTAGTACAGACAGCATTTATGGTTTCTCACTTGAGGGTCTTGACTTGTGGGTTTAATATAGGTATAGTGCTTTTCTTTATCACTCCGAGTACTAAACTTAGATGTTTTTACTGACTTAAAGCAGTGGCTCTCAACCTCCCCAATGCAGTGACTTTCATACAGTCCCTCACAGTGTGATGACCACCAACTTTAAAATTATTTCATTGCTACTTCATAACCAGAATTTTGCTACTGTTAGGAATCATAGTGTAAATATCTGATGTGTAGCCCCCAAAGGGGTTGAGACCCACAGGTTGAGAACTACTTACTTAAAGACTTGATGTAGATGAAAAGAAACATTCCTTTGTCCCTGTCTTTTTTCCATTTTTGTTTGTTCCTGTGTTATGTTGTTTGTTATGATTGAGAACAAGTACCTTTAAAGTACTTTCTGATTCTTTGGTCTTGATCTGCTTATGGGTATGCATGTGTTCCTGTGACTGTGTGAAGGCAGCGCATGTGAGTGTGCACGTGTGCTTTGTGGAAGACAGGGCACAACCTCAGGTGGCTGCTTTGTTTTTTCACCAGTGAGCCCCAAGCTCTGCCTCGAAGCACGGATTACAGGAGTGTGCCACTGCAGGAGTTGGACTTGGTCCCTTGTGTGTGCTTGGCAAGGGCTTTCCTGATTGGATCTGCTTTCACATGCATCGACCCACAAGTCCTTTGATTTCAGCTTCTTGTGTTGCTTGGTTGGCTATATTCTACTGTGGAGTGAGATTTTAAAAAATAACCTGGGCAGTGGTGGCACACACCTTTAATCCCAGCACTGTGTAGGCAGAGGCAGGCGGATTTCTGAGTTCGAGGCCAGCCTGGTCTACATAGTAAGTTCCAGGACAGCCAGGACTACACAGAGAAACCCTGTCTCGGAAAAAAAAAACCAAAAACACCTGAAGCTCTTTATGCCAAAGCGTGTGTCTCTGACCACTCTTGAAGGGTAACTTGCTTATGTTACTCCAGTTTGTTTTCAGCTACTGAGTCTTCAAGAGAAAAAAAAAAACCAAAACAGACCCAAAAACTAAAAGTCCACGTGAATATTCAGTGAGTAATTTTTTTTTCTCTTTGATGATCTTTCTTGCTCTCCCAGCCTCCCTCCCCTTCCCCTCCTCTCTCCCAATGGTAAAAGTGTCACAGACAGGACATGTCTGCATTTATTGTGTATCAGCCATTCTGGTACCCTGTGCCCATTCACTGTGTAAGCTCCTTTTAACTATTTTTCTGTAATTTTTGCTTGTCTGAGTATTGCTTGTCTGTCTGTCATGGCCATTTCTGTGTGCTTTCTTCTTTCTCTCTTCTTGCTCCACTCTTTCATTTTTTTTTTTTTTTTTTCTATTTATTTGGTCAGCAGAGGTTTTAGGAGTTCTCTATCTGTCACCTGCTTGGGGAGGGAGACATAACCACTAGACAAGCAAAGTAACTGTCCTGCAGAGCGCCTGCCTGTTCTAGAGGAATGATTGACAGGCACTCAAAAGTAGAGCTGGGATGTCATGATGACGTCAGGAGTGGTGGGCTGTGCCGGAGCCTGGCAGCTGCCGCCTGCAGGGGCTGAGGCTTGTGCGCTCCTGACTGTCAGCCTCATCTCTTGCTCTTAGCTTACCTTCATGTGCCTTGACTCTCACCTTCAGCTTCTGTAGACCTGAAGCTTCCGCCCTTCCAGCATGGATTCTGCCCTGTCTTTGGCAGTGTGCTGCTTTGCTGTCTGCTGCTGGGGTTTTGTGGAGTGGCTTTCCTTTTTCTCTGTCCATTTTGCTGATGCTCACAGGGCAGCTCTTCTGTAGATCATCTTACCCATGCTCCTGACCTACAAGGAATCCTTGATGTCTTCCATGCATTTGTTTACTTAGGCTCATGGGGTCACTGCTCTTATCTGAATTGCAGTGCCGTGATCGATGGTCTGCGCATAGGTAGAAGGAAGAGTGCAGCCAGGCCTGCTGCCTTGACTAGCTTGTGTGGGCTTGCCTTCTCCTAGGCAGTGCCATTTCTGTCTTCCAGTTGGCTGTGGACACTTGCCTGAGCCTCTGCTTCTGCCGTGGCCTTAGCTCAAGGAGAGTCAATCCACTCTTGCATTTCTGCCTTTTTTTTTTTTTTTCTCTTACAGCTGTGCATGTCCTTTGACTTTGTGCTTCTCTTTGGGTTGTGAGGTTGTAGTCATTAGTTTATTTTTCTTGGAGCTTTTTGCAGAGTGGCACCAGACTGGCCCTTTCTCTGACCAGCAGGTCTTCCCTGTGTTTACTGGCTTAGTTAGGGTTTTACTGCTGTGAACAGACACCATGTTGGGGCTGGCTTACAGGTTCAGAGGTTTAGTCCATTATCATCAAGGTGGGAAGCATGGCTGTCCAGGCAGACGTGGTGCTGGAGAAGGAGCCGAGAGTTCTAGATCTTGATCCAAAGGCAGCCAGGAGAAGACTCCTGTCTTCCAGGAAGCTAGGAGGGGAGGGGTGTGTTTCCAAGCCTACCCTCAAAGTGACACACTTCTTCCAACAAGGCCACACCTCCTAATAATGCCACTCCCTGGCCCAAACATATTCAAACCATCACACTGGCTTATTTGTTTCTCCTAAAAGTCTACTTGTGGGCCGGAATAACAACTCAGGTGGTAAATAAAGTGCTTGCTGCTCAAGCGTGAGGTCTTGAATCCTGAGCTTCCCCACAAAAGGCTGGTGCAGCCGTGTGCATCTGTAATCCCAATACTGGGGAGGCACAGAGAATCCATCCCTTAGGCTTATTGTCCAGCCAGTTTAGACAACTTGGCAAATTCTGGATTCAGTGAGAGGCTCTGAATGAGTAGGAAAATACCCATTGTTGGCCTGAGCCTTTATATGCATGTGTACACACACATGCATACAGACACATGAACATGTATATACATGCATTACACACATAAGTAGAAACATAATCATTTTAAAAGCCTACTTGTTGCCTTTCAAGGAGAGGGAGATTATGATGTGTGACTTCACTGTCCATCTTCAACTTAGAAATTCATTTTAAGGTTTATTTTCATTTAATATCATGTTTCAGCAGGATCCATGCTCCATCTGCAAGTGGGTTTGCCCAATGGCATGCTGGCACATAATGCCCAAGAGCATCCCAGTGTGCACTTGGGAAGTTGCTGGAGACCACTGAGGTAGACATGAGGTTTTACATTTACTTAGGCATCTGGCAATTGTCTTTAATCTTCTATGTGTTTCCATGAAATGTAAGATTAGAACTGAGAGTATAAGCTCTGCTTCTTTTTGGTTTTCATTTGAAGAAAGTTCTTTCAGATTACCCTTAAAATATATGAGCTAGTCAGGTCATTTGCCAGTGTTTTCCAACTTGGCTGATTATTTTCAGGTACATATAATTTAAGTTACTGGCTTATGTTCATTGACAGTGATAGGTTTCATAAAGATCCTTTAATTGAAATCTTCTTGTGCTTTGAGAGAGTCTCTCCTCATGCCCTGTTGGATGCCTCCCTCCTCCCTTTTACCCCCTTTACTAGGATTTTAACTGATTTTTTAGTTAAACATTTAAATTTTGCTTGAGACTAGTCATTCAGCTTGCCGTGGGTCAAGGGGAGTAGCTGTTTTGTTTTTCACAGAGGTGTGTCCTGCATGTACTTGCTGCTGGCAGGACTGTAGAGCAGGGGCAAGCACGCTGTGGATTCCAGGCCTGTCCCGCACACATTGTTCTTGGACGCTGCTGCTGAAGCACAGCGTGGTGTGTTTGCATGTTGCCTGCGGCTGCTTTGGGACTAAAAGTGGTAGAATTGAGAAACAATAACAGACCTTGATTTTTGGCCCATGGGATCTAAACTGTTGTGTTGTTGTCAGTTGTTTGCTTATTTTTGTAGAGTATTTCATTGTAGGACATCGACTTGTCAGAGCGGGCACGAGTCTCCTGTGTTCTCTCAGTTCTAGATGTCTGGGGTGGCCTGGGGCCAAGCAGCTTTGCACAGTACACTCCTCCTGCTGTGGAAGAGCAGCCTGGTCCCTTCCCATGAACTGGCTGACATGTGCTCTGTCAGTGTGCTGCATAGATCTCCCTGACCTGCCCAGTGTGCTCAGCTTGAGAGGGAATATGAGGCTGACTGTGGAGATAGGGTAGTGGTTGTTCCCTACAGTTCCCGGCATTTCGAACACGTACTCGCCAGTTGGTGGCGCTGTTTGGCAAGGCTTCAGAATCGTGGCCTTGCCAGAATAATTGTGTCACTGGGTACAGGCCTGGAGAACTTAAGGCCTCACCCTGCTCCCAGTTTGTTCTCTGCTTTGGGCTTGTGGTCTGGGGTGTGAGCCCTCAGCATGTGCTATAACTGTCATGCCTGCCTGAGCTCCTGCCTCGCCATCACCAACTCCATCCCTCTGGAGCCATCAGCCAAAATAAAGACCTCCTCCTGTCTGTGTTTTATCATGGCAACAGAAACAAAGCTTCAAGTGTGGATGAAAATGACGGGGAACGTTGGTGCCCTGTACAGAGCAGCATCAGTGAGGTGTCTTCTGCAGCTGAGGGGTCTCACTGGTTCGGCTCCTGACTACAGCACTTCCTGTTATCACTGCAGTCTATGCAGTCTCATTTAACAGTGTAGAGAAAAGTTGGTTTGGGGCTAGTAACTGTTGCTTGTTTCCCCTCTCCTAGGCTGTAGTGATCATGGGTGTGGTGCTGCAAGGGGCCAATCTCTATGGTTATATCCGGTGTAAAGTGGGCAGCAAGAAGAACTTAACCAGCATGGCTACGTCGTATCTTGGAAAGCAGTTTCTAAGACAGGTAGGTGCTCTCTAGATGTGATCTGTGACTGATAGAATCATGTCTGACTCTTGTAGAGTTTACTGTTTTTCAAATGGTTGTTTTAAATCCTTTTTAATGTATGGGTGTTTTGCCTGTATGTCTGTAAACCACATGTGCTCAGTGCCCGCAGAGGCTAGAAGACAGCATTGATTGGATGCCCTGCAGCTGGCATTGCAGACAATGGTGAGCTGCCATGTGGGTGCTGGGAATCAAACACTGTGTCCTCTGGAAGAGAGACTAGTACTCTTAACTGCTGAGCTGTCTCGCCGGCCCACCAAATTCTTTGTCGCTCTTAAGTTTCACAATTATTTTAGCATGAGTTAGCGGCAGGCATATTTTACTTACTCTTTGGAGGCTTTTAGGACATTCCAGAAATGTATTGTTAGTTCTTATAATTATTTTGAAACCAAGAGAAATAAGCTATCATTGTTGATCATTCGTGTTCATAGATTATCTCAAGTTCAGCTGCTTTTCGTTAATGACGGTTGTTTTAGATGAAAGGTCTTGAAGAACGTACACTGCATAGTTTCAGGGTTTATAAGCACAAATAAATGAAAAAGTCAGACCTTATCATTACTGCTGCTTTAAAGTACTTCTTCCCCCTGCTCAGGTCACAAGGGTTATTTATTTATTTATTTATTCTTATTTTATTTTGGGTGTGTATGAGTGTTCTGCCTAGCATGTCTGTGTACTACGTCTGTGCCTGGTGTCCACAGAAGCTAGGTGGGGGCATCCAGAAGAATCCTCTGAGACTAGAGCTGTAGATGGCTGTGAACTACCGTGTGGGTGCTAGGAATTAAACCCTGCTCCTCTGTCAGAGCAGCCAGTGTTTTAAACCATTGAGTTATCTTTCCAGCCCCCGCAAACCTTATTTATTTTATAGTTCTTCAATATGATGGTTGAAATTAAGGTTTTTCAGTGGGATAATGAAGTAGTTATGGTTACAGGTTTGGGTAAATGTCTGTGGAATATCCACTAGGTTGGTGTGGTGGCCATGTTAGAAAGGACAGTGGCTCTTGGATTCCACTCATGAGGCTTCTTATTCATCAGATGTGGGCATGGTGTCATGGTTAACATTTCTAATAAATTGCTGTCGAGCATTACGCTGAGTAACAAAATTCCTGAGAGGTAAAGTGCCTTGCTCAGGAGTGCAGAGCCTGATGGGCACCTGAGTTATTCTTTTCTTCATGTCACTTCCCAGTTTCTTGCTATAGACGATAAGAATTAGGGAGAACAAATAGTCGTTTAGATTACTCTTGTTTATTGGTGTGTATGTGCGTGTATGTGTATATATACATAGATGTCCATATGTGTACACACACACACACACACACACACACACACACGGGGTATGTGTGTGAGCATGTGGAGGGCAGAGGACAACTTCAGGTCTCTCCTTCCCCATGTGGGTCATGGAGATCAAGCTTAGATCATCCAGTGTGGTGGTGTACAAGGCAGCCTTACATGCTGAGCCATCTTAGAGGGACATGATTGTCTCTGTTGGATTTTTACATGGCTAATGCTATGGTCCACCTGTTGTACATGCTTTAGTGTTGTGGGGTTTTCTTTTTGTTTGTTTGGTTTGGGTTTTTTTGAGACATTGTCTCACTATGTACCCTTGGATGGCTTGGACCTTGCTATGCAGACCAGGCTGGCCTTGAACCTCATAGAGATCCATCTGCTTCTCCTTCCTGAGTGCTGGGATTAGAAGTGTGTCAGCACATCTGGCTGTAGTGGTTTTTAGTTGGGAAGGACTTGGCTATTGAACCTTGGTTAAATATTAATGTTTTATCTCATGAAATCCGGCAACACTTTACTTTAGTGACAAGCTGGACATCTGAGTGGGTGGTGGAATCCACAGGTTTTCTTTTACATGGCGCCTACTTTTTAAAGCATGAAAATTATAAAAATAAGGGGTTGAGAATAATGTCAGGAAGGAGCTGGCACTGGATAAACGCAGTCTCCCTTGCTCTGGCACTGTGAGCTCCATGGCATGAGAAGTGAAATGACATTGGTATTAAGGACGGTTTTTTTCTCTCTTGCAGAACACTGGAGATGGTCAGACTTCATGAGTAAAGGTGAAGACTGTGTCATGGACTCTGGGAGCGATGGACAAGATTCTTGGTGTTTCGAGCTCAGTCTGTTGCAGAGTGGAGTGTTGTGTTTGTTACTTAAAAGCTTATTTAAAAGAAGGGAACCACATGGGGCTGGAAAGTGTGTTTTCTGGAAACAGTGTCAGAGTGTGGGTTGGGTGTGTCTGTAGACAGTCCTGGAACAGCAACAAGTCCCTAATCCGTGTGTCCTTCGCACGTGTGAGTGGACCTTTGGATCCATAGACTGTAGGAAGAGGTGTTCAGTCTGTCTCAAATGTCTGGCTTTGCATAGCATTCCTGTCCATTGTTTTTTGAGGTAAGTTTTGATTCTGTGGTAAGGGTGAACATGTTGGTTTATGTTTGAATTAGAAAGTTATTAATTTTAATGTGTTCTTTATGGTAAAATTCCTTAACTTAGACTTGTATAAGCAGGTAAAAGCTAATACTTGGGCACTAGTGTTAACTGATTTCTAAAATGTTGTTTTTACTTGGTGATAAGTCATTCACTCAAGGTCCCTTTGACATGAGTGGATCTTTGTAGCTGTGGTGGGAACACAGGGGCTGCTGTTGCTGTGTGTCGTTTGTGGTCACAGATCACTCTGGAACTGTCTGAAATCTTAATGGTCCTTGCGTTAAGCAAATATTACCTTTTAATAAGAATATTATTCTTATGTAATAATGAGAGTAATTGCTTAAGTACTTGGCATAATAAATGCCCTATAAAACATTGTATGAATTTCTTTCTTGTTATAATGGGGATATTGTAAATGACATATTTGTATGAAGGGTATTTCCTAAGACAAAGCAATATACTATAGACTAAACCGAATGTAAACTATTGTAGGCAGCTGAATTCTTTTGTAGCTACTGTGAATTTTGTTGGAATCTGTAGATTATGTTGTGAATACATTTGTCCATTCTTGGCACATTTTAAATGCCTTGTTTATTGAATAAGGATCTTTATTAGAATGTAGCTTGGCAGGTATATAACTTTATATAAAACTGCAGTTTACAAAGCATTAGCTGTGTGGTCCCATTTAGTCATGGCACTGTGACACCTTTGAGGAGACTGACCTTTGGCTATTGACTTACTCAAGGAGACACAACCACAGGAGCATCTGTAGATTCTAAAGCGGGACCAGGTTGGGGAAGAGAAGCAGGCCTCTTCTTCCTTTGGATGAGTTTATTAAGTGCTTGTTCGCCGTCAGACTTACCTCCATCCGTCACCCCACCTGATGAGGATGGCTGTACTTACTAAAGATCGGTTTTTATTTGATCAGAAAGATCTAAATCTTGAGGACTGGGAGGCTAACTAGCATCTGTTGGTAACCATGTTGTTTTTGAGCCTGAAATTCTAAACCGGCTGGATTTACCTTTTGGACTCTGCAGTATCCAGCACTTGCCCCTCTTAAGGCTTTTTTATATATCCCGATCACAGCCCTTCCTCCTGTCTTCCCAGTCCCACCCTTACAAATCCCTCCCCCATCGTCCTCTCCCCTTCTCGAAAGGGGAGCCCCTCTTGGGTACCACCCTGGGACATCCAGTCCCAGCAGGACTAGGCACATCCTCTCCTGCTGAGGCCCAACCAGGCCTTCCAGGTAGGGGAAAGGGAGCCAATGGGAAGGAATCAAGACAGTCCCCACTCCACTTGTTAGGGACCCACATGAAGACAAAGCTGAATATTTGCCACAGATGTATAGGGAGGTCTGTGTCCAGCTCCTGCATGCTCTGTGGTTGGTGGCCCAGGCTCTGTGAGCCCCCATGGTCCCAGGTTAGTTGACTGTGTGTCTTCTCATGGTGTCCTTGACCCCTCCTCCTAGCTCACTTCTATCCCCCACTATCCACAAGACTCCCTGGACTCTGCCTGATGTTTGGCTGAGGGTCTCTGCATCTGCCTCCATCTGCTGGATGAAGTCTCTCAGGAGACAGCTATGCTAGGTTCCTGTCTGCAAGCATAGCAGAGTATCATTACTAGGGTTCGGTTGGCTCTCCCATGGGATGGGTCTCCAGTTGGGGCAGTCATTGGATGGCTGTTCCCTCAGTCTCTGTTCCATCTTTATCCCTGCACATCTTGTAGGCAAGACAGATTTTTGGATTGATGGTTTTGTAGGTGGATTGATGCCCCCCCTTCCTCTGGAAGTCCTGCCTGGCTACAGGAGGTCGCCACTTTAGTTTCTATACCCCCCTCTGGTTGGAATCTCAGCTAGAGTCACCCCCATAGACTCCCCGGATCCTCTCGTGTCCTAGGCCTCCCGTTACTTACCAGAGATGTGTACCCCCCCCTCCAGTTTAGTTCCCCCCTCAGTTTTTTTTCCTTCCTGCCTTCCTGGCTGGATCATGGCAACTGAATCCTAGATTTCATCAGTGAGACTTGGTGTGGCCATGTGACCAGGTTCTGACTGGTGGATACACTTCTAGGAAACAGGGTTCGGACATCCTTATCCCCTCATTTTCATCCTTCTGTCTGATGTTTGAGAATTCCTTCCCTGGGAAGATGGAAACAGGTATCTACCCCCCTCCTTAGAAGATCCCAGTGGCAAAGTAAAGGGTGATTCCACCAGAGTTCAGTGTGGTGAACCAGTGCGTATCTTAGCTTTCCTATACTGCATGCTAAACAAGCTGCCATGCTTAGTCACTGCATCACAGATGAGAAAAGGTCAGAGAGGTTGCCGGTTAGTGGTGGCTTCTTTGAACTGTCCCAATCAGCCTGGATCCAGTGGCCAGAGTGGATGCCACATTAGGAATTAGAGCATGGCTGTACCCTTCAGCCCCCAGTGTCTGCTCTTTGACTCACATGTGAAGGCACACTGACTCCATCACAGATATGCCCACATTTTAACCTCAAGTCCTCTTAGTGTTTAGTGATGGTCCCTCTATAACCTCAAGAGGGAGGAAGGAAAGGACCGTTATGTACCATGTAACTTCCTGTTACAGATTTATAACCAAGGCTAAGCAAAGCAAAATAATCACCAAAGGTTACTTGTAGTAGAGACACTCGGATTACCAGGGACTCCATTTGTTGTTTCCTGGGCCTTGATTAGTTGAGGTCATGTCTTTGTGGCTAATGAGATTGGGGTGAAAGGGCTGGCTATGTTACTGGTTCTCCAGTCTTTTGTTCTTTATAGCATCTAGTAGGTACTCAAGGTGGTGGGGCCTCAGGCAGCTGTGGACACTGGACAACAGATTCCTTCTGCCTGGTTCAGGGGGACCAGACTGCTAGGAAGGGAAACCAAAAAACCAAAATCCCCCAAAACTCTGTATAGAATGAACCCATTGGCTTCCTGGTTGATTGGTGACTATAGCGTGACAGTCACGGCATGGCAGAACAGCCTGCTTAGCCAGCACAATTGCACAACCAAGAGACCATAGTTAGTGTTTACTGTATTTGTTTGCTGTTTGCATGTGCACCTGTGGAGGTCACAGGACAACTTGCAGGAGTTGGTTCTCCCCTTCCACCCTGTGGATACCGTGGATCAAACTCAGACTGTGGGACTTTGCACCTTTATCACCGAGCTGACTCACTGGCCCTAGAAAACATTTTCTAAAAAAATCTCAGTTCAGCAACTTTTCATTGTTTGATGCCATTTCCTATTCCAAAGAAAGCAGTTGGATTCCTTGTCCCTTACTGCAAGGTCACTGTGCAGGTGGGGCCATAAAGACTTTGATGGGTGAGAGCTGCTAAGTCCGTGTCCCAACTAAGTTGACAAGCTTTGCACCTCCTGCCTATTGTCACAGATGTGGGACCATGCCACCAGGACTTTCAGGTTCTCAAGAGAAATGGAGAATTAATATGAAACCTGGCCTTTAAATAAAATATAAATTCAATTTAAAAGGGGGAAAATCACATATAAGCCAAATTAAATATACTCGCAGGTCATATACAGCCTAGCTAACCTTGGAATAGTGTAAGGGTCTACAGACCTTCACACTAGTGGGACTCCCCCTGTGTCAAAGCCTGGCGGCACCATTAAAGCAGACTAGCTCCAGTGAAAGTTTGCTCGGAGGTTCTGGAGCCCTGTCAGCCCTCTCCACCAGTTTCCACACAGCTTCCTGGGTTTCTTGGAAGGGGAAAGAAATCAGAGTCTATCCTGAAGACACTGATGGTCACCTGAGACTTTAAAAAAGGGCCATAGAACATCAAGGCCTACAGAAATCATCAATAGCCAGTGTGCGTGAGTGAAGGACAGAGAAACAGTCAAAACAATCAAACCCAGCTGAATGGATCAATAGAGTCAATAGTCTTTAGCTAGCCTGGTAAGGTCAAGAGGGTAGACTACGATTAAAGTTTGAAACAAAAGGGGGGATGTCCCTGCTGACAGTACTGAGCTGGGGTGATCACGGAGTACATCTGGATGTCCCTGCTGACAGTGCTAAGCTGTGGATCACTGAGTACCATGTACATCTGGATGTTCCTGCTGACAGTACGAAGCTGCAGCAATCACTGAGTATATCTGGATGGAGTGTGGAGCACTGGCCTCTGCCTAGGTGTTACCCTGGCCCATGACTAACCTAGTGCTTTCCTCAGCCCACATCCTGTGAATCATTCCCTCCACTCAGCATCATTAGCAAGCAGGAGCTGTCATATTAAGCAAAATGTAATCATGAAGACTAGATCCACATCTCCATCTGGGTGAGATTCTTTGCAAAACATCAGAGTGCTAGCAGTGAGGCAGGAGGTTGAGTCATTTGTGTGTCTGCCCCACAGGGGAATAGTTCCTGAGGATCTTTGTAAAATGTTCAGTGTAGTTCCAAGCCCACAGTGATCACTGTTGGTGGTCATGTAAACAGAATAGGAAAACTGTTCCTTAGGTGACTAAAGGCCAGCGCTCAAGAAATTCAACCTCTAGGTGAATGGCTCACCTTAGGTTCTAGTTCTAATCCAGGACAAAGCACATAGGCTCCGAATGGAGCAAACAGTTATGAGAAAGGATGTGGACCTTAGTTCTTAGTTTGCTTAAACAAGTTAGGGATGGTAAAAAGTACACAAAACACACAAGTAAATTATGAAATGGGCAGCCCTCAGGTTGAGAAGAGGTCTGGCATGCTCTGCTGTAAACAGACTGGAGGCATCACTTAACTCTCCCCTGATTTTGCAGAGGGTCAGAGGTATTCATGGCTTGGTGTGTACCGCTGGCGGGAGGCACTCTGACTTGACTTTTTTTTTCTTTTAAAAGTTTAGGGAAGAGCTCAGACCAAATCAATGGTCCCTGTACGGATTTTGAGAGATCCTAAGATATTAGCTGGTAGTTTACTATAGTTGTTTGTTCCTGCTTTTATAGTCGAAACACATCCTGCTCTCTGTTTAGTTTCCCAACAGCAGTTGAAACTTGGTAATGTTTTTTGCAGTTTTTAAATTATGATTAAATTATTTATTTACATTCCGCCTATGCCCATACCACCCTGAATGCGCCCGATCTCCTCTTTGCAGTTTTATTGTTTGTTTGTTTTTGAGACAAGGTTTTAAACAGCTCTTGGATGATTCTTTTCACTACGGGTTGGTTTCTCTTTGTGTAACTCGCATTTGGTCCACTAGATGGCAGTATACCAATGTTTGCTGTACTTAGAACTGCTGGGTACTTCAGCAGTTTAGTGATAATAGAAGTTGGCAAATTCCAAACCAGTAGGATAGGTGGTAGGCCAGCCTTGGGAACTACCCATTGCAGCCTCAAGGCAGCTCTTCCTCAGGAAAAGAAGTCTCTTGCCTTTTAAGGCCTTCAACTGGCCAGGCTTACCCATACAAATGGGCTAACTTCTTTTTTAGACATGACTTTCATTCTGTAGCCCAGGCTGGCCTTTAATTTGTGACAATCCTGCCTCAGCCTCTCAAGTTCTAAGATTATACCAAGTATTATACCAAGCAGGTGTTGATGATATTAACTCTGTCTACATAATACCTTCACAGTAATACCTGATATTGATTAGCCATCTGCTATTACAACATTGACACAGAAACAGCACACCCTTCCAGTGTCTGTGAATACTGACAGCAGGGGTCTCCCTTGTCATCTGCATCAGTGCAGAGCCCAGTGTACCTTTTGGTATACAGCAAACAGTAAGTGTGTGCTACCCCATTCCAGACTTCGTGAAGGCAAACGTGAGCTAGGCACGGAGGCTCAGTGTGTCTAACTCTTTCTCTGCGGCTGCCTCCACAGCACAGTGGAAGGACTTGTATGGAAGCAGGTGGGTTTCATCTTTGGGCATCCTTGTCTCCTGCCTGGTAAAAGCACAAAGGCTTCAAACAACAGAACTGACTTAGGCTAGAGTGTGATTGTGGATCTTAATGCTTTTGAGGCCAGGCTGTCCTTTCTGAGACAGCAGGCAGGGTTGTGGACAGCACCCACTCGGGGTGGAAATACCCTGGGGGACAGCCTTTTGATTTAGTGCTGTGTTGCTATGAAGAGGCACTATGACTAGGGCAATTCTTAGGAAGCATTTAATTGGGGGCTTGCTTACAATTTCAGAGGGTTCGTTCACGATCATCATTGAAGGAAGCGGACAGGCATGGTGCCGGAGCAGAGCTGAGAGCTTTATACCCTGATCCACAGGCAGAGAGAGAGAGAGAGAGGGTGGGGGGGGGTGGGGGGGGAGGATATGGCATGGCCTGTGGGCTTCTGAAACCTCAGTCCCCATTACCAGTGGACACACCTCCCCCAACAAGGCCACACCTCTTAATCCTCCCATTGACTGGAGACCAAGCATTCAGACTTATGAGCCTTTGGGGGCTATTCTCATTCCAACCATCATACCTTCTTGAGCACCTAATTACAAATCTTGCCCCTCTGTATCAAAGAGAAACATACCCTCTTGCAGTTGATGAGTTTAAACAGCTCTTAGAACACTCTCCCAGTGTGTTCTTTCTCCTCTTCCTGGGATACATTATACATAGCCTCCTAGAACCCACATTCACTCCTTTCTTGACACTGTATCCACACAGATTATTTGGCAAGCAGTCATCTGAGTACAGTAGTATATAACCCAGGTCAGAGCTAGGCCTGTGGCTGTTGCAGATTGCCTAATAAAGCAGAGAGAGCTCATATTGAGAGTAAAAAGCACTTCTGAAGGGCGTTACTGTTCAGTCTTGTAAAAGCTGTCCAATAGACGGTGTGAAATAAACCAGAAAGCCATGCAGAGGTGGCACATACCTTTAATCCCAGCACTTGGGAGGCAGAGGCAGGCAGATCTCAAAGCCAGCCTGGTTTACAGAGTGAGTGCCAGCCAGGGGCTACATAGCTCCTATATTGAAAACCAAAATAAATAAATAAATAAATAAATAAATAATAAAGAAGGAAAGAGAAAGAAAAAAAAGAGTGAGCCAGAAAAGTGACAAGGAGGATAATGCACAATTTCAGGGCATCTTTACTAACTTTTGGAGCAGAAAAGGACATACTAAGTCATAGGAGCCACACCTGCAAAGTGGGGTTCACAAGAACATGTACATGTGTGCACAGATGTCCCCACTCCTCTCTGCTTCAACTACAGGGAACACCTGCCTGTTCTCAGTGCCAGGTTCACTTGGCACAGTTTCCTGTACAGGATGTGTCACAAGAGTTAAAAGTATGTTTCTCTGGTCTGTAACTTCACCTTTAAATTTGTTCAAGGTGTCTTTAGATTTTTTTGTACTACATTTTAGTTAATTAACTCTGTGCATGTGTTCCTGTGAGAGAGAGAGAGAGAGAGAGAGAGAGAGAGAGAGAGAGAGAGAGAGAGAGAGAACACTCTTGTGGAGCATATGCGGAGGTCAGAGAACAACTGCCAGGAGTCAGTTCTCTCCTTCCACCCTGTGGGCTCCAGGGGTTAAATTTGGTCATTAGACTTGATTGTCAGGTGTCTTTATTCACTGAGGTATATTGCCTGCCCTGGGTGTCTTAAGTAAGTTGTTTTTTTTTTTAAAAAAAAAAAATGTAGCCAATTTTGTGGACTTTTTCTTCTGACTTGACTTTTCAGTATTAATTTAAAACATTTTACTAGATAATTATGATATACTACATTTCTTTTTCCAAGTTACGAAATGTACAAAATGTTGCTTTTAATCAGCTTTGAAAATAGTCTAGAGTGTATTTACACACTGTGTGAAGCAAGAATCACATTTTACCTTTCCCCACACAGTTTGCTCAATACCTTGAGTGAATAGTGGATATTGCTAATATCCAAAGTCATTCTGGTAAATTCACAGTGTGAACAAGGCCATTTTTTTTAATTTGTCCAGAGGGGTATTTTATATATTCTAAATATTAATTCTTCACTGTTGATGCCTGTGGCAGATGTCTTGTCACTCTGATGAACACTGAGGTTATCAGTCTCATGCTCTCATGTAGTTTTTTTTTTTTTAATCTGTCATATCTGAGAATCTCTTACCCTAAGACTGTATTCTCCTACATCATGCCTGAAAGCTTCAAACTTCTGCCTGTAAACTTTACCTGAACTTCTCTTGCCTTGGGTAACGGGATATGGTGTATGGCACACATACAATGAATGTATGGTTTATCCTCTTAGGCTTCTCACCTGCCTCTGGCAGTCAGTGCTCCTTACAGTTTAGCTCAGGATATGAGAGGTGCTTGGCGTTGGCACCGTGTTCTACACCTTTAACTCCGGCACTCCAGAAGTGCAGCAGGTAGAATCTTTTCAGGACAATCAGGGCTACCTAGAGAGACCCTATCTTATCTCTAATAAATTAATATAAGAGACACATAGCGTGGACCTGTATCTAACCTGAAATATGTCAGTTGACTTTGTTGAGATTTGTTACATAGCATCACGGCAGTAACATGGCTGGCTGACAAAACATTTAGTTTCTTGTCATTTTTCATAAGGATAGTCGATTGCTGAAGCATCTGTTCTTCCCACATTGATCACCTACACTGACTCTGTCACACACACTCTGTATGGGCATCTGTTGGCATTTCCTGTAGGCTCTGCACCACAGTTATCTGGCAACAGGTGTGCCTGACTCATTATAAAAGGGACTGCTTGCCCCCTCCTCTCTCTCTTCTTCTCTTGCTCCCTTCCCCTCTTCCCCGTCTGTCCCTTCTTCCCTCCCCACATCTCTCTGTGCTCATGGCCGGTCTCTCTCTCTCTCTCTCTCTCTCTCTCTCTCTCTCTGTCTCTGCCTTTCTCCGCCTCTACTCCCTCAACTCCCCCCCCCCATGCCCTGAATAAACTCTGTCCTATACTATACCATTGTGTGGCTGGTACCTCGGGGGGGAAGGGATGCCTCAATGTGGGCCCGCAGAGGCACCCCCTTTCCTCATGCCATGCTGTGCCCCCACCACACAGATCCCTGGCTGCTTTTTCTTTTTCGTACACAACAGCATCTGTGTCTGGGCTCACTTTTTTCTTCTGTTCCCTATTTGAACATCCAACAGCACACTAAATCAATGCAGACTTCTTTTAATTAATTTTTCCAGATTTTAAAAATTTATGTGTATGAGTATTTTGCCTAAATTTATGTATGTGTACAGTGTGTGTGTCAGGTGCCAGTGTTGGGCAGAAAGGGACATTGGAGCCCCTGGGACTGGAGTCATTGATGATTATGAGCTGCATGTGGCTTCTGGGAACTGAACCCAGGTCCTCTGAACAGCCAGTGTTCTTAGCCTCTGAGACATCTCTCCAGCCTCTGGTGGAGGGTTAAAATAGTCTGTAAGAAACATCTCTCAAGCTGGGCACTAGAATTTAGAATCATTGTCATTTTACACTTTTCTATATACACTTTGTAACCAACTTTGTTAAAAGACTAAAGAGCCCTGTTGGCTTCTTTCATAATTCAGTTGAAACTGTGAGTTGGTGGAAGGTCCCATGTTCACAATATTGAACCTTCTGATCCATAAAAACTGTGGCTCTCCATTCCTTGATTTCTATCAATAATGTAAGTTTTTCACAAAGACCTTTCATATCTTTCTTAGGACTTACTGTTGGCTTTTTATTTATTTTGTTGTTATGATACGTAGTATCTTTTATAATCATATTTTCTATTTTCTTTCTTTTTCCTTTCTGAGATAGGGTCAGGTTTGGGCTCCTCCTGCACTGGGGTGCTACAACGTTGGTGTTATGGGTACTTGCTGTCACACTCAATTATAATCACATTTTCTTAATGTTTTTAAATGTATCCTTTGGGAATTTTCTTTTTGAGTATAGATATGTTTGCTTTTTCATTTCCAATAGTTATTAATTTATTTATTCTTTGTTATAATAGCCTGAAATTGTAGTACATAATGAGAACATGTTGGTATCAAGAATTCTTGCTTGCAACAAGTATTGGGAGAATTAAAAAATATCACATTTAAGGGTAAGAATTTGAAAGTATTGACTTAACAGCGCTAGGCACATCCCTCCAGGACGTGGTAAGTGGGAGGCCTACTGACTAGGACGCTGAGCACACGCGTTGGATAAGAGGCCTTGTGTACCTGTGATTCAAGGGAAAGAGCAAGGCTGTGAAGGAATGTCAGGGAGGAGACGGAGAATGGTCCGAAGATCAAGCTCAGGGCAGGCAAGGTGACTGGAAACTCATGTCTGTAAGATGGGAGCAGGGAAGATGCAGAAACAATGGGAGAACTCTTCGGTGGCCACAGTGAGAGGTCACCGTGACTGTTGTGCTGAGCATGTGTCCTGGAAGATAGCTTGGGAACTACTGAAGAGATTCTGGCTGAGTTCCAGCAAATGCTTTCTGGTTGCCATGGCTGAAGAGGCTTGCTTCCTGCTCCTTTGAGGGATGAAGGAACTGAATGAGTATGCAGGTTGATGCTGGTTAACTGAGCCCACTCTTAGCCGGGGACATATTCATACTTACTTTTTAGTGACTTGATGTTTACAACTTGGCATCTGGAACCAAACTCATCACTGTATTGTGAATGGTTTCTGGCAGTTTTACACACACTGAATTTATGGTTGAACACCTAACCCTTCATCCTTCATCATGGGGCTGTGCTTAGACACAAGAAATTTAGACAGATTAGGAAGGAACTCCAATCCCATGTAACCGGTGTCTTTGTAGAGAGGTTTTGATCCAGGCTCACAAAGAGGAGTCGTGGGAAACTACAGGGAGAAGATGACCACTGACAAGTCAAAGAGAGCAGCCTCAGAGCACCTACTGATACTTGGGTCTCAGACTTGCAGTCCTCAGAATGGTGAGAGAGGAATTCCCTTTAAGCCCTGCACCCACACTGCATGTTACAGTAGCTCGAACAGTAATAACCTTAGCATCTTTGTCCCAACTCTTACATCCAGTCACTCTTGTGACAATCGCCAGCATCCCTCCTCCATTTCTGTCATTGTATCCTGGCTGTGTACTCCTTCAGTGATCTAAACCCATATAGGGTCTTTAGTTCATCCTGCTAAGGCCTTTGGCCCAACTTTGTAGTCAATGAGAGGGTGTGTGTGTGTGTGTGTGTGTGTGTGTGTGTGTCCGTATCTGTGTGTGTTGGTGGGGAGGCACCTGAGCGCTGGGTTTTAGGGTGACTGTAGTCTTAACTTCTTGACCTGCTGTTCAGAGGCTTGTAATGTTTCCTGGCTTCATAGTTTGATTCTTCACAAGTAAAACAATTAAAAACACTACCCTTTTCTCACTCCTGCCTGAATCCAAACCTCTTTGGTGACATTTTAGTATGAAATGTTTTTCCCTTGTGTGTCTCAGCCTTCTGCTTAGGCCTCTGGTTCTGCTCCTGTGAATGGTAAATTCTCCAGCATCAGCTGGCCAGGTGTCCACTTCTCCCAAGTGTTTGGCATGGGTCATCTCCAGGAACAGACACTGAGTGAATTCTCTTCTGTGTGTGCTCAGTGCTAGGATGATGGTCCACATCAACTTGAAGGTTCAACATCTCAGCTTCTAGCAGCTAGCTGAATGTAAATGGCCACTCCATTTCATTCATGGTGCTCTTGGTGCAGTGCAGAGTCTGTCTCTTGACTCTGTGGTCTCTTGGCTCTAAGTTTTATGGTTTAAATGTGCTGTGTCCTCCTGATGACAGCCCCTGTGTTCTGGTTTGAATGTGGTGTGTTCCTTTGGTGACAGGCCCTGGTGTTCTGGTTTGAATGTGGCGTGTCTCCCTGGCGATAGGCCCTGGGTATTACAGTTTGAATGTATTGTGTCCATGGGATCAGGTTTTGAAGGCTCAGTCCCCGTTGATAGTGCTAGAGGTTTTAGTCATTATTTTATCCTTTGCTGCCGAGCTGGAGGAAGTAGTTTACTGGGGAATGGGTCTTTGTGGATATTTTATCCTCGATTCTTGCCTTTTTCTCTGTTCCCTGTCCACTATGAGATTGATAGCTTTTACCACACTATCCACCCACCATGATGTTCTGCTTCGCCATGGGCCCAGAATCTGTGGGGCTAAGCAATATAGACAGAAACCATAAGCCAAAATAAAGCCCTTTTCTCTTTAACTTGTTTGTACCAGGAATTTTGCCATAGTTACAAGAAGAGTTAACACACCTATACATGACTGTAATTCCAATACTCAGGAGGCTGAGGCAAGAGGGTAGCAAATTTGAGGCCAGCCTGGGCTACATATCAAGATTCTGTGTCAATCAAACTAAGCCAAACCAAACCACCACTATCACTATAAAAGCTAGCAACCACACAGGGTCCATGGTAGCTAGAAGGGCTGTTTTGCCTCCTTTGCTCTTAGTCCTTGGATTCAGGGCTCATTTGAGAAAACCATCATGGACAGTGTGTGCGTCCTAGCTTCTCTCTTACCTGACTCAGTCTTACTTTGCTATAGTGGATATTTGCCATCCTTATATCAGCAAGTGTACATTAGTGGGGACTAGGGAGAAATTGCCTTCTGTTTCCTTTCCAGTCACTCTGATACAGTGCCCTGAGAAATGCAACTCAGAAGGAAGAGTTAATTTCAGCTGACAGTTCTGGGGTATAGCCCATCACTTTGGGGAAATCAAGGCAGCAGGAATTTGAAGCACCTAGTCACACCCATAGTCAGAGCATAGAGGGGAAGGAATGGATGCATGCATAGTCTCAACTCTTTCTACACTCTTAAACCCAGGCAATGGCATCTTCTCAGGACAACTAAGGTAGTCAAAACCCTCTCGACCATGCCCACAAGTCTGTCCCTTCCTCATCAAGACTTTTTCCCAGGGTGCTTCTAGACTGTTGTTACCAATGAAAAGTAGCCATCATTGTTGCATAGAGTTAAGATCATGGCAGTAACACTGAGCTATCCTTTTGACTGGAATGTTTCAGATCATTGATGAGCCCATGGTTCATGTCTTGCTATGGGAAGCCAAGTAATATCAGAAACTAAGTACTTGGCAGACACAAGTTTGGCTCCTGGTTGAAAATGTAGATGCCCTTTGTCTTGCTATTTGACAACAGTGTTCAGATGGAAAAGAACACTGCGCTTCAGTGCTTCAAAAATGCAAATCATTTAAGAGATTTAAACTTAAAAGTTTCTGTCCCCTGCTATGGAAACAAGGATGAAAAGTCTTTTGGGTCATGATGTTCACCCCAGCCCTGTCTGAGACTTGTGTGATTCTAGTGGCCATCTAAATGCAGGAAACAGATAACTCTCAAAGAAGAAACACTCAATTGTTTTCACAAAGAACATTTTTAAAGCACAGTTTAAAATTCAGTTCACTTTTGGGGGATATTTTTAGCATCTTGAGAATGTTCCAGATTGCTGACTCAGTAAGCCCAGGCTCTTAAGAATGCATGTTTTTAAACACCACAATGCAACATTGTCTGAGCGCCTTGCCATTTGAGACTGACTGTATACTCTGAAGTCTGCCTTGGTTGCCTAGGGACTGACTGTTCACAGCCTTTCTGGGCCTCAGACACTCCCTCTTTCCCAAATGTGATGAGAGGGCACGTTCCCAGCATAGTACAGAGAAGAGGGGCCCCAGGAGTGGCGTGTGAAAGAACAGAAAGTTACTGTGCTTCTGACTCAGGGCCAGAGGGGCTTCTCATCTGATGAAATTTAGCATTCTAGCCTTAGAAAGAGAGAAATGAAGGTCCGGGAGGAGCCGTGCATCTCTGTGAGGTCTCACTGAGCTCACTTGCTCGCTCTCCGTCAGCCTTATGGGAGGGAGAGTGCCATGGGTGTGTGGACCATCTCCCTTCTGGTTTGGTGTACCCCCTACTTGAGTATTGTCCCATGGTTTGGTTAGGTTTGGTCACAAGCAGTAAGCCTGAAGCACAATGGCTGCTTCAGGAGCCAGAAGCAGGAGGTATGACTCAGTGTCTCCTGGTCTGAGATCCACCACATTAATAAAAAATGCATCCATTGTCTTCTCCAGGCTGTTTAAAACATACACGACTCTATAGACATGGAAGTACAAATGGTTTGATTTATAATTCTTTGATGTCATGATGGTGCAGAAAACAACTCACATTATCATCCTGCTGCCTGTGTTTGGAAAGTATTCAGTAATAACCGGGTTTTGCCCAGCTCTAAGCACTGTGTAGCACCCTGGCATGTTGAAGGCAGGCAAGGTTCAGCTATATAGTGTTTGGGATGCTAGGCATATTAAACACAGTTCTGATTTAGGACATTTTAAACTTACTATGGGTCTATGAGGATACAAACTGAGGACTATATATCTACCTAGTTTATCCAAGCAGAAAGTTTATCCAAGCACAGCAGAGGGGAAGACCCTTCATAGTCTGGGGATTAGGAAACAGATAACTTTCTATCATCTGGCAGGACAACAAAATCCTTCCTGTGAACCCCTAAACATTGCAAGGTTTTGGGGGAACTGTTATATTCTCCCAGTAGCCTTGATCCCACTGAGTTCTCTCAGGGGAGGCCCTATATAATCCCAGGGTCATATAGAGGCAGAGCAAAGGACCTAGGTCTCATAACTCCTAGATTAGCAACAGAGCATGCCAGGCTATGTCTGAAGCCTGACTTTAAGGACGTGCCATGATTTGACTGAGAAGTGTCCCCCCCACCCTCGAGGCTCAGGTATTTGAACACTTGGTTCACAGTTTTGCTATTTGGAGAGATTATGGGACCTTTAGGGGGTGGAGCCTTGCTGGAGGAAGTCACTGGGATGGTCTGTGAAGGTTTATAGCCCTGCCCTCTTCCAATTCATTCTCCCTGCTCTTCGCTATGGTTGACAATGTGATCTCAGCGTCTTTCTCTGGCTTCCTGATGCCATGCCTTCTTTGGCATTATGGACTCTCTCTCTGGAGCTGTAAGCCAAAATGAACTCTTCCCATGGCTGCTTCTGCCATGGCGCTTTTAGTCACAACAACAAAATATAACTGTTATAGGAAGTATATCCGACAAAGGATTTAGAGATGCACCCAGTTAGCATGCTTCATGGTACAAAACCTGAGTCCAGTCTCTTCTACATCCTCCCTTCAGCATGACGACAACCCATGTCTCAAGAAAAAAGGGAGAGGAAGCTTCTGGGTTTGTCCTCACTGATTCTTCCAATAGCCATTTTAATGAGTGAGTCTCAGAGCAGGTTCCCAGGACAAGAAGTTTTAGCACCATCCAGGGAAGTTCCTCGAGAGGCGAATGACAGTGTCCCATCTACCTCCCCAGGTCAGCAACTCTGGGGAGGAGGCTTGGTGGGCTGTGTTTGAACAGGAAGTCCAGGTGAACTTTGGAGATCCACTGTTCTAAATAACAGATTAAGCCACAATTTACAATCACGAGTCTTTTTGGCTTTTCTATAATTTAAGTCTGATATTGCACGTCAAAGATATCAGGTCAACATTTACAAATTAGACACTAAAAAGTCTAATATACTAATATTTAATAATAATATCATACCAGACACTGCAAGTATCTAGTATTTCCCCAGGGAATTTCAATACGCACTTTAAAGGGGGGGGGGTAAAAGAATGTGACAGTAGTGAATTTGCCATTAGAGTGAGTGTGTTAATATAAACAGGGCCATTCTGATTTGGAGGAGGAGAGAAATGGCAACAATTTTCTGTTTATAGCAAAGAGATGGAGAAACAGACTGCTGTTTTTAAAGCTCTTTACCATCTGATTTGTTTACGGGCACTGCAGAATGACAGGAGAATATCTGGCTACTTTGTATCATTCGTGTGCTCCAGGACCTTAAATGAGTTTGTTTGGGTTTCTGGAAACTAGAAACTTAATGAGTTAGATTTTCAACATTTCCAAAAGCTAGAATAGCAGGGCAAAGCTCATGTCTTTAGATCAGGGATGCTGTCTTCCAAGTCCACACCGTGAAATGGGATCGCAGGCACTGGTGGGTCTATGCTGCTTCTTCCCACTATTCTCTGCTTCAGTGGTTTTCTGAGCTCTTGGACATTTGCTCTTCTATTTTCCTATCACAAGAAGGTCTCCAATGTGGACCAAGAGCCTTTGATTAGTGTCTGTGACCGTGTTTCTTTGGTTATAAGTTTCAAGAAGCTGCTGGATTAAGGTCTCAGGAGTTGTGGGTGTTGCCTCTCCTGTCTTTTGAAAATAAAAACATCCAGTGATTCTGCAGTTTCATTTTTACGGAAGATACATAAATCTGTAAAAGAAAAAAAAAATCACTAAGTGTTTCTAGAAGTTGGTGAGTGGAAGCAAGCATCATGTCATCATTTAATCTGGGGACTCAGAAGAGGGACTCAGCTTTCGGTGGCACACAGACCATTTGGAGTCAGAATGGTAACTGGAAGACTGGAATAGCTTCAGACTTCTTTTCCCCGAATCCTGAGCCAGTAGAGGGCAGCACAGATGACCTCGCCTTAGTCTCCTGCCCTGGTCTTTGGTCCCTCATCTTATTACCTTGCACTTGTTTTTCTACCCCCTTCCCTGGGTGGCTACACCACTACCTCCCTGGTGCATACAAACGTTGAGAGTGCCGCATGGCCCTCATTCTGATGAGCGTGTGTACCTTTTAAGTTGGCTGTGGTAGCACATGCCTGTACTCTTAGCACTCAGGAAGCTGAGACAGTAGGATTGTGAGTTTAAAGACACGGAGCTAGGTACACAGTGAGACCTTGTCTCGAAGTAAGTGATGTAAAAAAAAAA
>JADRCH010000257.1:261385-291801 GCA_019843965.1 Rhynchomys soricoides
GAAGAAGAAGAAGAAGAAGAAGAAGAAGAAGAAGAAGAAGAAGAAGAAAGCAGCAGCAGCAGCACCACCACCACCATGAGGTGTTGGTGAACCCAAGAGGGCTCTCCAGACGCTCTGTAAGTCTTCAGTGCCTTTCTGTCCAAGGGTTGAAGCGTTCTGATTTACCCATCATTTTTTCCCAGATTACCCGAATTCTTCCAACCGAGTATCTTACAAGAAACCATTCCTGCCCCACCTTAACCGCCGTCTCCCCCCCCCAAGCTTCTGGAAGCTGCCAGCAGATGGCGCTAGCCTGCCTGAATTTTTGTTTTTTTTTTTTTCTTATGGCCTTGGGAGTCAGACAGAGAGGTAGGTGGGGGAGAGGCCTGAAGTCAGAAGAACGCTGAGCCCAGGCCAAGATTTCTTCTGGCATCTGGAATGCATTAAAAACAACCCACAGAGCTGAATATAATTCTCCTTCGAAGAGAGTGGGGTGGGGAGAGAGGAAGAGGGAGGGAGGAAGACAGAGGAAAACAGAGCGGGGAGGGGAGAAGCCCCAGGGTTGAAAATGACAGCGAAGGGCAGAAGAGCCTATTGGGTCATCCTGGAGAAGTGTGCCTCATCCCACTTGTCCATGCCAGCTGCCAGCATTTCTGTTCTGGGTGAACAGGGTGACACGGTTGAGAGGAGGAAGCAAGCAACAACCAGAGGGTTCTAACACAGGATGGTGGGAAGGGATTCTCCAGCCGGCTCCTCCTCAATGGCATGGAGGTATCTCCTATTGGGCACGCAGCTTATAGCATGACATACCCGTGCTTATGGAGGCTGTGAGCAGGTTGAATTCCAGGGACCGATAGGCCTTCTCTGTCCCTAACCCTCACTCCTCCAACTCCCAATTCAACTTTATTTTTCTCCTGGGCCTTGACAGAAAGTGTTTTTAATGGTTACTCAACCGCGCCACCTAGTGCTTGGCAGATGCTGTGTGAACAGCAAGCAAAAGACAGTGTGGGCATTTGAGAAAGGCAGCTGAACAGTCAGTGGGGACCAACTCAGGTTTGGAGGCTGGTTCTTCTTTCTACTTCTGATACCAGAGGACAAAGACACTCACTCGGCTAAGTTGGGAGATAGCTGGGCTGGTTTGTGTCTGTCCACTGAGAGGCCATGTGAAGGTACTGAAGAGACCGTGCAGTACTATGAGACAGGACTACCAGGTTAGGCTACGCTGCCTGTGGGTGTCCTTTGTTCTTCACAGGTGCAGATGTTGGGAGTCTGATCCTTGGTATGCGGTATTGGGAGGTGATGTGGAAACTTTAGGTGCTGCTTAGTGAGAGGACCGCCACCGTTGTCCACCAGTATGCATCCACCAGGAAGCCTATACTAGATGCTAGAATCTTGTCCTTGCACGTGTGAAACTTTGAACTAAAGAAATCTTTTTCCTTAATAAGGCATACAATCTAGGTGTTTTGTTTTAGCCACAGACAATTAACCACCTTGTCAGACGGTCTAATTTCTGTGGTTATGCTGAACATAATCAAGGACATGGGCCACCACGAATGGTGCTTTCACATACACCAGCTACCAGCTACCTCAGAATCCCCCACCCCCAACCCCCAGGGCTTGCTGAGTGACACAGCTGAGTCCCCAGCCTGACCTTGGAGACCACTGCCATTTTCTTGCCTGTGTAATCCTGCCAGGTACCCTGGCTCTTCCTGCTCCCAGCTTGCTTCTTCTTTTCATGTTCCTTCTGGGGTCAACCCAAAGTAGTGGTTGGCAGGCAGCACAGACTGGAGCCAGTGTGAGAGGTCAGATCTTGTCCTCAGCTGGGTAATTTGAGCCCTCTGTGCAAGTTGCCATGGCCTCAGTTTCCTCCGGAAGAATGGGATAAGAAGAGCAACTATGCCATTGGGTTGTTTTGAGGGCTGAGTTGACACATTCGAGTTGCTTACGTGGGGCAAGCACTTGATAATGGTCACTGTGGTTAACAGTGCTTCCCTTCTCTCAAATCTGGTTGTCTTCAGGGAGTTCTGCTTTATGGGAAAGGGGATGTGGGTGGCTGTGTTATTCCGTGCCTGGTCCTCTAGACTGATAGTTTCCAAACAGCAAAGTAAGGTTGGAAGCACAGAACCACTCTCTTAGGATATATGAGGGAGCAGGCGACTTAATTTTCTGTGGCAGGGTTAACTGTCTATTCCCAAAGCCCCATGATCTTTCCCTCTTGGACACAAGCTAAACTACATTTCCCAGCCTCCCTTGTGGGACTGCATTCTGTGAGATGTAATCAAAGCTTCTGTGATACTAGAGTGCAGCTCACTGTCCAGTCCACAAGGCTGGCTCCATCTCCATCTTTCATTTGGTTAAATAGGATGCCAAAGTTCTGGGAGAGAGATGGGACAAAAGGCTCCTGCATCTTCAGATGGATGAGAAGCAACTCCAGCCCAAGGAAGACAAACTTTATCCTGTTACACCCATAAAAATGTATCTTAGGGTCACTTTATACCAAGCCAATATGTTAAAATTAATTTTGCGATGTTAATTTTTCTATCTTAGGGTATACATGTTTTAATATATATAGAAAGATGCAGTTCACATTTACAAGTTAATGCTCAACCTTTTTGATAACATATGAACATCTGGGATCTCCTCTCTATGGTATTTGAGTGACTTAAATCCTCATGCAGGTAGGAACACACACAGTTGGTGACCTTCGGCCACATCTCACCTTCAGAAACACTCTGCCATCTTTACATTTCTCTTTGTGACTTGCTGTCACCTGGAGAAAGCACAAGGAAAATGATCAAGAAGGCAAGTAAAACATTTTGCCAAGGGTGTTAACTGGGTTGGAGGAGTAATTTAGAATGTTCTGTAGAACAGTAGAGTAACTATGGTTGACAGCAGTTAATTTCAAAATAATAGAGGGGATTTTGAATGTTCCTGATGCAACAAATGATAGCTTTTTAGGATGGTGGCTTGTGACAACTGCCCCCACTAACCATTATATGCCAGTAGCACGATGCCACACTAGATCCCATTAAAATGTAATTATATATATAATTATATGTATATAATTATTATAAATATATATATTTGCCAATAAAAACGGTTGAAAGACAGTGTTAGCAATGGAAGAAAGCAGACTGGGAATTAGAACACTAAAGAGTTTTATCTCTAATTCTAATTTGGTAACTATGGGCAGGGGATGTTTTTCCCTGGATGTCCAAGTCCTAGTCTTCAGAAGATGGTTGCTCTGCTGGATGGTTTTAGAAGCACTTCTTATCTCTATGTTTGATGGACTCTGTATGTAGTCTTCTGGTTTCAAGTGAGTGTGAGCTCCCTCTGGGACTAAGAGCTGAAGGACTGAAGGACGGCTTTAAAGCATCCATGGTGAAGTCCTTGCTCTGCCCCACTTCAGGCTATAGCTGCTCCCTTGCAGGCATTTTCTAGCTGCTCTCTGGGAACTTGCATCTGTGTGGAAAATTTAAGTCTGCTTCTGAGATGGCGTGTTTTCTTCTATTGAGAGGACTCCGTGGGCCTTAAAACTCCAACTTCTTGTCGTTATCTCCTCTTTCCAGTTCCTGCCCCCACACTGCTTCCTGGGAGGAAAATTCTTGGGTTTCTAAAGACCCCAACGCCCAAACTGTCTGTTCCAAGGCAATGTTCTGAATTACAGATGTTTGTTCTCAATGGCCTCCAAGGTTCTGAGGCCAGAGTACTCCTGGCACAGCTGTGGAGCATGTGTTCATATTCTAGTTAGGACCAAAGCCAAAGCAGGAGCGGCTGTCCTCAGAGTTGGGATTTTAATAAGATGCTGGAGCCCCCGGGGTGAGCACTTCCTCTTCTGAGCTTTGACCAATCCACAGATTAAAAAGCCCATCTTTCCATGAAACTCAAGGGTTCTACACAGTGTGCGTGATGAGAGTTCCATTTTCAAAGCTTGTGTTGGGTTCCCACGAAGAGAGGTGTGCTCATCATAATTATGTCATTGTTAGCGTCTTCATTCTGGTTCATTCCAGTTCGTTCCAGTTCATTCTGGTTTCAGTCTCACCTGATGACAGAACATATAGCCTTACCAAGCGAGTTCACTTAGTCATTTCAAACCTTTTCTAATTTTTGTCCTTAAATTCAGGTCTAGCATTCTTCAACATCTACTGTGTCTCTTGCAGAAACATTGAGAAAAGAAAGGTTTAGAGGAGTTGTATCGCTGTGACAAATTGTCCAGCAAAGACAAAGTGAGGGAGAAAAAGGAATTCATCTGGGCTCATGATTTCAGAGTTTAGTCTATCCTACCTGGGAAGGCGTGGTGGAAAGACTCCGTCTATGGTGGCAGTAGTTTGAAGCAGAGGGTGCTGGCATCAGAGGCTGAGCTAGGACAGTCAAAGGCCTACCCTATCTATCGCTCTACCTCAGCCAACCAGGCCTTGCTTCCTAAGGATTCAAAATAGTGCCACCTACTGAGGTCAAGCATTGAGATCATGTCTTGGGGACATTCTGGATTCAAACTACAATAGGTGGGATGGGTGGGAGTGGGAGGCATCAGCAGTGGGGTGTTGTGGGTGGGTGCTGGCACTGCTTTGTAGTTCCTTGGCAGTCAGACCTCATGTCTAATGGCTGTCCATTGATTCCCCTCCTCTCTTTGCATCATTGGAGAATAAGCACACAGCAGCTCACTAAACCCTGGGAGATGTACAGGACTCTATGAAGTCACTCGAGGCTCAGTTACCTGGACACCACATCCCAGAATCTATCCACTGTCTTGATGGTCATTTGTCTGTCAGGGGGTAGAAATCTCACTTAAAAAGAGGTAGGAACTCTGTTTGGCAGGGGTAGGGATGGGGGAGGGAAAGAGAAAGAAAGAATCAATGAATCAGAATAAATTCAGATGAAGTGATCCTTATGTTCCTTTCAAGTCCTTGTTTTAAGTAGGTTTGAGGGTGGGTTGAGAGAGTCTTGCTATGGAGCTCTTCTCTGTGAGAGGAGCTGAAGGGCCACCTTTCAGTAGCTGCAAGTTGACTGGATTCACGGCATTTCTGAATCATTTTAGCAAGGACTCATTTGTTGGCTTGCTCTTTGCCAATAAGAGGGGTGTAGGACGCACCTTCACCATGAGATCAAGATGCCTGAGAGCATCATAGGTCAGATGACAATCGCTGACCCAGCACCAGTGTGTCATCTACAGCATAGAGGGCAGAAAGAAAAAAAGCCCCCGAGCCTTTGTCTTCTTCCTCCCCCCTCTGCCCCCTCTGCTGTCTCCTTCCCTGTCCTTCCTTTAGCCTTCTCCTGTAGCTGATTCTCATTTGCACAGCAGTGGTTTACATCACAGTTTCTAAGCTAGCACAGAGCACAGTGACTCATGACAGTGGGGATAGGTGCCCTTGGTTTCAGCTGCTTCCTCGACTTCCCTAGTAGCAGTAGCTCTGTCTTCCCCTCCCCCCACAAGCAACAACCAAAAACAATGCCATGCAATCCCAGACATCCCTGTCGGGTAGAACGGACTGAGAACCACACTGGTTTAGACAAATATCAAATGTAAAAAAAAAAAAAAAAAAATCTCAGCAGTAACTGCTTTTGCATGCTGTATATTATAGTGTCTAACATTAGCAGATGATTAAAAATTACTGATAAATATAAACTGATGGGTTTTATTTTAAGCCTAATACTTGTTATATGGAATACCCTCTTTAGCATCTTGGAAACAGTGTGAGGACCGGAGAGGTGCCTCCGCAGTGTAGAGCATTGGCTGCTTTTCCAGAGGACTCAGGTTTGATTCCTAGCACTTACATGGCAGCTCACAACCATCTGTAATCCAGTTCCTGGGGATTCAACACCCTCTTCTGACCTCCTCTGACACTAGGTATGCACAAGGTACACACACATGCAGGCAAAGCATTCATACACATGATTAAAAGACAAAAGAAACATTATGACTTGTTTTGCCATTCAAATATCACTTAGATCATGCCTTTAGGTTTTGGTCTCTACGTTTAGTAAAAAATATGGAGGATTTTTGTTTTGTTTGTTTGTTTGTCTGTTTTTTGGAAAGTGTAAAAAAAATTAGCTGATTTCTCATGATTTAACATTTTATTTTAAACCTTTTAATCCTCCGTAGTCTGACATGGATTAGAATTCTAAAGAAATTAGACTCTATGACATAAATTGTAATCCCAGCCACACATTTCTTTCTTTTGGCAGTATGTAGAAAAATAATTTGCATAGTTGATAGTCACAGACATATAGATTCTCAGCCTGTATTCTCATTGAGGCCATGCTTACAGGGCCGGTTAGTATGTCTTTCAGATTTTGTTACCTCTATTACATTATTCCAGATGTACTTGATATCACCATTTTCATAGCGGTTGTTTTGTAGAGGAATTTTAATACAGTAACATGGCTGATCTGGCAAGGGATCACATCCAAAGACCCTCTAGGTCTTTTGTGATCTGGCTGGAATGCAGACACACCCTCAGTACACATCTTTAATCCCTTGGACTGGAATACACACACTCCCTTAGTAAACATCTTTAATCCCTTTGGCTAGAATACAGACACACCTTTAGTACACATCTTTAATACTAAGCAATGAAGTCTGTAAAAGGAAACAGCCATATTTGAAAGTGATGTCTAATTGAAGGGAAGACATGGTGATGAATCAGAGAAAGATTTGACAAAATGAATCAGAGATAGGATACCCCAACTCTCACAAGAACAAACAGGAAAGAAAGGCAACTTAGAGCAGTGTAGAGAGAGAGGGAGAGAGACAGAGAGAGAGAGAGAGAGAGAGAGAGAGAGAGAGAGAGAGGAGGCAGTTTTACCAGGACAGTTTCATACAGACAGATTGTAGGTGAAGACAGAACGAGCCAGAGAATGAGAAGGAGCCAGAAGATTAGAACAGATTGCCAGAGTTAGTTAGAGGCCAGGCAGAGCAATTCAGTCAGATTTGGAGAGAAGCCAGTTTGAATCAGTCAGATTGGAGAGGAGTTTGAGTCAGAACAGCTGAGTTGAACCAGCCAGTGAGAATTCAGAAAGAATTAGAAAGGGTGGGCTTATTCAGCAGTAAATCTTGGAGATTAATTCTAGGCATAGGTTAGCAGACAATGGCTGGAAGCTGAAGCATTCAAGATTCAGGTTTGCAGAAGATTAGATTGTACAGAGGCTAGAAGCTTGCAGGCCTAGGCCTAGAGATAGATAGAACAGAGGAAAAAGTGCATTAGGCACAGCCCAAGCCATGTATTCATACAGCTTGGGTATGGCTTTCATCTTGTCTCTGAGGAAATAAAAGCTACATCTACAATTTTTATTCTACACTGGATTATTTCTGAGCCTTTGGTCTATTTTTATGATGTGGGCTGTAGTGAGTATCAGCGAAATAAGATGTAAGCAGTATAAGCAGCAGCAAGGAAACAAGGGAATGGCTCTTGAGATGGATCCATGCTTCACCCAATGCTATTTGTACCTAAAATTTAGGTTTAACCATCTAGGTTTTAATAACGCCTAGAAAACGTACTTCTATTTTATGTGAAATATGGGGCTGGAGATAGTTCAGTGGTTAAGAGCACTATCTGCTCTTTCTGAGAATCTGGATTTGATCCCCCATGTATGTTGTTGTGGCTCACAGCTCCAGTTCCAGGAGATCTGATGCCCCCTTCTAGCTTCCTTCTGCACCAGGTACATGCATGGTGCACAGACATACATGCATGCAAAATACCCATACACATAAATACAAATGCAAACTACACACACACACACACACACACACACACACACACACACACAGAGTGTCATGACATTCTTCGGTTAGCATATTTATATGTTTGGGTTAGTGTAACAAGGTACACTGATTGAGTGGCTTAAGTAGCAGACATTTACTTCTTACAGTCTGGAAGCCTTGAACTGTAAAGGCATAGTCCGATGAGCAGTTTCTCCTGACTTTGCAGGTAGTCATTTTCTCCTGAGGTAGAGAGAGAAATGAAGCATGTGCACACTTGCTCTGGGCTCTTCACCCTTTCATAAGGTTTCAATCTTATGACCTAATTACCTCCAAAGACACACTCCAAATATCAGAATTACTTGTGCTTTTAGGTGTCCACCAGAAAGATATTGTTATTGTTCTTGAGGTTTTGTTTGCTGTTTTTTATTAATGAGAAAGAGAGATCTCAAGAAAGACAGTGCTTCAAATTCTGCATAGTTCCTTCTGGGACTAGATGGCATGCCTCCTGAGAATAAGGAGAGGGTTTGTGGTTTCTCTGAATGTGTCTGCTGCCCTTAGCATGTGGATCTGGCCCACCTCAGACTAGACACTGCCATGGAAGGTGTTGTGGGTTCTTCCCTGGTCTCCTTACAACTGGAGAATCGCTTTCACCAAAGTGTGAGGCCTGGAGTTGAAATGCAGACAGACAAGTCCACAATGGCCGAGCCTTTTGGTCTTTAGCTCTGTAAATCTGCCTTTTTGACAGAGCCAGAGCTCTCCAGCCATGGCACAGCTCAGCAGTGAGAGCTGGCCCAGTGGTGGCTCTGCACACCATGGCTGGGTTGTTGCTGTCCAGAAGACACTTGGCTGTCCTTCCCAGTCAGCAACTGTCCCTCTTCCAACTGACTGGCTGTGGTTAGAGGTGAAAGGTTGTGTCTGTTCCTTCCTGTGAGAAGTTTTAGGAACATGTATAGTCTTCATTTCTGTCTCTATTCATTTATCTCAGCTCTGTCCTGTTGTTTAATCAGTCTGTGGCTCCAATAACATCCGTACCCATGTCTCTTAGAGTTTGGATGTCCATTTGTGGGGTCTTCGAGTACTGCTGCTCCTTTAAATGACCCCCCTCATTAGGACTCCTACAGGCAGGAGTGAGCTGTTGGTTTTTTATCTTTACCATAGACAGGATGGGGAAATTGAGGGTGTGAAGAATTGAAGTTGGACTCCCTTAAGACTATCCTATATTAATTCACTTTTTGAAAAATATCTTTGAAGGACATAGAGTTTTGGTGTGGTTCTGAGACAGAAGAACTTGATCTGGGTAACAGGATAGAAGTATTAACAATGACACCATTAACATTGCTCTGATAATATTTATTGTACGGTTACTATTGCAAGATACGGTATATGTTTATTTCATTTTTTCCCCTCACCATCATGTTATCATCCCTACCTGACAGTTGAGGAGACAGGACCCAAGAGGTTTTCCAGGTGTGAATAATGGCATCCAGATGCCATGAATCCACTACTCCAGCTGCTGGAACTGTGGAAATGAGTTAAGGGTCATGGCCACCCTGGAAAATCAAGGATGCATTAATTGACTGCTACTGACTTTACTTTTGCTCTGAAAAATACTTCCTTTTAATCTCCGAAAGTCCCTATACTTGGCAACACCCTAAAATATGTGAAGTAGGACCTTCTGTGTTTCTTCCCTCCCCTCATCTTCTCTTAGGCTTACTCCAGCCCTCCTAAGGTTCCAGTGGCTTTGCATAATTTATCATTATTTAACACAAATCTGTTCGGATGCTTTATTCTCCTGGAGTAAATGAATGATAACAGCCTATGGCATTCATGTTCTATGTGATGACAGAATAGCACTAGCTAACAGGTAAGAGCAAGCAATGTGTGTTGGCCATGAAGGTGCTAATATTATCCCAACCACAAAAGTTGCTCCCTTTACCCCTCCCCCAGCACTCCACCCTGCTAAGATTGTGGAGAAATTAAGACACAGAGAGGTTCATTAGATATGATTGTCAGCTCTTTGGAAATCTGGAGCAATATTCTGGTTTTGTTTCTTCTGTCCAGAAATCACACACAGGGATGAATAACTTGAGGCTGGCTCCCACACTGAGTGTGCTCAGATTCTTGGCTCAAGGTGATACAAGGGGGCGTAGAACATTCCAGAGGAAACAAAAGCAAGACAAATAAAGAAACAAAGAGTTATGCCTGTCAGACTGAATGTGAATGGATGAGGGTGGCTGCCAGCTCTCCATGGACTGGTGGCTACCCAGGTTAAAGGGCACTGAAGGAAATGCACAGGTTCCCTGGGTTAGGAGGAAGGCTTGCCTGTGCCTGCAGGCTATGCTGTTGTGAGGCCCCTAGGCTTTGAGAGATGGGCCAAGGTGACTCACACTTCCTGAGAAGTGTCTTATCTCTGCCAGACAGACATCTGTGCCTTCCCTTGACCACGAAGTCACCCATGCAGGACCACTCCCTCTCAGGCAGATCATCAAGTTTTTATTGCTCCCTAAGGTTGGTCCTGAGAACAGCCCCAATGACAAAAAATGAAGGAGAGCGTGCTGACTGTCTCCTGGATTTCTGCTTCTTTTGCTTTCTTGGTCCCCCTACCCCGCATACTCAGAAACTGCCAACAGACCAGAAAGGATTGACGAGCTTCTTGCCTACAGGAGGAATGAGGCCATCACTAGACTAACCACAGTTTGCTAAAGGAGGATGTCTTACTTAGGGTTTCATTGATATAAAGAGACACCATGACCAAGACAACTCTTATAAAGGAAAACATTTAATTGGGGCTGGCTTACAGGTTCAGAGTTTCAGTCCATTATCGTCATGGCAGGAAGCATGGCAGCATGCAGGAGACATGGTGCTGGAGAAGGAGCTGAGAGCTCTACATCTTGATCCAAAGGCAGCCAGAAGGAAACTGTCTTCTGCAGGCAGCCAAAGGCAAAGAGTAGGTTCTCTTCTGCACTGGGTGGAGCTTAAGTACTAGGAGCACTCAAAGCCCACCCCCACAGTGACACACTTTCTCCAACAAGGCCACACCTCCTAACAGTACCACTCTGTATGGGCCAAGTATTCAAACCACCACAGAGGATAAGGGCTTTAACAAAGATGCACCCTCCTGGTTAGAGGGTCATTGGTAGCTTGAGATTACTTAGGTTGGCTTTATGGATGTGTTCCATTGATAGTCTCCTCCCACCCCGTCCCCAGGGAGACAGAGTAGAGTGTATACAAATCACAAGCAAGTTGTCCCTGGGCTGAGTTGCTTCTTTACTCAGACAGAGGCTCACCACACACAGGCTTCTTGAGAGAGCATGTGGGAAGTCACGGGAGATAAATAATCACAACTGGTTTTGCCGTTTGATGGTGATGGGGACCATGGAGCTTCTTGCTAGAGACAACATGGTCATCAGAGTGGATTTTGTGAGTGTGTGGAATGCCACACAGAGAAAGGCACCGTTGCCTTTCTCTCATGTAAGTCTCATGTAAGGGGCTCACAGTCTGGTGTCAGAGGCAAGCATCTTAACAAGGGTTGCTGCAGTGATGGTGTCAGGAGCGTTAATGGTGTAAATAGAGTTCTGTTGAAACTTGAGACATTGACTTAAATCAGAGGAAGCTTCACAGACAAGTCAGATTGGGTTCTGAAGCAAGAGTGTGATTTCTGCAGGCAGAGAAGGGAGACGAATTTAGAGCCTTGAATCAAGGAGCATGAGGCATGTTCTGAACTGCCAGGAGTCCTGTTTGATGAGGGCAATGTCCTTACGGCAAGTTCCATGGAACTCTGGTCCTTGGAGATGAACCATTGTAAAGAGATATTAGGTCAAATTTTTTAGAGTTTACCTCCTATGTGCTTCTCTTAGTGTTCTGAGATTCATGGAAGAGTACTGAAAGCCTGTATGGAAGCAAAGAAAGCAAGGTAAAACCACTTAGCCATCTTAAAGGGAGGTACTCCTTCCTTTAAGCATAGGGCAGGGCGCAGAGAAAGGAGGGCAGTGTGATTTGGGAAAGGTCTGCTCAGGAGTCTTGAGTCTCATCCTGGACTCCATGGGAGCAGTAGTGGGTCCCCTGTCTGCCTCAGAAAACATTTCTTTTCTAGTATGTAAATGAAGGAAGGATAAATAAAAGATCTAAGAAAAGAAATCTGAGCTTCCCGACAAAGCAGGACACAGAGATATTCTTTAACTATGGTGTCTGTAGGCCTTGAGTGTGTTCTGGGGGCTGCTCCTGCTCAAGGCAACTCCCGATGCCGTTCAACTTGATTCTCTGATGGTGGGCACAGACTGTGGGCAAAATGAATAAGCTTGCAATGGAGCGAGTGGTGAGGAGAAGGCAGAGACACCCAGTGAGAGAGAGTAGTGAGGGGGTGTGCCTCACTGCAGGAATGGCTGCAGAGAAAAAAAGAAGTAACACATGCAGAGGACCAAGTGTGAGTTGTGCACACAGGAGGCACAGCAAGGAAGCGTTGTAGACTGTGCACACTGGGGGCAAGCAAAGGGGAGATGTGGATTGTGTCTATAGGAACCACAATAAGGGGACTATGGTGGCTGGAAGAGCTGAGGAGGATTGGATGAGTAGAGATGAGAGGGTAGAGAGATACTATGGGCAGGATGGGGCCTTGCAGGAGTAGGCTTTTGTTTATATGATAGGATTCTGTGATGATACTTATAACTGGCTAAATGGAGATATAATTCATGAGCCACCACTTGCACCATTAAGTGGTCTGTATAGTATTCATAGAGCAGTTATCACTGGGATATAATTTTAGAAACTTGACCTTCATCAGCAGTCATTATTTCTATGCCCTGCCCAGCCCTTGACAGACATCAGTCTGCCTTCTGGCCCCGCAGGTTTAAATGACATGAACATTGTATAATACAGTATGGGCTCTCCTGTTACTGGTTCCATTCATGGCAGGTTGACATGCTCAAGTTTTAAGCATGCTGTAACGTATCCACACTTTATTTTTAGAGTTCAAAATATTCCACTGTATGATGCATCATATCTAGGATTTTTTTCCATGGCGCCTTCTGAGCAGAGGAAGGATGGGACCTGAGTTTGATAGGAACACTGTAGCCTCTTGGTGGAGAATGGACTGAAGGGAAGCAAGTGTGGAACCAGGAGGCTGACTGGGAGGTGGCAGAATGTGGTTTGGGGTGATGAGTTTGGAGCTAGACAAAGTGACATGGAAGTGACAAGGTGGGGCATTGTTCCAGGGCTCAGTTCAGGGTTAATTTCTTCTATTATGCTTACTTCTTAGGTTATAGTAGTCTCCCAGGGTGTGTGTGTGTGTGTGTGTGTGTGTGTGTGTGTGTGTGTATGTGAAAATGGATGCTTGTATATGTGTTTATGTGTGCACAAGTGCATGTGTGTGCAGACTAGAGGTTGATGTTGGGTATCTTACTTTACTTCTTTGTTTTTATTTTATGTATGAGTGTTAGCTGTATGTCTGTGCACCACATGCATGCAGTGCCTACGGAAGCCAGAAGACGGTGTTGAATCCCCTAGAACCAGAGTTTAAGAAGGCTGTAAGCTGGGAGTCAAACCTAGGTCCTTTGGAAGAGCAGATGGTGCTCTTCACTGCTGAGCCACCTCTCCAACCTCCTCAATCCTTTGATCACTCACTCTGTTGAGACTGCGGTCTCTCTGAACTGGAAGCTCACTGACTTGGCAAGACGAGCCTGCCAGCTCCAGCTCCTGTCCCTGCCGCTCCAGTTCTACGATTATAGGTATGTATCACCTCACCTGCCTTTCTCCTGGTCTTCTGGGAATCCAAACTCAGCTTCTCATGCTTGCACAGAAAGTGCTTATCAACTGAGCCCTCTCCCCAGCCCAGTCTCCTCAGTTGTTATAAACACTGTTTGGAATGGGATAATCATCTTTGCCTTCTCTAAATCCATATGCTGAAATCCTAATGTCCTGTAGGATGAGGATGAGACCTTTGAGGAGGAACTAAGTCTTGAGGGTGGAACCCTCAGGAATGGAGTTAGCAGTGTTAAGTGAGGGACAGTCCTTGTTTTGCCATCTGAAGGTACAATGAGAAGCCAGTGGTTTTGTAACCCAGGAAAGTGTTTCCATGAGAATTATGCTGTCACCCTGATGTTGTATTTCCAAAGTCTATAACTTTGAGAATTGAATTTCTGTTATTTACAAATGACCCAGTCCAGCTTTTACAGCCTAAGATGTTACTGTGGACCATGGTACTTAAGCTTTTCCCATTCAGGACAACTTCTAAACTGAGAGGATTTTATGTAACCTACTATACATAGATATGTAGAACCAAACATTTACTGATAATAAATCATAAATAAATTTATTTGAATATAATTGTTTGCCATACATATAATTTTACTGTTTATTCAGGATGAAAAGAAAGTTCCATTCTAATGAGATGGATATTTCCTTTTTGTTTTTTTTTTTTTGTTTTGTTGTGTTTTTTTTGTTTTTTTGTTTTTTGTTTTTTGTTTGTTTTTTTTTTTGAGACAGAGCTTCTCTGTGTAGCCCTGGCTGTCTTGGAACTCACTCTTTAGATCAAACTGTCCTGGAACTCAGAGATCTGCCTGCAGCTGCCTCCTGAGTGCTGGGATTAAAGGCATGAGCCACCACCACCACCTGGCTGTAGTTTTTTATTTTTGCACAGAGAATTTGATCTTGGCTGAATAATACCACAGGACACAACGTATCTCCAACACTTTTCATAGTTTATCCATATTTTAATTTGACAGTTGTCAGCATTGAGAATGCTGCTTCACATAACTAAACATAGCACAAAACGGAAGGATGGGGTTTAGGGACATTTCAGAAATTGTTGGGTATTCTCTCCTAATTCCAAATCAAAATCTATTTAATGATTTTTTTTCATGAAACTCATGACAGTGGTTTTGAGTGGGAAAAATTTCAGTACCGTGGTCCATAGTAATGTCTTAGTCTGTGATAAGTGAAAAGCTGGACTCCGTGCTTTACAAATAACAGAAATGCACTACACAAAGTTACAGAATTTGGAAATACAATTCAAGACAGCAGTAACTCAAACAGCCTTTAGTTTTACAAGTGACAAATTTATTGGGAGTCAAGCAAATACACAAAACTCTAAAATTATGAATTCAATACTTTGGGTTGTAGGAGTAGAGCTCTGGCCAATGGGATAGCAAAGGATGGGTGTGGGGGTTGCTGTGAAGTAGGAGAAAGTGATCAGAGATGGCGCTTTTACTCTGTACATCTCCTCTGCAGGTGAACTTGACCGTTGACTCCTAGATGCCACCTTGTTACGCAGCCCCCACAGCAGAGCTTCTCTGACCTGGCTCATCTTCCTTAACATCCCTCCTTTCAGAGTCCTTGGCTCTTTAAGCTCGCTCTCTTTCATCTCCCCACTCCATGAATCTGCCACTTCTATGACCAGTAAGAGAAAGAAAAAGCAAGCATTGGTACAGCCACGTGATATATTAGTGAATGATAAAAAGAAACACACCAGTAACCCACAGAACAATGTAGAAAAGTCTAAAATCTTAAAGGCCAGTTGTTAAGTGGAAGATGCTCTTTTGAAAAGGCTTCATACAATTGTAGAAAAGACAAAACTGTAGGGACAAGAAATATCAGTGGGTTAACAGAAAAGAAGAAATGAATGGATGAAAAGTAGGTGATTTTTAAGAATAGTTAAATTATTTTGTATGGTTGTGTAATGTGTAATGTGTATTGTCAAGATGTATGTACTTAGGGATTTCATAGAATGGGCCCTAAATTTGCCAGGGTTCTTGACAGACTCTCTAAAGTGACAGAACTTATAGAATGGATATATGTGATTTATTACATATATAATTTATAAGAGTGGCTTACAGGCTGCTTGTAGGATCCATGGCAAGCTGCTGATCTGTTTACATTGGAATCCTGAAGAAACTGTTTCTAATATCAGCAAAGGCAAGCTGCAGCAACAGGATAGATGAAGTTGCCAGCCAGAGTGAGAGAAGGCAGGCAAAAATCAGTTTCCTTCTTCCAAGTCCTTTTGTCTGGCCAGAAGTTGCCAAACACATTTGGGACTTCCTGCTTCAACTAATTTAATCAAGAAATTCCATCACAGGTATGGCCAACAGCTTTTTTTTTTTTTTTAGTGGATTCCAGATTCGGTCAACCAAGATTAGTCATCACAACCCCCAGTGTAAACTATTTGCCATAGGTGATCATTATATATCAACATTGCTCAGTCATTTGTAACAGTTGTACCCCACTTGTGGAAGATGTTATTGAGAACCAGCAGGAGCTCCGTACCTCTCAAATTTCTTATAAAACTAAAATTGCATAAACTAAAGCCTATTCATTTAAAAAAGCTTTTTCCAACACCTCTGCTCTTCTTCTAGGATGCCCTTCCTCAGTCAGTGGCTCCACTAAGAATCCAGTTGTGCAATCCAGACATGTTGTTACCTTCTCACACTCAATTCTGAAGCTAACTAACCAGCCAGAATGGTTGCTTTGCTCTTTTAAGCAACACGAATCTGTTCCTACCTCCATGTCCTCCACCATCCAGGTGCTCATCCATCGTCCTGGATCAGTACAATGGCCTCTTCAGCCTTCCTCCACCCTTGCTTATCCTCCATGCTGTCTCCACTGTGGCTCTAAAACACAGACACAGTGCATCACTCATTGCTTAAACCCTCCAGCACCATTCCTGTTGCTTCTGGAGTGAAGGCAGAGCCATCATGTGGCTCTCCTTCATGATCTGTCTCACCATCCTTTCCAGATTCATTCCCATCACATTATCCTGTGTGCCTCATGCCTGTTGGGGTCTTGCTGTCTTTAGCACCGACCACTATGCACTCTGTTCCTTCTCCTGTGAAGATTCTCATTTTCTTTTGAGCTAATCTTCTACTCAGCCTCTTAAGTTGTGAAGGAGTGGTCATTTCTTCAGAGAAGTCTTCTTGGACTTTCCTGATGGGGTCAAGTCTCCACCTTTGGGCTTCATGCAATCTGTAATTGTATGAGGTGGATTGAGGCCAGTTTCCAGGTTGTAGAAACAGTAACTGGGTAGTTTAGTTACTTTTTCATAGTAGTGACCAAATACTGACAGAAACAACTTCAGGAAATATTTATTTTGGCTCATGGTGTCAGAGGGTTCAGGCTGTACTCTCTTGGCCTCATGATCTTGCCTAGAAATTATAGCTCATAAAAACATATGAGGATTAGTGAAGATAGCAATTAACACCGAGGCCTCTGAAGGTAGGAATGTGCCTTAAAGCCAGTGTCCCTCCCCTCATGTTGACATGGGACTCTTTCTCAGTGGCTCAAGGCCTCACAGGGAGCTCATGTTCCAGAATTCTCCCCCCAGAGCTTACCAGCTCAGCTGTAAGCACTCACTGCCTCTGTGATCTCATCTAGGGAGGGAGCACTTTGGATCTGAACACATTTGGCTGTTGCATGATCCAGATTGCAAAATCGGGTGACTTCATGCTCCTCTCTTTCCTCCTCAGAGTGGACACAGTTTTCTCAGCACGATGGAGAAGCTGGGCTAGAAGCTCGTTAGGGGAATGGAAAAACAGCATCGAAGAGACATCCAGCTTTAACTCCATAAAAGGACCAGTGCCATACGGTTTTTGCATATCCGTTTTGACAGTCAGTTTCTCATGTGTTTGTTGAGGAATGATGACACATTTGAAGGTAGCAGCTCTCCACTGAGAGTGAAGTCACAGTTACCTCTCTAAGGCTCCGAATCCAGCTGCTTCCCTGTTCACTGAGGTTTCCATATATGGAGTACTGAGGATCTATAATCCACCCCCACCATCTGTACTTTTCTCATTTCGGTTTATTTATTTATTCCAAAAACCTTCAGAACACATAAGATGGCAGGCCCTGAACTGACTATAGTGACTTCCTGGCTTATTTTCCTTTCTCTAGAGTGAAAGTCCCAGGGATGCAGTGGTCTGTGCATTTTTCTCATTGATGCATCTAGAACACTGATTTGTTCTTAACAAGTTAGTGACCTCATGGATGCTGTAGGTGAGTGTGCTTGGATATCTCCCTAATTGCCTGCCCAACACTGGGCATCCGCTTTTCCCTTCTTGGTAATGGAACCCTGGTAATCTATTCTCTCTCTCTCTCTCTCTCTCTCTCTCTCTCTCTCTTTCTCTCTCCCCCCCCCTCTGAGAGAGAGTGTGTGTGTGTGTGTTGTGTATTAAGGTTTCTCTAGACTTTGCTGTTTTTCCAGAGAAACAGAACTGATAGAATGGATATATTCATATATAAATAGGTACATATATATTTATATAAATGGGATACAGTTGGTGGTCCTTCTATTCTAACAATGGCTCATGAAGTACCTGAATCTGCATGGATCAAGAGAGCCCCCGGTTCCTTCAGCTGCAGCAGCCTTCATTCATTAAATGGAGCACATACACAGAAATGTAATGGATGTTTTAATCTAGGGCGGTTTTGTGGCTTTCTAGAAAGTGTTTTAGGCATCAGGCTGGGTGGAGACTGATTCCTCAGAAGGGAGTTGGGCTTTCAAGAGAATAGAAATGACCTCGGTCCTGTTGCTTCCCACCCAGGGTGGAGCGAGGTCATCCCTGGGGAGTGGAGGCTCTTGGGCTTGAAGAGCTCTGTCTGGGCTGTGGGAAGGAGTAGGGTGGCTTTAGTAGGGACTGGGATTTGGAGCTCAGTTTGGCAGCCCTATTACAGAGTCACCAACTATCAAGATAGTCTTTGTAAGGCCTTTAGCACAGGGCACACAAGTCTTAAAATAAACGTTAGCTTTTATTATAATTTTATCTGGAAATAAAATAGCTTATGACCCAAGAGGGCAAACAGAAAGTCATATTGGAATCATTATATTTAATATTTTTAATAATTAGAAATCTCAAAATAGAATAAGTTATATTTGCAATTAAAAAAAAAAAAAGACTTAAAAAAGGTCACAGACACCCAGCCTATCACACAATAAAATCAGTTTGCTTATTGCTCTGTGCCCCATCAACTCCTGCCTCCTATAGCACTGGCCATGCTCTGTGTTGACTCTTTTTTTTTGTTTTCTGTTTTGGTTTTTTGAGACAGGGTTTCTCTGTGTAGCCCTGGCTGTCCTGGAACTCATTCTGTAGACCAGGCTGGCCTCAAACTCACAAATCCTCCTGCCTCTGCCTCCCGAGTGCTGGGATTAAAGGCGTGTGCCACCACTGCCTGGCTCTCTGTGTTGACTCTTTTTGGCATATAAGTGGCAATGATCTATGCACCAAGACAGGCTCTACATACACAGTAGAAGCTAATACCAGAACTTGTCCATCTGCATGGCTTGACAGGCAACCCTCAAACCATCCTTTCCGGGACTCGGAAGTGTCCTTGCTTGAGAATATTTCATATGTTATCACTGCTCCCTTTAGGAAGGAAGAAGTCAAACACCCCAAGAGGCAAGAGATTTTCCAAAGGCACAGAAGTTTTAAGAGAGGAAGTGGAACCTTGCAGCCTGCTGCTAAGTGTGGAGAACAAACGAATGGAATGCCCAGGCCTAGGAGGTACCAGGGAGCGATATTCCAGTTGAAATTACTGCTATGTGGTGGGTCAGAAGTCAGAGATTTACTCTATGGGAGAAATATAGACATCCCATATCCTGTAATAGAGCCAGCAAAAAAAAAAAAAAAAAGAGAGAATCACCAAATCTATCTCCTATAGAAAGTCCTATAGCTTCTGCCATGGTACAGTCCTCAAGGGCTGTTGCAAGAAGCTGGAGGTTGATCAGTAGTTATTTCTTGAGTATTTTCTGTGCAAGGCTTTGATGTTCACAAAGGCAAAATAATAGCAGGTCACATCAGAGTCCTGGAATTACAGAAAACAGAAATGAGAGAATTCTAAACACTTTGTGTGTTCCTTTTTAAAATTATTTTAAATTTTATTTGTATGTATCTGAGTGAGCATAAAATGTGCATGTGTGCTATGTGTGCATATGTGCCAGTGTATGTGCATGTGTGTGTGCAAGTATGAGTGTTCATGTGTGTGTGTGAGTGTGTATGTGTGTATGTGTAGAGTCCAGAAGAGAATCGTGGACCCCCTGGAGCTGGAATTGCAAGAAGTTGTGGACTGCCCATGTGGACACTGGAAACCAAACTGTGGGTCCTCTGAGAGACTTAACTCTTAACTACTGAGCTGTCCCCAGCCCTTGTGATATTCTTGATGCTCATTGAAAAAGTAATGCCTACAAAGATACACAAAATGCTTTGCCAGATAATGGCACTATTTCCCATGAACTGTGGGATATCAAAAGTTGTTATCATTTAATAGCACGAGGCAGGAGTGAGGGCAGGCACAGCACCAGCCTTGGATAAAGCAGTAATTGAGAGGACACTGAACCACTGGCACACACCCAGGGCCCACTTCAAGACTATGGGATAAGAAGAAAAGGGTGTTAGGGAGGTGCCCCTGAAGAGGTCAACTGTGCCAGCAGGACCGCAGGAGGCTACATGGACCCTTGGGAGGGTCCACACTCTCAATTCTGAGAATTAGCTCTCTCCTCACTTCCTGCCTCTGCTCATGTTCATCCCATTGGGCCCTTTCTACTTCCTAGGCTCCAGTCTAGTCTTGGTGAACAGGAAAAAAAAAATGTTCTTTGTTGACTTGCCTCCAGATTTCTTTTTGCAGTATGGAAATGATTTGGTTTCTTTGTGGTTTCCTTTGAGCCACTTTACATGAAAAGCATCCTGTGGGAATATGTAGGAAATAAACTAATTACCACTTTAAAATCCAACACCACTCCTGTGGCCGGGTTGCTGTGTGGAGCATGTGAGAGTAGCATTGAGGGCTGGTGGAGCTGATGAGATGGGGGTCTGTCTTAAGGTGAGGTGTAGTGTTCTTCATGGAGGGGTAGGTGGTGAGGAGCTTTGTGAAGTGAAGCTGGGCCCAGAGCAAAACTGTGGGTTTGAAAGCATTCCAGCAGCCCTGTGGGGAATCTTCCCTAGTGCTGAGAGGTCGGATGCTGTGGTCATCCCAGATTTAGTTTCTGTGTCACAGTCACTGGCATCACCCATACTAAAAGGGATGCAAAGGAAATGTGAGGTTTTCTGGGAAGAGAAGTACAGATTTGGTGCGCTGGTTCAAAATGGCTTGGAAGATGGAACAAGGACAGGCTGGAGTTTTTCATGGCCATTACGGAATACTAAGTCTAGGGTATGGCTATGGGTAGGGGCTTGTGTGGTGCCCCCAAAAAGAGAGCATCCAGGCTTTTAATCACCTTGTTGCACAGAGGCAGGAAGATGGGAAGTTCAAGGCCAGCCCAGCTACACAAGAAACTGGAGACCACCTTGGGTACATAGCAAAGTCTGGTTTAACAGATCAACCAACCAGTCAACTGACCAACCAACCAGCCAACTAATGAACCAACTAACCAACCAACCAGTCAACTGACCAACCAGCCAGCCAGCCAATGAACCAACTAACCAACCAACCAGTCAACCAATTCAAAATACATGTTATTCTTCCAGCAGTTTCAGTCAGTCATGTGCTCCCAACTATGGGATATATTTCAAGAAATGAATCACTAGGTGATTTTGAGATTGTAGGAATATCACAGAGTGTACTTAATAAAACTATGATCAGTTATGCTATAATTAGATGATATTTTTATAGAACTACTGCTCTGTGTGCTATTGCTGATTAAATGTCATGTAGATCACGGCTGCATACATTATTATGATCACTTTGCAATGTAAGTCAGTAAAACTTGTACTTCTCTGTCTAACTGAAATCTTGCACCCTTTGATCTTCCCCCAGCCACTGGTAAATCACCTTTCTGCTGTTCCTATGAAATTGACATTTAGTTTTCAATCTAATTTTTAACTGACATCATACAGAATATGTCGTTCTGTACTTGGCTTACTTAACACAATGCCTTTCAACTTCATCATTTTGACGAAATTTCTTTCTTTTTAAGGGTTCTATAGTAAAGTATATATATATGTATACACATAAGATGCATGTAGAAAGGAAGTGCGCACGTGTGTGTGTGTGTGTGTGTGTGTGTCCACATTGTCTCCGTTGATGGACTCCCAGGGTTGATTCCACGTAGTAGCTCTTGTGTGCATAGTGCTTTAGTGAACACAGAAGTGCATCTACCTCTTTAACATGACAATTCCAATTTCTTTGATTGGCTTTGTATCCAGGAATGAAATTTCTCGGTCATATGGTGGTTTGGTTTTGAGTTTTTGGAGGAAGCTCATTCTCTCCCCAAATGGCTGTTCTAATAATGTACATTTTCATCAATACAAGGCTCCCTTCATCATCTTTTGTCAGCTACCATTTATCTGTTTGATACTAGCCATTCCAGCAGTGGGAAGTGTTCTCTCTCTGGGATTTTAATTTTGCTTCTTTCATAACTGGAGACATTAAGGGTCTTTCATGTCTCTGCCATTTCTGTTCTTTTCTTCTTTTCTCTTCAGACCTCTCGGTCCATTTAAAGATATTCTCACTGCAAAAAGTAATAAAGAGGTGAGCTAATGAGCAAGTCAGTTCTGTGGATTTTTGTACAAGCAACACAATTATCGAAAACAAAAAAGTAATTAAACAAAAGTGAACAAAAGCACAAAGCTTCCCAGACTTGCTTCAGAGCTAAGGAGCCATTCCTGCCATAAACTGTGGAAATCTGTCCTTGTAACTCACCCCAAGTTATTTGGATGAACATGTCGTAGAACTAGGAGCATGAGATTATAACAATGAAAGGAAGGACTGAGAGACACCACTGAGAGTCTAAGATATGAGCACCAAGGGGCTCTTTCCTTTGAGGATGTGTGCTTTTTGGACTGGATGACAGGTGGTTGCAAAGCCACTTTCTGGGTTTGGGGAGGAGGAAAACTACTTGGTTTTTCTTGAAATCTGTGTGCAAGTGACTGTAAGTCTGTCCGGGTGTTTTCCTGTGCATTCCCCACTGTCTGCAGACACACCAGGGAAAACATTCACTTCCTGGACTCCTCCAGCCTCCTTGCTCTGTGTCTTTCTTTAGAGCTGCCCTGGGAGTGGAAGCTTATAGTAACTTGCCAATGGAAAATGGAATTAATTAGTGAAGAGACTGTCTTGCAAAATAAATGACGTAATGTGTTCCAAAGATAAAAGAACTGCCTATGAAATTGTCTGTGATTCTGGGTGACAACACCACAGTGTTCTTTCTGGAGCTGAGAACTAAGGGCTGACCGGGGAGACTCCAGATTGGCTCTATCAGGACAGCTTGAAGCTCGGGTGTTTGGTGCATACCCAAGAGAAGTAACAGAGCCAATGAGAATGTGTGAGGCAGCATGTCGGGGTGGTGCTCTGTGGTTGTCTTATAACTTAGTCACCCTTATGGTTTGCCAATAGTCTTCTGTGCTCCCAGGTTGCTAGCTATGCAAGGGAGGGCATGAGAGGAGAGATAAGCAAACATCGGTCTGTAAATCTGTCAACCATCTCTCTATCCAGACAGCTGTATGTCCAACTAGTTAAAAAAGGTTTATGTGTGTGTGTGCATATACATGTGTGTGTACATGTGTGCAAGCGTTTGAAGAGGCCTGAAGAGGACGTTGGATCCCTTGGATTTGGAGTTACAGGCAATTGTAAGCTGCCCAGTGTGGATGCTAGGAACCAAACTTGGGTCCTCTGAAAGAGCAGCAAGTGTTAACTGCTGAGCCATCTCACCAGTCCCAGTAGCTAGCTTAAACAATTTTTTAAAGTTAGTATAAAATATGATTTTTGGTTTTTTTTTTTTTTTTTTTTGAGACAGAGTTTCTCTGTGTAGCCCTGGCTATCCTGGAACTCACTCTGTAGTCCTGCAACTAGGCTGGCCTCAAACTCATAGAAATCCACCTATCTCTGCTGGGATTAAAGGCGTGCGCCGCCACTGTCCAGTGTAAGGCAACCCATTTTAGTGTGACTGTTTATACATGTCTACCACTGTTCCTTGATCTTATCCCTCCCTCAACTCCCCTTCCCATTTCGCCTTCTTGTCTCTTGCTGGTCCCCTTCCTCATCCCCCCAGTTCTCTTTCATGCTACATATGTGAATACGTATACTCTATCTATCTATCTATCTATCTCTATCTAATATGAGAGAAAACATGCAATATTTTGCTTCTCATTATCTTCATTTCTACTCCTTTTTAAGACTTTTCCTTCCCCCCACCTGGTCTCCTTTTACCTTCATCTCTCTCACACACCTGAGAGATGAGAGAGAGAGAGAGAGAGAGAGAGAGAGAGAGAGAGAGAACATGCCATATTTTATATTTGTATTTCTGAGTCTGGCTTACAGTGAGTTCCTGTACATTCATTTTCCTACAAGTGATATAACTTCCACAGTCACCTGCTGATGGCCCAGTTAGCTATTATTGATGATTTATCGGTGATGTCTTCCGTTTATTCTCTTGTTTTAACTTGGCATGAATTAGAATGCGGTCCAATAGGTTTCTTAAAAAGCCTCATTGAGATAAAATTCTCATTCCATATAATTTTCCAGTTGAACACTTATATTTCACTTTTTACGTTTCTGTAGATTGGACAACCATCATCACAAACAATTTTAGTATATTTGGGTCACCCCAATATGAACCTCATATCCTTTAGCCATCATTTTCCAGTCTTCCTGCCTCCCCTAAGCTCCAGACACATGTCTACACTGAACACTTCATATAAATGAAATCCTAGGCTTTGGGGGGGGGGGGCTGGCTTTCACCTACCCTAATGCTCGTAAGGTTTATCCACATGGTAGAGGGTAGGACACCAATCCCATTTTCCCAAAATAATGTGCTGGCAAAGTGGGTAGATTCTGGAACCAGACCGCCTGTGTTCAAATCCAGCTTTGCTCACATGCCCCGTTGTCTGAGCTGGAGCAGACTAGCTTGCCATCTTGGATTCAGTCTCCTCACTAGAGAACAGAGATATGAAATCTATAGCTGATTTCCAGGGTGCCCGTGAGAGGTAAATAAAAGCATGGCTGTAGAACTCTTGGCCTGCTGCCCAACCTCTGACAGAGCTGCAATAAGGCCGACAATGACTGACTTAATTATTTAAAGAGCCTTGAGCCCAAAAGGCATGTGAGTGACTGTAGTGACATTGTAGGCTCATTGGAGGACTATGGTGAGAGGCCATGGAGCCCAGCAGGAGCCTTATTCCTGCACGACAGGAAGGCTTTTATTTATTTATTTTGATAGCAACTAGAGCCTATGTCTATAACCAGGCCACTATTGATTTTTGCAATACCACTGCCCTCTTTCCAAGACTTTTGAAATTCACTTTAGGCAGATTGAAGCCTCCACCATTTCCTAGCGACTCAAACCAGTTTGCTTGGGATGTTTACACCATTGCTTTAGGCTCTGTGCTGCACGTGGGAAACAACTTTCGACCTAGAACATATAGGTTGATGCAGAATGTATCAGTCAGGGAAGGAGAGGGGCAGGTAAGAGTTTCATATTTGCTGACTTACTTCAGAGTGTGCACACTTAGGTGTCACTTTTCAGGGACTTCCTTCTTGAGATCAGTTTTTTTCATAATGAGCATGCTGCACTGACTTGTGGAACCATCCCTGTGATGTGTAAAGCCTGCCTCCATCTCTGGTGCTCTTCCATTTCCTCCCCACTAGTTACGGCTGGGATGTGTTGGCATTCTAAGATCCCTCTGACACATCTTGAATGCACATTTTAAAGCCTATTTCAACACTTCAATGAATACATATTACCCAAAATTTTGGACTCTTTTTTTTTTTTTTTTTTTCCAGTGCCAAGAATGGGACATTGAACCTCTTGGGCTGGGCAAGGGTTTTTACTACGCAAACATATTCTCAGTCTTGAAAAATGTTCTTACTAAAAAATTATGAAAGAAAGCAAACATATCAGCTAAAAACAAAGCTCAAATTCATGTGATTTTATTTGTCTTTTCATTTTAATTCCAGAGGAATACAAATATGCAGAGGCCAATACAAGGAATCCATAGACTTTCCTTCCTTTGTAATCTGCTTTATTTTTATGTAGTCTTTGGTGCTGTAGTATGTTAATGTCCACAGCATTTTTCTCTCCCACAGACAGCTTTGCCTTATTAAAGAGGCATAGAATCTCTATCATGTAGCATCTCATATTTTAATCACCTCCCCATTAATCAGCGTGGATATTTCCGGAATCTTGACCTTGTTCTGCCCTGCTACAGTGTAGCTTCAGTTTATGTGGTTACCTTAGTTTGAGGTATCTATTCTCTTGATGTTGACGGTCTGATAGAATCGGTATCTCTTACTGATGCCTCTAACTCCAGCATAGGTTCCCATAAATGGTTTCTGTGCATCCTGATAGTTAAGTGGTTCTGTTCCGGTCTTTACATGCTGACTGTAGACTGGAAGGCTCTGGAGATGAGGAGAAGGAAAGCACTGTGCTGCCTCAGGGGATACTAGGCTCACTTGTGAATGGCAGAAAGTCTGGCTTTCATGGAAATATCCATCTGCCAATAGTCCAGTGTGAGACTGGCTCTCAACATATGGTACAAATGACACACCAGTTTTGGACATTGGGTCTGCATTCCGTCAGTGAGAAAGGAAAAGACAACACAAGGCCCCCCTGGCCCCCTGCCTTTAGGAACCTTCCTGAGAGTCGATTCTCACATCTCCATGTTAGATCTTAGTTGTAGGTGTAGGAGGTGGGTCTGACACTCTGATCAGGAATCTGCGTGTGAACCCTGAAAGTCCTATTCCCCAGTTGGCTCTTGATCGATTAATAAAGATGCTAGCAGCCAATGAGCTGGGAAGAATAAGTGGGACTTCCAGTTTCCCCCCACAGGCAGGCTAGCAGACGTAGGGAGGAGAAAAGGACTTGGTCATGGCTCTGAGGGAGAAGGAGCCACCAGCCGTGTGAGATCTAGTGTGAAGGGACCATTGACTGCTCCCCTGACTGGGCTTAGGGTAGCAGGCAGGATATTAGAAACATAATTAATCTGAGGGAAGATTTAGGAGGCTGAACAAAGAGAAGGTAACCAGGCAACTAAGTAAAGGCAGAATTAGAGTGTTGAGCTGGGAGTGAAAAGTAGGGCAGGATAGCTGAGAAAGGTTTGTTTAGAAGAGCCTGGCTATTGAGCTAAAGCATAGTAAAATAAGTTAATGCATGTGTGTGTGTCATCCACAAATCTGAGGGAACCTGGGCAGGGTTGGTAGCATGGTCTGCCTGGAGCTTAAAGCAGGATAGCAAAAACTATACACTACATGCAGAGATAAGGCACTGTGTGAAGAAATGTCTCTGTCCTTTGCCTGCCTAAGGCACCTTCTGATTGGATAAAATAAAAAGCTGATGGCCTATAGCAAAGGCAGGAAGTAGAAGGTGGGAGTTCCAGGAAGAAATAGAAACTCTGGGAAAGAGTCAGGTCTGGGAGATTCACCACCGGGACTCCACGGAAGTTGAATGTATGAAACTGAGGAGAGGTAATCAGCCAAGTGGTAGAACTTAGATAGTATAAATGGGTTAAAATAAGTTACAAGCTAGTTGGGAACAAGCCTAGCTTAAGACCTAAGCATTCGTTTGATAATAAATAAGCCTCTGCGTCATTACTTAGGACCTGGGAGGTGGTGGGGCTTAGAAAAGCATCAATAATTACACTTAGTTTTAAGCCAGCTGCTGAGGTCCGTCTGGGTGTTGTTTTTATTCCAGGTAGCTCTTGTACTCAGCTATAACCAGCTTCCTGCTCCTGGGTGTTAGGTGCTTAAGACTTAACAGCATTCCCAAGAAAAGTTTGTGAAACAGTTGTGGAACTTATGAAAAATAACCAAGCAATGAAGGGGGAAATCGATAGGAAAACTGTATTTACATCTTCCAAATTTTGTATAAAGTCTTGGGACAGCTGTGGACCTCCATGAGGGTGCTGGGAACTGAACTCTGGTCCTTTTCAAGAACAGGAATCACCCCTAACCACCAAGTTATTCCTCCAGCCCTCATGAAAAGCTTTGGAAGTACGTCTAGGTTTGTTCTATTGTTTACACCATGTGAGGGTTTGATTGTGTTTAGTTTAAAGGTACTAAATAAAGCCTTCCGTGAGCAATTTAAAAGTGATTTTTAGTAGATCATGAATCTACTCAACTGCTACTCAACTAAGAATTGTTGTTGAGTAGATAATGAATTAAATGACCCATGGACAAATATTCACAAATATTCACACTGCGCAACAGTGTGAGAGCAGTTAGTCTCTCACGGTGCCTAGTTTGCAAATTTAACCATTACTGAATGTAGAAAAAAGCAGGGCCAGGCTGGCTGAACACTTTTGGATTTGGGATTTCTGACTTGGGAATATTTGCATACATAATAAGATCTTGGGAATGAATCTAAGCACAAAGTCTGTGAATGTCCATACACATTGTATAAGGAGAGCCGAAAGATAATTTTGTAATCTGCATCTTGACTGTAACTTTTCACATGAAGTCATGTGTCAAGTTCTCTACTTTAACATGTCTTCTCTCAAAACGTTTCAGGTTTGGGAGCATTTCAAACTTTGGGTAGGATGGTCCACCTGTCTTAGTCACTGTTCTATTGCTGTAGAAAAGAAAGCATTTAATTGGGAGCTTGCTAATAGTTTTAAAGGTTTAGTTCATTATCATCGTGTTAGGGAGCCTAAAGGAATGCACTAGAGCGGGGGGGGGGGGGCTAGGCTTGGTAACACACTTTCTCCAACAAAGTCACATCCACCCCGACAAGGCCAAGCCTCCTAATAGTGCCACGCCCTATGAATCTATGGAGGACATTTTCATTTTAATCACCACAAATGAATGTAAACCCATCCAAGCCTCTAGAAGCTGGTTTACAGGGATAGAGGGACTTGTGAAAAGGTCCATAAGGGCATAATCAGAGACTCTAGTATGTTAGCAGTGAGTTTCTTCCATAGACACAAGGAAACTAAGGGAGGGAGGGAGACACCTGTACAACTTGACTTGATTGTGTGTCCACCTTTGATATATGTAACCAGAGGCATAAGGCCTCAGAGGGAACCACACCAAGACTGAATGATGTATGTTGATATGTCACATCCTAGAAGGGAGTGTTAACCATGAGTTAAACTTCCGACCTAATCATTTTTCCTATGATATTTTTATGCTTTCATATATAACTTGAGTGAGGAGGCCAAAGAGATATATCTGATGCCATTTGGTCAATGATTTGTGAGGCAGAGAGACAGGTGGAAGAGCCATCCAGGTAGGCGAGGAAGGTAGCAAAGGTCAGCATATTCTCTGTGCATTTGGGGGTTGTTACACTCAGATGCTACTTAAAGATGTCTGAAGAACGTGTGTACAACTTTCCCTGACCTATCCATCCTCCATGACCCCCCCCCCTTCACCCCTAAGCCTTTTTACCCTTTGTGGCTTTTACAACATCCTGTCCGTATTTGGAACATCTTTTCCATTACCTCGTCATGGTTTGCCTTTCAGAGTTTGCACTTTGATTCTTTGACTAACAAACTATGTCCTCTAGAATTCACAGTCTGCAAACTGGATTCCCAAAGCCTTGTGTTAGTTGTGCCCTTCCCCCTGCCTTGAGTTGGACAAACAACCTGGCTGGAGCCAGTTTGACCTTTGCATTTGCAACTTCTTACAGGAACCTTGAGGAATTGACCGCCCGCTGAGCTTGCTAAAATAAAGGATGGGGTCTTTGGGCTTTCCCTATAAAAGCAGTACTGACTATTAAAGTTCAAGCCTTGATCAGAAACTTTGTCTTGGCTTCATTCTCTCGCACCCTGTCCCTTCTTCATTTCCAGCTCCCCTTTCAGGTAGATTCAGTTCATCCATGGCTGCTGGACAGCTACAGTCAGTGGTGTTTGGAGGTGGAATCTTGGTGGGGTGATCGGGATCTGAGGCTCTGATTTTGTGAGTGGATTAGTGCACACGTGGATTAACGAATTAAAGGGCCATCAAGCAGGTGTGCACCGTGAACTGGCCTCACCACTGCCTTGGAAGTCATGACCCTTTCTCAGATTCAATAGAAGAATGTGGTGAGGCCACATACACAGCATCTGACTTGTGAGGAATTTGCTGCCCACAGAGGAAGGAAAAATGCATCTCCTGGAGCCAGCAGTCAAAGGCCAGGAAAGCCCCGTGGGAGGCAAACAACTCAGGCTATAGATTTTCTTTTCTGGGTTTGGAGTCTAGCCGGGAGTGACATAGACAATTGTCTTAGCCAGGGTTTCTATTCCTGCACAAACATCATGACCAAGATGCAAGCTGGGGAGGAAAGGGTTTATTCAGCTTACACTTCCAATTGCTGTTCATCACAGAAGGAAGTCAGGACTGGAACTCAAGCAGGTCAGGGATCAGGAGCTGATGCAGAGGCCATGGAGGGATGTTCCTTACAGGCCTGCTTCTCCTGGCTTGCTCAGCCTGCTTTCTTACAGCAGCCCACAGATGGTACCACCCACAAGGGGCCCTCCCCACTTGATCGCTAATTGAGAAAATGCCTTACAGCTGGATCTCATGGAGGCATTTTCTCAACTGAAACTCCTTTCTCTGTGATAACTCCAGCTTGTGTCAAGTTGACACAAAACCAGCCAGTACGGACATGGACCAGATGAATGTCATGGTCTCCTAAGTACTTTGTGCATGGGCAGGCATCTCTCTAGCCTATCCAGTGGTCTGTATGTCCTAGGCCAGGGCCATCTCACACGATCAGTATCTACATAGATCTCAACCAAATACAAGCAACTGAGTACAGGAGGCTTATGGATAGGGAGTTTGGAAGTTTTGGGGAATCCAGCTACCTCCCTATCTGTTGAACTTCCAACCCGATCTATGCTAGACACAGGGATGC
>JADRCH010000257.1:291811-350358 GCA_019843965.1 Rhynchomys soricoides
TAGAGGGAGGTAAGAATCCAGGCAGGTAAAGTGAATAACAATGAGAGCTCTGCATGGGCTTTGAGTTGGAGAAGCCAGAAATAGAAGGCTGGTGGTTCTGAAGAAGGCCAAGTATTTGCTTTGATGACAAATCAAGTGCTTGTTTGAGTCTCAGAAGGGCAGCTTCAGATCCCTTCTGGACAAGTTGAGGGTTAGCCTGCAAGCAGAGGGAAGGGGTGAAAAAGAATGGTCCCATCGAGAAACATTTGGTGGAATTGTGACTAGGGTTAAATGCTGAGCTGTCCAGTCTGTCTCCTAAGTGCCGGCTAACGTCTTTGAAGAGAGAAATTCTCTCTCTAGTTTCTCCCAAAGTACCTTGTTAAAGCAACCAACTCTTTGCTTCCACTCCAGGTCTGTGAGCCAGACTACGGTATAGGATGTGGTTGGGGAGAGGACCTAGCCATATGCACCATTATTGACTTTCTGGTTGATCCTGGCACAAAGGATTCGAACTCCTGGACTCATTTGTCTTCAGAACTGGTCAGGTCTAGTTCAGAGTAACTACTTGTTGGGAGAGAGATTCAAGCAGGTGTCTTCTTCATTCTCTGAGTCTGAACATCCTAAATGAGGTCATTTATACCGAGTGCTTGGACTTGGGCTCTTGGCAGGGGTGGGTTGCCCTAACACTCACCTTTAATGACCATGTCTGCAGCCAGTGGGATCCCAGATGAGAATATTCAGGGTAGCAGATTCAGAGCAGGGAAACCTGACAACTGCTGATGTCACAATGCCTCTACTCACCACAGATGCCTGGCTACTGGACCACCTCAGGGCAGCAGCAAGATCATGGCTGACTGCAACAGACAGAGGACAACGGGGGATCTGGGACCCAGAGTTCAGGGGGCTGCAGGATACCAAGAATGATCTCTGGGCCAGGAAGCAACCTCTCTGGGCTAGAAAGCAGCCAAGATGTCCGGAGAAATGTGTGGAACACCAGGAATTACTCAGGTACCATTGACAAGGCCCCTCCTCCCAAGCCAGACACTTGTGTTGACAAAGAGGGAAGGCTAGGCAGGAAGTCAAAGGCACATACCCAAACTCTAGGGGTCATGCCCTTTTCAGGACTGTTCTTCCACTTGGTTAAAGGAGTTAAGATCTCAGCATTTCTTATCATTTCCAGTTCACAGTGCACAGTCCACATCACCTGTCACCTGGGACTCTATCCAACACATACTTAATGTTTAAGGTCTGCCCCAGGGCATTGGTGTTTTGCCTGTATGTATGTGTGAGGGTGTCAGATCCTCTGGAACTGGAGTTATAGACAGTTATAAACTGCCTCGGTTTGCTGAGAATAGAACCCGGGTCCTCTGGAAGAGCATTCAGTGCTCTTTATCACTGAGCCATTTCTCCAGCCAGAGGCTTACAGTCTATAACAATGGCCAAATGAGAGCCAGGTATGGTGGTGCACACCTTTGATCCCAGCACTTGGAGTCAGACTCAGCAGAAGTCAGTTTCATCGGCATAGGGAATTCTAGGCCAGTCAGGGCTACATAACAGACATTGTCTCAAAAACAAAACGTCCAAGTGACTGTCCTGTAAACATAAGTACATATCAAACCATACAAAAACATATATGTATGCATTTAGCCCATGGAGGATTGGAGGTGAGGGCTTTTATCATTTAAAAAATATATCTTCTACTCATTTTAAAGTTTTTGGTTAATATACAGAGAAATGGGTTTATAATAGTACTTTCATACACATCTGTATTTATATCTTTACATTTATATTTACATTGATATCTCATTATACGTTATTGTTCTTTGGAAAGGCATATACTATGATGTCCCACAGATGCATGACTAAGTCTTGACAAAATGGAGAACCTCCAAAATGTCCGGCCAGGCCTGGCTCATGCCTTTGTTACTAAGTATCTGTAAGGTTAGACATGGTGCTATACATCTGTATGCCTGATACTCTGGCGGTGGAGACAGGAAGATTACCATGAATTTGAGACCTGTCTTGCCAATACAGTGAGTTCAAGGCCAGCCAGAGCTACATAGTGAGAGTTTGAGTCTAGTCTGAGCTACACAGAAGGGAACACTTTCTAATCCTCTATCCCCATCCCCAAAGGTAAAGAATCTATAGAAAATACAAACCAAACAAAAACAAAACCAAAAAACCCCAAAAACAAACAACCCTCCCACAAACAAAAACAGAAAACAAGAACCAGCTATACATTCAAGAGGGTTTCTTCAAAGGAATAATTTACTCAGGTTGATTATTTAGGAATGATTTAGAGAAAAGATTAAAAAAACACTAAATATTGTTTTTTAATAGTGAGAAACCTTATGATCGACAAGGCACCTTAATTTGTAGATCAGGATAGGGGAAGATGAGGGAGAAAAGACTCCCATCCTTACACATGAGGAGAAATGCACTTGGGTCTTGTACCCTACTTCAGTGTTTACAGGGGGCCAGCACCTCAGGGTTCCCCAAAGCCATGTCTCCAGGTTGACAGCTTCTGTTTGTGCACACTTGAGCTGAGAGTTAAGCGTGAGAAGACCGGAAAGTGTTGATGGTCAAGAGCCTGGGAAGTCAGAGCTCTGGGTTCAAATTCAGACTCTGAAGCTTGTCTGGGAGATGCCTCCAACTGGCTTGGGGTAGGCAGGTCCCACAGTCTCTCTTCTTTCTTCCTGCTTAGAGATGTAAAGCCAGGACATAGTCCAAGTGCCTACACCTTTGGTGAGTGCTAAGCCTCCTGTTGTGGGAGCTGTGCTGGGCAGAAAGAGGTCTTTCTTCTGAAATACAGAATAATCTGTAGGTCCTGTGAGACCTTCCCCTCCCCAAGTGCAGATCTGAGATCTTCATTTCCTTCTGTGCTGTCAGCATCTGGGGTTGTGGTCTTAGTGGATGGCCCTGAAATTCCTGCCTCATCTCCTGGCAAATGGATTAGTATATGTGTGTGTATTCCAGTGTGTGTCCGAATATGGGAGTTCTCTGTCTGTCTATATGTGTGCATGTGTCTGGTATGTATTTCTGTTTCTATATCTTTGTGTTTCTAGGTGTGTGTCCATGTTTGTGAGTATAAGGCTGTTGGTGTGTATGATGGTTTGCCTATGTGTGTCCATTTGTGCTTTTAAAAATAGTTCTGGAGACCACATGCTAGGCGAGTGCTCTCTCACTGAGCTGAAACCTCGGCTCTCTTTTACCTTCTGTTTGCCACAGCCTCACTAAGTTGGGTAGGAATCCTTAAACTCCTACTGTAGTTCCCTTAGCCTTGAATTTGCAATCCTCCTGCCTTGGCTTCCAGACCTATGCCTGGGATGAAAGGTTGGCTCCCTTCTACGTTTTCCAAGGCCCTCCATGGCTATGCTCTCTGTTTAAGTAGTAGTGTGCTATCAGTCAGGCCCTGAGGATGGACAGCTGGCATGGAACCTTGCTTGATGATTTTGGCAAAGCTATGGGTGGTGTAGCCATCCACTAGTGGGTTTTGGACCAAGAACAGGGGAAAGTGGAAGAAAAGCTTGGAGTCAAGAGAATGTTTTAGAGGAGATGTCTGGGTGGAAAGGAGGGTTAAATGGAGAGAGATGGAAATGTTATTGAAAAAACCAGAGGGGAGGGGGCTAAGAGAGGATGAGGATCCTGAGTCAAGAGTGCAGGGAAAGAACACAGAAAATGGATGCTAGTTACTCCTCTTCCGCCTAGGATCCTTCCTCAGCCATAATTGGCTAATATTGTAAGCCGTAGGGTTGCCACTCAGGATAACTCCCATAATCCCAATAGCACAAGGGCCAGGAACTGCCTAGAAAAGCAGCCAGTACTTTAGGACGCTGATAGCACAGAGCGCACATATAGGAGTGTTTTTTTCCTTCTGGGTAACAAGGACCAAGCTTAGGCCAGGAAGCAGCTTCTGCTTTTGAAAGGCTTAAGATCTACTTGGGACCCAGAGGAATTACCCTCTTAAACCTGCAGGCCTGCCAGGCCTGAGACCTTCAGTCCTCAACCACCTCCACTTCATCCCTATCCCCACACTTCCTGGGCATGCCCCTAGAAAAAAATTAGAGCAGTGCCTTGGCTTAAGGTCACACAGTTGGTAAATGCTAGAACCAGGGCTTGAACCCAGGACCATCTGACACCAGTGTTCCAGCAGGGAGCATCTATGTCATGCCCGGACATCCTGTGATTAGTTTGACCTCCGACTCTGGTATGTCTAAGCTTTGAATATGACTTGGCCTGTTTCTCTCCTGACTGTTTCACTTGTACATTAGCTGATCAAGCTAGCCAGCTTTGCAAGTCAGCTTCGACTTTTGGCTACCACCCCTAGCTAGACAGACACACCAGTCTTTCTGATGCTTCCCAATCATAGCTGTCCTCAGGCCATTTGTACACCCTCCCCCACCCCCCATGGCAGAACAGTTTAGGAAGGGAGGCAGGACACAGACGAAAGTGGTGAGGAGGAAGCATTTCAAGGTGGAACGGGCCACATGGTTTCAGATGTTCTTCAGTTGCTTCCTCCACCATGACCTCTCTCCTGCCACCATTGACTACATCCCATCAGAAACCATGTGTCCCATTCCACCTTGAGAACTTAGAGGGCAGGGCCATTGTGGAATGTACTGGGAAGTCACTGAGCTGGGAGAAAAGCAGGGCCAAGTTCCAGCCAGTGCCTGGCTGAAGCCAGACTGCAGGAATGCAGGGCCAGCTAGGCCATGCTTGCAAAATATTTGCCTACTTAAATTCAGTTTTCATTGTTGATTTCTAAAATAAATGTTTGCTTTACCTTTATAATTGTAAATTGGGGGGGGGGCATGGAAAAGAATGACTTAGTTTGAGATTTTGAAATGGACTTTGGGCCTGGGGGCCCTTCCATGACAGTGGCTCTTGTATCTTTGGGTCAGGGCAGGTGCCTGTGGTCCATCTGAAATCTTTGTAGTCACACCTGCCAAGGACTGTCCCTCAACCTGAACCTTCTTTGTCAGTGGCCATGCCTGATCTTCTCTCTACTCCATTCCAGGACCCCTGCCCGATGCTAATGAAGCTAGCCAACAGCACTAACTCCCACCCCCATCCCTGTAACCCTACCCTTAAGCTCTGCCACGGTACACGGGTCCCACATAACAGTGGCTTTTCTATACTGTCTTCCATTTCTCTCCTGTTAGCAATTTTTGTTCTGTTCTGTTCCACTCCCAGTCTTTTTCCTTCTCTGCCACCCTTGTATGTTTAAAAGGGAAACATTTTAAATTAAAACTATGGCCCAGCAAGATGTCTCAGTAGCACTTGTTGCAAAGCATGATGATTTGAGTTTGATCTCTGGGACCCAAGAGGCAGAAGGGGAGAATTCACGCCCAGAGTTTATGGCTTATCTTCTGTTCCTGAGTCAGGGTTAATCTGTCTCTTAAAGTCTAGAAGAATGAAACAGAAATTGAAACTAAGGCAGGCATTTGACATATTGCTTTCATACTGACATGCAAGTGATATAATAGCATTTCTTGACAATATGAGCCTGTGCCCACATCATTGTGGCACCTTTAGGGCTGGTGTCTTCTGGGCTTTCTATTCAGTGATCTTAGTCTGTTTTGCTGTTCTGATGCATCACTGTCTTATTATGGCAGCCTCATGGCAGACTTTGAAAGCCAGGCACAAGTTCACTCCCCCACCCCCCATCCCTAGTCAACTTTTCTACTTTCAACTTTTGCCATGGCCATAAAAAATCTAAGACAGTTTGCCAATTTCTCCATAAAGAAAAACAGTCCAAGTATGATTTTGGTTGGTATTTCACTGAATCTATGGGCCACATGCAGGAGAACTGACATTGTTTTGTTGTTGCGGTTGTGTTTTTACAACGATCATGACACATCTCTCTATTGAGATATTAATTTTTCATCTGGTTTTTCAGTTAATTTTACCTTAGCTTTTGAATGCAGTACTATCACTGAATGTCCTTTTAGAATTTTTTGGGTTGGTGGTGGTGGTGAAAAAGGGAGAAGCAAGCATTTTAGGCATGTTGACCTGCGCCCGCCAGACTTGCTGAACTCATTAATTCTGTTTGTAGATTACTTTGTGTTTCTACCTAGGCAGCCACAGTGTGAACATTCAAAGCCCCACCATAGAATCAGACTGACCCAGATCTGAATTTTAATCTTATCAGTTACTAATTGTACCACTCAGGGGAGTGACTTGCTTTCTTCTAAAGTCCATTTCTCTGTTCACAAAATGTGGTTTGTAGTGAAGTCTAATGAGATGAGGGTACAGGGCCTCATCTGTGTTTGGATTTTTTCATTCATTGTCTTTGTGTCCTCAACTGCCTTTGGCTCTGGCTTATGCCCTCTTGTATTCTAGCTGCATTATGCACAGATGGCCCATCAGCAGCCTCAGTGAACACCGTGTCCTTGGATTTCTTGACAGATCTATGGCCTTTACACCTGTTCCTTTGTGCACCACTTTTGCTTGACTTTGTGAGATGGCATGCCCGACTCTCCCCCTGCCTCCCTGGTGGGTTCCACTCAGTCCTTCCTTATGATTCTCCTCACCTCTCATGCCTAAAAACTGTCCATTTATGACCTCTCTACCACAGGCATCCTACAGAAACAAGAGATAAGACAATTTTTGTTTTCTACCATGTTACATTGAAATTAAGATTGCGTTGATTTGTAATTAGACCCCAGAAATCTTCCATAGATGCTATGATAACTACTTCCCAGATCTCGGGGACTCAATTTACCTCTCATTCTCAAATTCAACTGGCTTTGGGATGGACTGCTGTGAGGTGACTTGGGGCTCCGGGTACCTTCCATTTTGTGGCTCTGTGATCTCTTAGGGACCTTGGATTCCTTTGCTTCTAACCTATTAATGGAGAAAGAAACACAGTGACGGTTAAAGATTTTAGTAAGACTGGTTTGCAGATAGGGAGGGCTCAGACACAAAAGTTGTAACTAGTCAAAAGGAAAGAAGGAGGGAGTGGAGCTGTGCTGGGAATCAGCTCTTAGCTTCCTTGCAGGATACTGGGTGGAATTTGGGAGGTAGATGCTACTACTCTTTGATGGATAGACAGCTACAGGTCTCTGCTACAAAATTTTTTTAAAGAGAGCTGACAATGCCAGTCCCTACTTAAAGTCATTCAATAGTCTCCACAGTGTCTGCAAGACACAGAATTCGTGAGTGTGAATGTTTTAGGCCAGTGGTTTTCAATTTGTTGGTTGTGACCTCTTTGGGTGGTCAACCAACCCTTTCACAGGAGCTGCATATCAGATATCTACATTATGATTCCTTACAGTTATGAGGTAGCAACAAAAATAATTTTATTTTATGATTGGGGATCACCACAACATGGGGAACTGGATTAAAGGGCCACAGCACTAGGAAGGTTGAGAACCATTGTTCTAGGCAGAAAAGCAACACAAAAACCAACAAGGTCCGATCCGTCATGGATGACTTTACTTGTTTACAATCCAGTTCTTCATACAGCCGTCTCCCGCAGCTTGGGGGCCTCGTGTGTGTTGGCATTCTTTTTGAGGCTACTGCTTTGTCCTTTTCTTTAGATTTTTCCTCATTTGTTTCTTCTTCCTTTATTTTAGTCACGCTTGCTCTTCATCCAAAAGTAAACAGGGTGCCTGCTCCTTCAAGGACTTGCTCTTGTGTCTCTTCCTGGTGCTACCCTCTCACTCATCAGAACAAATGGCACCCTGACATTGGGAGATACACTTAGCTGTTTTATAGTGTTCCCCAAAGGAGGAAAGAGTGTGTTTTGGGGGTTCTCAGGACTTAGACCAATGACATTGGTTTTCACCTGGGAACTTGTTAGAGATGCAAATTCGTCTCCCTCCTTTGTCTCCCTCTCCCTCTCCTCCTTCTCTCTCTCTCTTTTTTTAATTAAAAATCTACTTATTTATTATGTATACAGAGTTCTGCCTGCATGTATGCCAGCAGGTCAGAAGAGGGCATCAAATTTCATTATAGATGGTTATGAGCCAACATGTAGTTGCTGAGAATTGAACTCAGAATCTCTGGAAGAGTAGCCAGTGTGCTTAACCTTTGAGCCATTTCTCCAGCCTGAGATGCAAATTCTTAGTCTTTACCCCAGATTTTTTGAATCAGAGATTTTGGTGAAGGGACCCAGAGGAATGTATCCTCATACGTGTTCTAGGAACCAAATCACTTGACACATTTGTCTCTGAGACTGGTTGGGTCTGCTCCAGAACATCTGTTAAAAATGAAATGAATATAAGTCATCTACCCTAGGAGACTTCTTAGCTTCCTTGGCCTTGTGAAGAACCAGTCCTCTGTCTTCATGATACCTTATGTCTCCTTTTGTCCTCCTCCCCACCAACCATAATGCAACTGTAGACAGTGATTATCTGAAGGGTGAGGATTCTTTGGTACGTAGCTTTCCATGTCTGTACCTAACAGCGCAGATGCATAGAGAGTGCTTATATGGCCTTAGGCTCTGAAACATACGTGAGGAGAAAACAGACAAATCCCTTGTTCCTAAAGATTTGAAGTTCTAAGAGGAGAGGCAGGAAATACATTAAAAACAAATTCACTGAAGAGCTGGGGAGGTAGCTTATCTGTTAAGAGCACTTGCTGCAGTTCCAAAGGACCTGAGTTTGGTTTCTAGCACCTGTGTCTGGTGGCTCTTAATTGCTTCTAATTCCAACTCCAAGTGATCTGATGCCCTCTTGTGGGCTTTGTGGGAACCTGCATACACACATGTGGCATGTACTCACAGACTCACATATGCATAAATAAAAATACAAAATAAATCAGAAAATAAAACCCATCCAAACACTTCCAGACAGTGATATGTACTGTATGCCAATAACATGAGGTAATAGGACAGTGAGGCAAACAACCCAAATCCAGCCACGCTAAAATCTGCAGGGTTTGAAGGGAGAGTGGAAGAGCTGAGAAGCGTGAACAGAGGCAGTCACGGATGGATGGAGTTTGGAGCTTAGATTTCGATCCCAAGTGTGTTACAGAGGTCCCCGGGGAGGGATATTTAGGTCGAGGAATGACACGCACACTGGTGCCTAGTTTTGAAAGGTCACTCTCACTGTCGAGTGTATAAAATATACTCCATGAGGGTAAGGGTAGAAAGGAGGAAGCCTGGGTGGACACTAAGGAAACATTGGGAACTCATGTTTGACCACATGCTCCTGGGGCCAGCTCCTCGGGTTTGAGTCTTGGTTCCACTGAAATAGGCTTTGAGCAAGCCACTGAACCTCCCTCCTCCCTAACTTTGTAATCCTTAAGAGGGGATAACATTGGCACTTAGCTCCTGGTTTGTAGGGAAGACTCAGTAAGCTAATGCAGGTAAAAGAGAGCCATCTTGGGGTTTTATTATTAATAGCAACAACAAGAGTTGTCATTATTAATAAAGCAATGAATTTAGGTTTATGTTTGCAAACTGAATTGACATGATCTACTGATAAATTGAGTCTTGAGGGGGATAGGGAAGATCTCTAGGTTTTTAGCAACTGACTAATTAGTGGTGTTTTAACAAAAGCAAGCATTGCCAGTACTTGAGAGGCAGAGGCAGGTGGATCTCTGAGTTTGAGGCTAGCTTGGTCTACAGGATAGCCAGAGCTACACAGAGAAACCCTCAGTCAAAAACCCAAACCAGAGAGATAGACAGACAGATAGAGCACCAGCCATCGAAGGAGGGGGTTTTGTGTCAAGAGTTCAGCTGAGCTGGGAAGGTTTGAGGTACGTGTAACAACACATCTGAGATATCTGGAGGGGGGATAAATGGATGGGCCTGAAGTTCAAGGATGATCTAGACTAGAAGCCCAAAGACACACATCTGGAAACGTGTGCAGATGGGGAAGCCCAGGGTAGAGTATTGAGTCCTTTCCTCTAAAGGTGGGCTGGGAGAAGAAGCCAGTTCAGATCTCAAGATGACCCCCCTTGGAGGTGAAGCCCAGAGGGGTTCAGCATGTACTCCATGATGAACACTAAATGTGAAGTGGACAATTGAACCTCTACAACATAGAAAGTATTTGTAGAGAGTGATTGGATTTTATTGGTTGGTGCTTAAAACCACTCAATTAGAAAAGTCCGATTCTATACATTTCTTGATGCCAAGAATTAATAAAAGGAGGAATCATTCCTGATCTGTGAGGACAGCAGTACAAACAGCGTTCTTAGAGCTGCCTTGCAACAGGATACCAAAGTATCTAGGACAGTAGTTCTCAACCTGTGTGTCCACATCCCTGGGAGGGGTGTCAAATGACCCTTTTACAGGGCTTGCCTAAGACCACTGGAAAACACATATATTTACATTATAATTCATAACAGCAGCAAAATTACATCTATGAAGTAGCAATGAAAATCATTTTACGGTTGGGGGTCACCACAACGTAAGGGACTGTATTAATGGGTCGAAGCATCAGGAAGGCGGAGGACCACTGACCTAGGGGGAGCTTGCTGCAAGCCCAAATAAATCCCACCCGCTTTACTACTCAGGCTGAGGAGAAGCTTCTTGCCTCCCTGTCAAAATAAAATTCAAGAAATCACCACTAAAGGTTGACTGAACTCAGGTCTGCATGAAGCGTTTCCAGTGACGTCATAGTTTGGCACAGCTGCTCTGGGTCCTGGAGCATCTACACCCACCCTTCTGATCTCCCCACACAGACCGTTACTTATTATCATTTAGGAAGCACTTAAGTTAGGATACAAAGTGGGGGGTTTCATTATGACATTGAAAGTTTCAATTAAAACATAACTGTAATACTTCTCTCCTTTCTTCTCTCCAACCACCCCCATGTTCCCTCCCTCAGACCAGCCCCTCTCATGTCCTATCCCTTCAACCCCTCCCAAGTCTCCCCCACATCCCCTCAAACCGATGACCTCTCTTACTTTATTGTTACGTACACATGCACACACATACATGCACACACATACTATAGATATGTATATAGATATGTGCTGAGTCCCTTAGCTTCACTTGTGTGTACATGATTTCAGGGCTGATCACTTGCTATTGGAAAATCAATTAGGGTTTTTAGTTTTATGAAGTTCTACTTTTCAACTGTTGGCCTTAAATCTTGGGCAAATTGTGTCCCATTCAGGAAGTCCTTTCATACACCTGTATCATGTAGTTACGGTCCTTGTTTTCTTCTGTCAGTTTTAGAATCTTGGGTTTGGAATGGAAGCTTCTGGTCTACTGGGAGATAATTTTTGTGCCTTGTGATAGATATGGGTCTGATTTCATTCTTCTGCAAGTGGACACTGTTTCCCAGCAACATTGGTTGAAGATGCTGCCTTTTCTCCAAAGCGTGGTTTTGGCATCTTTGCCAACTATCTGATGGCTGCAGTTGCGTGTGCTTGTGTTTGGATATTCTGTTTTGTTCCATTGGTGTACACACCTGGTTTTGTGTCAGTACCATGCTGTTTTATTACTGTAAATCTATCATATACTATAAAAATCTAGAACAGCAATTCCTTTGATATTACTCTGCTTGCTCAGGATTGTTTGACCATCTGGGGTATTTTCTAGTTTTACATATATTTAAGGATTTTTTAAAAAATTTCTGTGAAGAATGTCATGAGGATTTTTATTGAGATTGCATTGAATCTTTAAATTGCTTTTGGTAGGATAGTCATTTTTACAGTACTAAGTTTACGAATCCATGAGCATGAGAGTCCTTCTATGTTCTAAGCATTCTTCAATCTCTTTCAGGAATTTGAGGTTTTCATTGTAGGGGTTTTTCATCTCCTTGGTTATGCTTATCCAATATGTTTGTCCTTTGACAAATTGCCTTTGAGTCTGTAAACGAATCATGCCTATGATCTTCTCTCTTAGTTTGTACACTGTTAGCATATAGAAAGGCTACTGATTTTTCTGCAGTTGTTTTTCTGAGGGTCACTGTGTAGTCCTGGCTATCCTGGAGCTGGCTCTGTAGATCAGGCTGGACCTGATCTACACTTTCCTCTGTCTCCCACGTGTGCACCACCATGCCTGGTTAGCTACTGTTTTTTTATAAGTTGATTTTTATTCTGCTATCCTGCTGAAATTAGTAATTGTTTATGGAAGTTTTCTGTTGGAATTTTTGGAATCTTATGCACATATTATACCACTGCAAATAGGAATGATTTGGCTTCTTTTCCTATTTGTATCTCTTTAATTTCCTTCTCCTGTCTTACTGCTCCAGTTAGTACATTACAGTAGAAAGGAGTGGGGGTAGTGGACAGCTCTGATTCCCAATTTTTTTCTCCATATATAATGATGTTGGATATGGGCTTGTTATATATAGACTTTATATATGTTGAGGTATGTTCCCACAAGCCCCACCCTCTCCAGGGACTTTTAACATGAAAGTGTGTTGGATTTTGTCAAAGGCTTTGTGCATCTATTAAGACGATCGTGTGATTTTCACAGATGTCACTGCTCTCGACTCTTACCCATCCCCCCCTCTGCTTTCCTGGTCATCTTATCCCTGCAAACACTCCTGCATTCTGCCTTCAAATTTCTACATTCCGTTCCTGCATCCCTTTCTCCCTCTCCACCTTCCCTTAAGATCCCCCCTTTCCTTTTCATGGTCCCCTTTGTGCCTAAATGGATTCACACATTGTACACATAACTACACAGCATATGATGCATGTGTATGCATCTATGCACATGCACAAGGGTAAGTGGCACTGTGTGTGTGTGTGTTCTCGTGCGCGCGTGCAGGCTTTCCTGAATGTGTGATGTTAAAGGACAATCTCAGGTAATTGGCCCTCATCTTCTACGTTAATTGAGATATTGTTTGACATTGCATGCTCAGAGCTAGCTGTCTTTTAAATTTCATGTAATACCATTCATCCATTCTCAGGATCATTTGCTGTACTAGTAATATCTTTTTCAGAGAGTCCCGAGGAGTCTTACCTCTGCTTTCATCTGGTGATTTAAAGTCTTCATTGACACCTTTGATCTACTTTGCACACAGTTCTACTTCCATTCTTCTATGTGGACACTTAGTTTCCCCAGCTCAGTATGTGGAAGAGGCTGACCTTTTTTTCCAGTGTATTTTGGCAGTCAAAAGATCAGGTGGCTGTAGCTGCGTGGGTGTACTTCTGGGCACTCTATTCTGTTCCATTGCCCTGCAAGTCTATTTTTGTGCCCATACCAATTCCAGAACCCTGTCCTTCATGGCAGAGAAGCCATGGCTACAGGAGCTTGGGGCAGCAGGCCACATGGGATCCATGATCAAGCAGAGGCAGATGAACACTTGTGTTTATCTTGTGGCTTCCTTTTCATTCAGCCCTGTGCTGCTCACAGTGGATGGGTCCCACCTCCCCCTCAATGAATCTAACCAAGAACATCCTTCACAAGCATGCTCTGAGCCTAGCCAAATCCAGATAATCTCTCACAGGTTTGCCAGAGGCTTGTCTCCTAGGTGATTCTTGATGCTGCCAAGTTAACAATATTATTGACCACTACAGTCTCATACTGGGGATTAAATCCTTCCGTTTCCTTCGTTCTTTCCTCCCTCCCTCCCTTCCTCCCTCCCTCCCTCCTTCTCTCCCTTCCCTCAGTAGCTCCCTCCCTTCTCTCCCTCATCTTGTCTCTCCTTTTCCTGCCCTCTCCCCCACTTCCAGAACTCCCTATGCAGTTCAGACTGTCCCTTAACTGACTACCCTCTTGTCTTAATCCCTCAAGTGTTTCATCAGTCCCTTAAAGGCTTGGATTTCAACCTGAGCTTTTTTGAGGACTTTCAAAACCCAGAAATGGCCACATGTGGACTTGCGTCCCTCACAAACCCTTCCTTACTCTGAAGATTCTTACAACCATTTGTTTCAGCCCTCTGCATCTGCGTGAGGGGGAACTGAAGGCAGCGCTTTAAGCCGAAGGACACAGTGACACAGATGATTAAACATGAACCCACTTTCTGGAATCCATTTTACAGCCCTTGGATAAAGCAATTCTTTCTTTCCACTTTCCAGAGTCAGCGGAAGTGGGGCGGGGACCTTGGCACAAGGCTTCGGAGAGATGGAATTAGTTAAGGCGCAGGGAAAGGGAAGCACATGTCGGTGGCCCTGACCTATCTAGGGAACACACACACATGGGTAGGAGACTGGCTCCTTCGCTGCCACAGAGCCTCCTTTCTTCTCCAGGAAAAGTGACTCTTTCACAGCCCTTGGAAGCGAAGGAAGTGGAAAGTCCCACTGCATCCTGAGCCCCTCTCCCCTCATGGTGGCTCTTTGCTTCTCAAGGTCAGAGGCAGGATTTGCTTTTACTCACAGGCTATGCAGAGGGTCCCCTAGTTCGAGCTGTGCACCTCACTGCGGGGAGAGCCGGGTGCAGGGCACTGATTAGATTAAGCAGGGGCTTTTCTCAGAAGCTGCTGAGCTCAGACCCTGCTGGCTCCACATTCCTGCATGATGAGGGAGGGATTCCAGTGTTTACTTTGAACAATGTTTTCCTGTGTCTGAATCCACTACGAGTTAAATTCTTGCAGCTCCAGCAGGACAGAAACAGGTTTACGGTCGCTGGCAGAGGTGCGAACGCAGGGTCGGTTTGGACACCTTCTGCACCCAGAATTTCCACTCGGTGGACAGAAAAGCCGATCAGCGTCCCTGTAGGCCCAACGCCAGGGAGGGGCGTGTGGTCTGGACAGCAGCGCGCTCTGCTAGTGCCTTTTGCATTTCCCACCCTAGAGAGCAAAAGTCAGCTTGTCTCCTCTGAGTGGCATCCAGGAATGAGAACAAGAGAGTTTTGAAGGGCTGGCAGTGTTTTTTTCCGGGTAGGGTAAATCCAGAAGGAATGCGTTTGGTGGGATGTTAAAGATCTACAGTACATTCCAGTTTTTGGGCCTGCTACTGTGTGAGGAGAGGCAGGGACACAGGGGTTAGGGATGGAAAAGAGACAGGTGCTGGGGAGCCCAGCTCTTCCTGCTGAGATCCAGGAAACACAGAAAGGCAAAGAGACCTGGGGTAGAAAGCTGGCCTAAGGGGGGGTCCCCACCGCAGCATATTAAGACTGTTGGAGCTGGGGGTGGTCTGAGACAAGGCCTCCTGTGCAGTAAGCAGGTTCTGTATTCTTGTGTCTGAGATGATGAGTAATTCAGAGAAAATTCTCATGGGGCCCACGTGGCAGGTAAGAACCTGTGCTCTCAGATGATGGAAACATACCCCTGAGACCCCTTCATAATTATGGGTAGGTGTGTTTGTGAATATGTATGCACATATACAGACAGCAAAGACAGAAGGGCTCTGGACTTGAAGGCCTAGGGAGAGCCCAGATAGGGTCTATGTAGCCATATAGAGAAAATAGTCCCGTGGTGAGATCTGTTGTTTTGATCCCGACACTTTGACAACCCCCCTTTTAATACCACATTTTGTTTAATGCACATTTTGTTTGATCTTCAGAAGGAAAAATGATAAAATATCTACCTTTTATGGATATCTAGTAATGTGTGAGGCAGGTGCCCTGACCACTCGGAGCTCCCCTCTTATACCCTGGCCGCATCCGTGCCTCTACCATGTCCTCATGGCCTTGCCAAAACCAACCTTGCTAGAGTTACACTTCTGTTTCTGGAGCATTCGATAGGCTTCAATTCCTTACATACTGTATTAGTTATTCTTCTCATTGCTGCCACAAATACCGCCCCCCACCAAAAAAAAAAGCAGCATAAGAAAGGGGTTTCTGTTGGCCCAATGTTTGAGGGCACACACAACCCATCAAGGCAGGGAGGCGTGGCATGAGAGCAAGGTGGCTGGTTACATTGTGTTCCCATTCAAAAATGTCTGTTGGTGTCCTGCTGACTGATTTCCCCTTTCTCCTTTTTGTCCACTGGTGACTCAGATGGTGTCAGTAACATTCAGGGTGAGTCTTTATCCCTCAGTTAAATCTCTCTGCAAATGTGAGAGAGTTCTTACAAATATGCACAGAGGTGTGACTCCTAGGTGATTTAAAACCCAGTCAACTGACCATCACACTTACATAAGTTCACTTCTTTTGGTGGGAAATTCTACTATCTCCTAGAGATGGGGTGGATGAAGGGGGAGCTATCTAATCAGTGCTTTTCTAGTGCTGCCAGAGTAGGAAATTGTAAGAATTCCCTCTCTGTCTGGCATGTAGGACATTTTATCTTAGACCATTGGGTAAAGGGCCTTTATTGGTTATTTTTTGAAGTTACCCTAAATTTAATTACTTAGTACTGTGATCTCATTGTCTGTGGGTGGGTATCTGAAGGTATCTTCACCGTCTGCCTCCATCTCCACGTCTCTCCATGGAACAAGAGTCATGGATTTGGCTGAGGGTAGTAGCATGGGAAGCTATCTCTAAGTGATTCACCTGGTTATTCTCATTGGAAAGCTTAAGTTCCTTATAGGCCATTGGACCATGGGCCTCAGTTCCTTGCTAGGTGTGGGCTGAAATCTCCCAGGACAACTTAAGCACACAGGGTAGCTCAACATGGCAGCTTCTGTCTCTTATTCGTCATAGATATCATGTGCAAGAAATTGATAACGCCGAAGCCAGGGAAAGAGTTCAGCGGTTAAAGCACTTGCCTAGCAAGCCCGAGAACCAGAATTTGGATCCGTAGAACCCATGCAAATGACGAATGGGTGAAAAGGGCCCACCAGGAATTCCAGTCCAGGAAAACAAAGACAGGGAGATCCTCAGAGCAAGCTGGCTGGTAAAGCTAGCCACATCAGTGAGAGATGGGTTGATTGAGAAACCCTGCTTCAATGAATAAGATGGGAGAGTCGTCAAGGATGATTCATGACATCAACCTCAGGTCTTTATATGTATGTGCACCCCCCCAAAAGCATGCCACTCACTCACACTTGAAAATGGAAAAGAGGAAAAAAGATAGAAGTCAAAGATTTTATGACTTACTCTAAGATGTGACAGCCTTTCACTTTGACTATACTCTGTTTGTTAGAAGGAAATGTCCCCAGACATGCATAAGGACAATGTATAAAGATGTGAATTGTAGGCTGGGGATGGTGGTGCTTGCCTTCAAGCCTAGCACTCAGGAGACAGAGGGAGGCAGATCTCTGGGAGTTTGTGGTCAACCTGGTCTACATAGTGAGACCTGGTCTCAAACACAACCACAAACAATGAGCAAGCAGAAGTGAACAGTAGGAGGTGAGCTCATTGAGTTACCATCTTGCGGTTTGTCTGACACAGGTCTATGGGCCTAGTTGCTTTTAGTCTGACCTCCTTTGCCATTGAAGTTTTATTCACTGTGTGTGAGTGTGTGTGTGTATGTATGTGTATCTTCTGCTATCCAGTACTTCTAAGCTACAGGTTATGAGAGGCACAGGAATGAGCTCTCTTCTTGCCATTACTGCTCCTGGGAGGTGGCTTCCTTCACTGGTGTAGCATCCCAAACAGGTAAATATGTCTGAATTTCCAATCTAATTAAACCTAGCTTCCACTCCAGGGAAATGAGGTGAGCCCAAGACTCTACCTACACTAGCCTCCGATCTTTGTCTTCTCTGAAAAACACAATATTCTGTGAGCTCTGGAGTTCAATCTTGTCATCACCCTGGACAGCACTATTAGTAGCTCTCTTGTTTATTATGAAACCAAAGTACAGTTATACATTAGAGAATATAGTTTGTGCCAGTAGCTCAGGGCTTTGGTCTTCAAGAAAGTCAGGAGCCTAACTCTTTGTGGGTCAGCAGCATGTCCTCCCATTGGTTGGGATGATACCTATCTTGAGTATGAGGAACCTGAGGTCAAAAATATTCAGGAAGTTGTTCAAGGCACAAATATCAAGGAGAATTCTATTCATTTGCATATTTGTTGCTGTTATAACTCTGATCAAAGCAACTTGGGGAGGAAAGTGCCTATATTTTTAGGTCATAATCCATTATTGAGAGAAGTCAGGTCAGGAACTCAAGGTAGGAACCACAAGGAAGGAACAGTGGAGGGATGTATCTTGCTGCCTTGCTGTCTGTCTTGCTAATAAGCTCACATTCAGCTAGCTTTCTTACACAGTCAGGGAGAAACACCTGCCTAGGGATGGCACCAATCACAGTGGGCTGAGCCTTCCTATGTCAGTCAACAATTGAGACTGTACCCCACAGACCTGGCTACAAGCCAATCTTACTTGAGTAATTCCTCAGTTGAGACTCCCACAGATGACACTAGGCTGAGTCAAATCAGCATCTGAAACTGACCAGAACAAGAGGTAAAGCTAGATGCTTTCCCAACTTCATTGTTTCTGTTTCACCTTATGATTCAATTATCACTGTTCTCACACCTAAAGTCTCAGGTTTTTTCTAGTAGGAATATGATGCTTCCTGGCCCAATTTTGCTTATAAAATCGTTCTAGACTATGGCTCTACACACCCAAGAAGAGAAGACCAAGAAGGTCTGGGACTGGAATGAAGGATGTCAAAGGTGTGAGTGGTGTGTGTGTGTGTGTGTGTGTGTGTGTAGTGTTAAAAACTTGACTGGTGACTTACATAGGTGTATATGTATGCACGCACATGCATGTGTGTGTACATATTCATGAATGCATATGCACATGGCTCATACACTCTTATGCCAAAGACTATGTGGATGTTCTGCTCAGAATTGTGTGTGTTTAAGTGCATGTGTGTATCTGTGTGGCTGCAAGAGAACACAGATATCTCCATCTTGCCTGGGCTCCCCGATCAGCTCCAGAGGTGTTATTTTGGTAGGCAGATGGTGTAAACAGTGCTTTTGGCCCTTGAAGAGTAAAATGTGTGGGCCACGATTGGTGATGGGGAGGAGGACCAGTGTGTTGAAGGATTCCCTAGCCATATCTTTTTATATACTGCTTTAAGGCTTACTCCCATTTTTTCCATGCAGTGACTCATTTTTGGCGAGATGAATTTTGTTAATTTCTCAAGCCTGTATATTGGGTCACATTGTATTGGCACTGTGTGAGACATCCCTTCCTGAATACTAACTATGATGACAACAGCCAAACCAAGAGGTCCTTAGCATGTGGTTAAATCTGTGCTCAGTACTTAATGTGATTTAGCTATTAAATCTTCCCAACAATTCATAAGTCCTCTTACTGCCTCTATGTTAAAGGTGATGATTTTCAAATATCTTGTTTCTGTTTCAAGCCCTGTTCCTGGCCTTTCTTGAACTCACACTGTTGATCTTATGCTATACTTTATTCAAAATGAATTGTTTCATGTGCGATATTATCACAATAGGAACATTGGTGAATTCTCTCAGTCATCCTCTGAACCATCAGGGAGAAGACTGTCTCTCAAAGGTCAGGCTTTTGCCAGGGAGAGGACACCCACATGACACTGCGAAGGGCTTGTTCCTGGATCCTAGAAGTATTTGATGCCTCCCTCCACCACGCCAAGGAGACACATTAAAATCTTTGTTGTTTAGTTGGATTTCTGAACCAACAAAAAAATTCTTTTGTCAGAACTCCCAGATTCCTGGCACGGTACCCACACATATTTTCTATGTGGCTAGCAGTTCTGATCTGCTGTGTACTAATTGTGTATATTCATGCCTAGAGAGATTCCTGTAAAACTACTGGTTACAGATCACTCCCCAATTGGAAACAACGTCGTCCCTGGTCTTTAGGAAATGCTCTTGGTTTTCTGTTCTTCCAGGACTACCCACCTCAGTTACATTATATCTTTTCCACTTCCTGATCCTCATTCTGTGCTTTTTCCAGGGATTTGCAAGATCTTGGAGAAATCAGGGCCATGAAAGGGGTGGATAGGATCTTACTACAAAGAAAGATATACACTTGGCATTTGGGTTTTTATTTGAAGTTTGGTGGGATATAGAGCCAAACAGCTGTTGATGTCACATTGGGGATGTGCGGGGATGAAATGGAAAAGGTCTGTGGAAATAACCAATGGAGGCTGAGTCATGTGGGACGAAAGTCAGACTGTGCGCTGTCATGAAAGCTAAGGGGGAAATTATCTTTAGAATATAAGAATGCCCAGTGCTACCAAAGACCATTACATTTTGAGAGATCAGAGTGCAGAGGCCTGGGGCATAAGTGGAAAGCCATTCTTTGATAGCTGTTGCTGGCCAGCAGCTGAGGATAAACTGGGTCTACCTGAAAGGAAGGCTGGAAATGAAAAAGGTGTGAGAGAAGGACGAAGCCAAGACAAAGTTTCTGATCAAGGCTCAAAATTAATATTCAGCACTTTGGTTATATAGGGAGACCCCACAGACTCCATCCTTTGTTTCAGCTGGATTATGTTGCTTTGTTTCAGCTGGACTATGTTGCAAAGCAAGCTCAGAGGGCAGTCCATTCTTCTAAGTTCCTATAAGAAGCTGCAAATGCAGGAAGGTGGATGACTCCACTTGGGTCCCACCCGGGTCCCACCTGGGTCATTAGGATCCAACTGTGGCATATGCCCAAGGTCTCTTCAGCCTGCTCAAGACCAGGGGAAGGACACTGATAGCAATAGGGCCGAAGGCAGAGTGGCTGGGAGCATATGGTAATGAGTTGATACAGACTGTAGAGGGAAGTGAAAGCATCTTAGATCGATCTTTCTGAACCCTAACCATAAAAATATATTGTTGCTACTTCATAACTAATTTTGCTACAGTTATGTATTGTACTGTAAATATCTGTGTTTTCGGATGGTCTTAGGTGACCCCTGTGAAAGGGCCATTTGACACCCAAAGGGGTCGCAACCCACAGGTTGAGAAAGGAAGATATGGGGCAGGAGCTAACATTGTCAGTGACTGAGGAATGGGGGGCAAGTCTAGTATGATGGCATGGACTTCAGAGCAGCAAGGGAGGAAAATGACTTGAGACTCATAGGGAGTGAAGAGGTCAAGGATATGCTTTCAGGCAGAAACCTGTGGACTCAGGGGTGGGAGTGGGGGTGGGGACATCCTGGGCTTCCTCTCAAGGCCTCAGAGGACTCTGTGCTATGGGGGCCAGGAGATAGGGTACATTCTTGGTTTTGATCTGACAAAGTACTCCTGGCAGAACTTTCTGTAAATCTTTGTGCGTGTGTGCTCATGTGACTGAGCAGTGATAGTGGTGGTGAGTGTCTCCTAATTTCAGCCTCAGTTTTCCAGTTTTGAATTTAATTAGATTAGGTTACTCAAGTCCAGGTACATCTTGAGCCTTTTGATCCTTGATGATTTATTCACTATCATGTGCTTAGTCCTATGTGTATTGGAGTCATTTCTCCTGCCACCAATGATGGGTGTTGAGAGTGTGAAATATGGGTGTATGTATGTATATACATGTCTATGTGAACATACATGTACATTTGTATGTAAGTGGACACATATATATGTGCTAATGTGTATACATGGATATAAGTCTGTATCTATTTATGTACATGTATATGTTCATATATATTCACCCATATGCAGATATACATATGTTACATATGTGTTCATCTATGTATGTATTATGAGTGCAGGGCAGACTTATGGCTATAGAAGTCAAGGTGCATATTGTCTTAGTTAGAGATTCTATTGTTGAGCTAAAGCAGCATGACCAAAGCCACCTGTGGAGGAAAGGGCTTATTTCATCTTACAGATTGTAGTCCATCATTCAGGGAAGTCAGATCAGAAATTCAAGGCAGGAATCTGCAGGCAGGAACTGAGGCAGAGGCAACAGAGGAATGCTGCTTACTAGCTTGCTCCTCATGGCTTGCTTCTTCAGCCTGCTTTCTTATACAGCCCAGGATGACCTGCATAGGGGTGACACCTCCGACAGTGGACTGGGCCCTCCCACACCAATCATTAATCAAGAAAGTGCCCCACAAGCAAATTTGCCTATAGGCCAGTCATGACAGCACTGTTTCAGTTGAAGTTTCCTCTTCCCAAATAACTAATTTGTGTCAGGTTGACATAAAAATAATCAATATGGAAATACTTTTCTGGGGTATGGTATTGAAGAGTTTGGAATCCCAAAGCTGGGAGTCTTACCTTTTCTATTTTAGGAAGTATATAATGAATTTTAAATAGGAGTGTGACATAATCAGATCTTGCTCATTTTCTTTTCCTGTTCATGCCTGGTTAGGGCTTGGTACTCAGTAAGCATCGGTACATATTTGTTGAAGAAATGAGTGGATTTATAAATGTTTCTACTTGGAGCTTTCAAATGGAGAATGAACCAGAAAGATAATAAAGTAGACATGTTTGGGAAACAGGTCTTGAAACTAGAGTACAATAGGGAGGAAGGAGTTAATCTCCACTCGGGAGTAGGAAGCATGGCCATGCTCTTAACAGAACCTAGCATGGAGACAGAGGACATGTTTTCAGGTGTACTGAGTGACAACAGACATGAACCTGGGTTCCAGACAGGTTTGATGAGATGCAACAGCACAGGGAGGAGCTTGTTCAATGGGCAATAGGAGATTGGAATCTACTCTCAGAAAAGAGATGGCTAGAGGAATGTTCTTTGGTAATTTTCCAATGTCAGAGGTACTGAAGACTTGAAGTGATAAGGCCGATTATGAACCACTCCCCTTTCCTTTCCCCGTGGCCCTTGGCAACTGTTTCCATGAGTCAGGCTTTCAAATACTGCAGAGAGTGGAGTCCTATGGTGTCATTTGACACTGGCTTATTTTGCTAACTGTAACTTGAGTAACAATTCCTCAGAAGCCTCATGAAGGGCCTCTGTGAGGTGTACTTTGTGTGACAGTGCTGGGATGGTCCCTGCTACTCTGGGAATGTGTGGTGCTACTGGTCTCTTCACTAAGCAGCTCATGGCCACTGTGGTTTTGGTATGCTTTCCATGGCTCTTTGGTCTGCTCCGCTCCGCAGTTGCCTGGCATCCTGCCATATGAAACTCTCATAGGTTGGTGTAGTTTGCACCTAGTGGCTCAGAGATGGCTCTTGGGCTCCATGGTGTTCTTGAGGACTGAGCTGATGAGTTCTGTTGCTCTGTTCCTGTCCTACCACAAAGCATCCAGCTTTCCATTTACCTCATGAGAGTATCACTTCTGTCATCTCCCTACATGAGCTGACTCTTGGGGTGCTTTTATTTGTTTGTATCATGGATTGAATGTAGGTCTCTGTGCCTGCTTGACAGAGCATATAACCTTTATGAAGTTTTTACTTTTTAAATACCTTTTTATTTAGAGCCAATGTCTTACTTGGTTATTAGGCTGGCCTTGAAGTTGTAACCTTCCTGCGTTAGCTTCCTGAGTAGCTGGGATTATGGGCCTGGGCCACCAGACAAACTGATCCTTCTTTAGCCCTCTGTGACAGGAATGACAACTGGGGGCTTTTGCCATACAGTCCTTCAGCCTGAAGATCCTTCCTGGAGGCCTCTGCCTTGCTTTGGTAAAGGTCACAGAATCTATCGTGTCTCCTATTCTTATTCTTGTGGGTAGTTCTACAGTGAGAGGGAGGTGTGGAGCTGGTAATTCAGAGTCCTAGACTCCACCAGGCCAGCATCTCACCTGGTCCATGCATATAAGGGAGGGGACAACAGAGCTCACCTCACAGCAGAGGGGGAGTGGCTCTGTGCATGTAGAAATCTTGGCAGAGGAAAAAGCTAGAGCAGGCAGTGTTAGCTGTGCAGAGCCTCATAAAAATCAGAAAGCCGATTGAGACCTGCAATTTAAAAGATGTCACTCAGCACTTATAGTGGCTAAAACTGGAAACACCTTAAAATCCTCAAACAGAGACATCATTAATAATAATTCATTCCTTGGATGGATTGCTGAATAGCCCCTGAAATAATTATCTGGAATACTTAACGATATGAACACATGCAAATAATGGCAGAGCAAAAGCGATAGGCTCAAGTATACGGATGCATAAGATGATAGTTGCCAGATGCCACTGGGATTGTGAGATTTAAAAATATACCACCCAAACCTAATGTTGATATACAATGTCTATTATAAGAACACACACAAATGCATACGACAAAATATATACTTAAGTTTGGGAAACATAAAGAGATGGCCAATCTCCTCCATGGCGCATGTCTCTAAATGCTTTTCTGAGAGACTGGCAATTTACTTTCTGTTCAGAGCTTTCTAGTGGCTACCATGGCAGGCCACAGATGGAGAGCAGGAAGGAGTTGCACTTACAAGGCAGAGTTTACACAGAGCTTTGAGCCCCGTGCACTTCCTCCATCCTCTGGTTTGCACTGTGCTCAGGTCCTGCTCAGAGCCTGCCTTCCCTGCCAAGTGCTGCTGTGCCTTTTGGTTTAATTTCTATCCTGCCAGTTGTGTTAGAGTGACAGTTATTGCCAGGTATGAAGGGTCTTTGTGACAATGTACAAACCTTTCAATTTTTAAAATGACAGTTTGGATTGTGGTTCATCTATAGGCCATTCACCCCAGACAACTGGGAATTTAGTTCAATCATAATTTGGAGTCACCTGTGACCTGAGAGTTGAGTGTGTTTAGTGATACAGTCCTTTGTCACATTCTGGCATCAATTGGGACACAGCTGTCAATAATGACAGAAGAGCAGAATCTAACCAGAGTGAGTGATTATCTTAATTCTTTGCTTCTAGAAGGGTGTCAAGTGTCAGTCATTTTCTCCACAGTTTGGGTTCCTATCCTCCATTCCGAAACTCTGAGCATTTGAGAGGAGATTGCCTGGACCTCCTCTGATTGAGATCAGCCCTGGGAAATGCTGGCTGTTTCCCCCATGTGTTCTCTAGGTTCACAATACCCGCATTGTTCCAGCGGGAACAGGACTTCCTCTTTCTGATTGATTAGTCATTGTGTGGCCCGTGCATTTTCACAGCTCAGGAGCCAGCAGCTGTCAGGCAGTAAGGGGGTCTCTGGGCACAGAATGCTTAAGTCTTTTCATGTTTGTTTCCTGGGTATGGGCTGTTAGGGTTGCTCCTCTATATGTCTTCTGTTTGACTAGTTGATTAATATACGAGTCTATCCAAAATGCCCATGCAGAAAAAGGTAGAAAGGCTCCTTTGTTAGATTTGCTCTGGAAATTTAATTTTTAAGTTGGAACTTAATTAATAGATGATACAGCCCACATGTGCTTTATGTTTAATAGACCTTCATATTACATCATCAAAGGAAACATTATATTAGATGGAGTATTTATTCAAGAAATACAATATTCATGTTCACGATTGTTCCCAAGAGCTGTGCATGCTCAGAACTTCTTCCCGTAGGGATTTTGTGAAGTGTTGCTCCAACCAGTTCAGCATAATAATTTGTGTGTAGAAAGCAGGCCATTTGGAGTCAGTGATGGTCTGCCTAAGGGAGCAATGTGTCCTGAGCAGAGAAGAGGGAAACATCAGGGCTGTCATTTAGACCAAGAGCTGTCCATCTGTCCCCATCCTTTAGGATTCAGCAGAATCAGTTTTCCTTCCTGATTCTTGATTCCATTTCACCCTTCCCATCCAAGGTGGTTTGCTTCCTCACAGGGCTATGAGCAGCTTGCACCAAGGTGGTCTTCATCTGCTCAGTATCTGGTGCAGACTGGCTGATGGCATTTGTTTAGACCTATGTACATGGCTTACCTAGCTTTTCTTTTTGATGATTTGGATGTCATGTATTAGTCTTGTTTGATCTATGGGAAACCTGCTTTGCAGATCCTGTACACTGAGAAGGGCAGACACCAGAGCAAGAGGTAAATGTGGTAAATGCATGGGGCTCTGAGCCAATGTAGGACCCATGCTGTTCAGAAGTGTAGTTTTTGAAGTGCATTGTAAACTCAGTGATGAAATCATGCTATATGTTTACAAATACAGATTCTTTCCATGCTTGGAGAATAAAGCATCTGAAAGTTATGACATTAATAGGGAACATATGTACCATATAGCCATATTAGTTGGAAGCATGGCTCCTCCCATGCACAATAGGTGAAATCCAGTCACAACAGGCTGGTGTTAGAAAATAGGAAGCTCTGATTAAACTCTGAGAGGTAACGCCCCACTTGTAGTAATGGTCATTGGCATCCCCCAAAGAGGCTTGTTCGGTGTCAGAACTTACCACTATTAAAGTGGCTCACCAATTGGAAGTTGATTCACAAGAGTGCAATAAAGGACTTACATCTCTTCTTGAGAGGCAGTGGTGAGGAAGAGAAGGTGGCGCATGCACTGTCATACAGAGAGAGGAACAGATAATGTTCTTCTTTCCTGAAAGATCAACTTGTCCTTCCCCATTCTGTATTCACAGTTCTAGGGTAACCAGTACTCCTCAGCATATCTAGTGACTCTCTTGTACACCCTGTCTCCAGAGTCCATTGGGGTTGGTAGGAGGTGTTCATGGAACAGGGGCAGGTAGAAAAGCAGAGAGAGTGGAGATTAGGCTGAGGTTGGTGTGGTGTGCACTCAGTATTTCCTCCAGGTGTGAACTGCAGGGACTCTGGAAGTCCCTTGTTCTGTTCAGGGGAGAATGGCAGGCTTCTGGAAGGTTACTCCAGCTGAAGATCAGCCCCGGAATGCACGCACTACACTGAGTTGATTCCCACGCTGGTACTTCAAAGATCAGCTTTTTCAAGACACTTTTGCTCTTAATGGCAGATTGGCCAGACAGTGGAAAGGGATCAGAGCAAGGAAGGAGTGGACAGGAAGATAAAATGCAGAGGGTGAAAGTGTGAAAGTGAGCCCAGCCAGACAAATGTGTAGACAACAGAGAGAGAGAGAGAGAGAGAGAGAGAGAGAGAGAGAGAGAGAGAGAGGAGAGGAGAAGGGGGAGAGAGAAAACTGCAGCCATCATGTTGACTTGCTCTTGTACTTTTGCATAGCTCTGTGGGCTTCAGAGCCGGCTATGCTTCGAGCATCTCTACCGTTCTGTGCTCTTCTGGTGTGGCATTCTCAGAGGCATGTAGTTCCAAAGGCTGGGGAAGGACCTCCTTTAAAATCCTGCATGATTGTTTCATTAAACGATTTTGAGTTGTATGAGATTCCCAGCCCAATGAATGAATGATCCACATGTCAAAGGAGATTATTCTACATGTTCATTCTATATCTTGAAAGGCTACAAAGCAAGTCAACCTATAACAAGCCCTGAGAAATATTGTTGGGAAGGTAGTTACTGAGGTATTTAAACAAACTGGATGGGCAATATGCCTGCAATCATGTCTAAAATAGATCCTATAAATGGTGACTCTCCAGCTAAGTAACCTATGTGATCTGTGCACTGATCACATACAGCCATAGCTGCATGTGTGGCCCTTGCCCTGGACTCCCTGCCCCGTTCATCTTAAACAGTGCCTATTAACATCTTAAGAGATCCTTGTTATTCTATGGGAGACAATTTAGACACCAAATGAAGCTAGTACCTCACTCATGAGTGCACAGTATCTTACAGTATCAGGCAAAAGCCTGAGTGGAGTTGACTTACACCAATGTACTGATCCATTAATCCTGCCTGGAACCACAAAATCCTTTTGTAAGATGACTTCCTGAGATAAGGGCACAGCTTGTGGCAGACAAAGAGTGAGGTAATCAGTTTAGGAGAATCCCATGCGAACTGCCTGTCCCTCATTGCAGCACTATAAGCCACTGGCTGGCTTTTGCCTTTGATCTAAGTCTACTCCCAATTGTCACATGGTTCTGGAAAGGCACCATGGCCCCATTAGTGTTTGAAAGGGCACTGAGATACAGCACATAACAAGCAAATACTGAAAGAAAGCTGGTGTTTCAGACAATCCCTTGGTCCTGTTTCCTGTCTCTGAGTAGTTAGTATCACCTTATGAATCCTCAGTGTTTGGGTGGGTAGGTTCACAGGCACCCAGTCACATGCTGCATTGCATGGTGGGATCATGCAGTGTTCACCTCATCACTGTTGCTGTGATGAAAATACTCTGACCAAAAGCAAAAGTCTTTATTTAGTTCACACGTCTAGGTTGCTGTGCATCATGGGGCAGGAGGGAGCAGGAACCATGGAAGATGCTGCTGGCTCACCCACACACTCATGCTTACTTAGATTTCTTACATAGCCCAGGACCACCTTCCCAGTGATGACACTGCTCTCAGCAGGCTGGGACCCCTTTATACCAGTTAACAGTTAAGACAACACCCACCCCCACACTTCTCCCAGGCCAGTTGGATCTAGGTAATTCCTCAGTTGAGATTTTCCTCTCAGAGGAGTCTAGGCTGTGCCAAGTTTACAATTAAAGCTAACTCTCTTAAGATGTTTTGGCTAATACATAATACATGCACATATGTTATTTGTGCATAATAATGGGATTCAATGGGATAGTTCAATACAAATACACAACAGGGCACTGATCAAATCCAGCCTCCTCTTACCCACCTTCCTCAAGGCCCTTCTGGGAAGGTCTAATTCCAAAGCCAGCTCTGCCTCTCCTTCCAGGCAATAGCAACCCCAACTAAGACACTCCCTAAAGGAAGCTGGGCTCACTCCTCTATTGTCTTCATTTCCTAAATACTGAGGCCTTAGCAATTTAAGGATCACAGTTCCCACTACCACAGTCATGCCACATTACAGGTCAGTGTCACTCCTTTGAATCTGAGCTCAGCATCTCAGACTAGATTCTAAAAATGGGAAAGTGAGTGGGGACTGGGGAGAATTGAACATGGACCTTGGCGTCTGTGGGAGAAACAAGAAAGCTACTTCAGCGTGGCCTCCCGCCCCTCCCATCAATGCTGTTTCTGTCTGGAGACTGCATATGGCTTTGCATTTCATTTATAGGAAGACAAAAAAGAACCTTTGTGCTGGACTTAAGGGAAATTATGAAAGGCCACAGTTTGTCTTCCAACTTATGTCAACTATTTATCTCATTTCCAACAGACAAGTCCTCCTGTGCGTTTTGAGACTCTCTTAACCATTGGCTTACTCTAGCGTCCCCCAGTCTCTGTTCCAGCAGGTATGAGAAAAACCATTCAATTCTATGGAGTTGTCCCCTAGCCACAAAGGACCAGTGAGTGTGGGAGGAGCTGGATTATACACAGCACACTGGTGCTTGAACAGGGTACACTATGAACTGGCTCCCCAGATGCTTCAGATTTGTTAACCAGGAATTTAGAAGCAAGGATGAAAGGGGATTCTCAATCCCCTAAATATCATCTCCAAGTGTGTGTGTGTGTGTGTGTGTGTGTGTGTGTGTGTGTGTGTGTTTCCACTATATGGCACTATGTGGGGGGCACAAATTCCAACAGCTCTACAAACATGCATGGTAAGTTGAGTTCTCTTTCACTGAAGGTAGACAGACAAGATCTGGCGGGCCACTTGGATGCCCTCTTTTTGAGGAAACTTAGAATGGATAACCTTAAAATTTGAGATCTATGGCGGGTCTTAGAAGAAAAAAATAAGAAGCCTTAAATTTTACTTTGAAATAAGCCCAGGTATCCCTTTCTAGGTTAGAGGTCAATGTGAGCAATATTTGTTTTGTAACCTCAAAAAACTATATTGATATTGTATTTTAAATTGCCTTGCTGTGGAGTATTGCCATTGAAACTCAGTGGCAGGATTCTGTGGAGAATCCTGTAAGACCTGGATCACAAAGTTTTGATAAAAATTGGATTTTGATTATTTTGTCTTAGTTAGGTTTTCTGTTGCTATGGAGAGACAGCATGACCATGGCGACTCTTATAAAGGGAACCATTCGATTGTGACTGGCTTACAGTTTCATTATCATTAGGGCAGGATGACTTGGTGGCATGCAGGCAGACATGGTGCTGGAGAGGTAGTCAAGAGGCCTACATCTGGATCTGCAGATAGCAGAAAGAGAATGAGACACTAGGCCTTGCTTGAGTTTCTGAGAACTCAAAGCCCCGCCCTCCCCAGCGATGCAGTTCCTTCATCAAGGCCACACCTATCAGTAGTGCTAGTCCATGAGCCTACTTTCATTTTCATTACCATAGTTGTTTTCTTTCTAATATGAACAAATCTCCAGAGTGTTATCAATTTGTAGGAGTTTTAAGTGAAGTGTTGAACTTATGATATAAAACCATCCAAGTTTCTGTTAATGATATAGTCAAATCCCATGGCAGTTCCTTGATTGGGAGAACAGAAGGTATGCAAATGTGGTATCTATGTTAGAGGTGGATGGTCCACCCGAGTCATCAAACCACGGCTCACTTCTGTTGCAGCTGACAGACTTGGCACCACTTCTTATGCTGGAGATGTGATGGTACTCAGTGTGGTCCATACATTAAGAGTGTCCTCATCCTTTGGAGTTATTTGTAGAAGCAAATTCTCAGATTCTCCAAACATATCTACTGAGTTGAAACATCTGCGAGTCAGGCACAGCCAGTCTTTGCAGGTGACTCTAGGGTTTATTAAAGTTGGGAAGCACTGACCCTAGATCAAGAGTTCTGAGTGTGGTTCCCAGTGGCACTAACATCTCCTGGGTACTTACTGAAAATCATCTGTAACGTGCTTTCACGGTGGCCCTGGCAGGTGAGGGCTGAAATGTTCCATGACTCTTTTAAATACTTAAAGGCCATAGAGACAGAAAAACAGTAATTAATACATTTGTGGGATGGAGGAGTGATGGATCAGCCTAAAGTTCTTGTCATGCAAGTGTAAGGACTTGAATTTTATCTCTGGCATCTGCTTGCTTAGACAAGCTCACCAGTTAGATAGGCTGAGAACCATTAACCGTGGTTCCCACCAAATCTTCCATGTTCAGGAGCACGTGGAACATTATGACTTTCTGATTTCAGCCTGCCCTTGGGGCCCCTCTAGGTAAATCCTGGCAGTTGTCTGGCCATCTCTGGCACTTCTGTCCCCGGCTGCAGGCTGAGACTTCTCTGACTTGAGAAGTGCAAGTCAGAGGGTGGAACCTTGCCATACTTAAGGGAACCAGACTATACCTGGAGCCTCCAGGGTCTGCCCAAGACTCAAGACTGCAAAGCCAGGGGATCTGAAAGCAGGACTCCTGAAGCACCACTCATGGCAACCTAAGGAACTGTAGCAAGGCCACACTAGCAGGCATTAGGACTCACCCAGTTTTCCTGTGAGGGACAGACCACAGGACTTAGGATCCCCAGGGTGGCTACTGATCACTTGTCAGATCAGCTTGAGGAGGCCCTGGCTTTCCCATTTTCCTAAAGCCATTTGGGTCTGTGGTATAAAGAAAACTATAGCAATGAGAGAGAACTGGAGCAGAAGAATATAGGAGAAGTTGGGAGATGGGAAGAGGGGCCTGTAGAAAACACAGCATGTTTAGCAGACTCCATGGATACTGCTTGCTGTGCTTCAGCCATGGTCACGTGAATGTCTACCCTGTAAGATCTTGGCATTTGCCTTGAGGATACAATGAGGGGGTAGGGAGAAGTCACATCCATAGGGAGAAGTGACATCCAAGTCTGATCTCGGAGCTTCCATACGTTTTTCTTAATGAAAGGTGATGTCACGTGTCTTCCTCAGGCAGTGGAATACACGACCCTTGCAGGGTTTTGGAACCCTTCTTCAGCACATTCTTTATTGACAGATCTGTCCCCAGACAAACTCTAGCTTCTCAATGTCCCCAAGGCAACATAGCTGTCTATAATAGTTCCTGTTTCCTGGGGGATGTGTCCCAAGACACCCATGAATGCCTGAAACAGTGGTTAGCTCTATATCTACTATGTTTTCTCCTATGTATGAGTATCCATGATGAAATTTGATTTAAAGTTAAGCTCACTGAAATTAGCAATAATTACTAATAATATAGCATGATATGAAAAAACATTAATGAATTATTTATTTCTGGAATGTTTTCCTTTATCTTTTCAGATATCTTGAATCATGGAAAGTAACACAAGGGCTTAGGAGCTACCTCTCTTGACCACCAGTTACCATGTTTGTTTGAACTCAGGTTAGAGATGGCAAGATGAATTTGTTTAATTCTTCTGCCTCATAAACTCCCACTGAAATGACCTAAGGCTATAAAACCAGGGAAAGGCTTCACTACCAGAGAAAATGGGGCAGTGCCAGATGCAGAGGAGGTTCTTGGCATTTCTGGTACACAGAGTGCCATGGGGATGAGAGAAGGGCCTGCCGTGCCCCTAACTCGGTGCCTGCAAAGGGCCAGGCAAACAGGCTGGTAGAATTCTTACCAAAGCTCCCCACTGCTGTCTCAGATGTCAGAACTTCTGAGCAGCAGCCACAGGAAGGAATGTGTTCAGTTCAGACCCACTGTCAGTATGCTGTACAAGCTTACAAGCTGCAATTCTGACTGTTGAATAGAGAGAATGTCTACATTGTAAGATGCCATAAAGTCTTGAGATGCGGTACACATCTAGAGGCATAGCTGGGAGGTAATAGCTGCCCTTTAACAATTACTGCCTGTCACAGACTGCTAAGGATTTGGAACAAGTATATTGCTAATTTTCAAAGAAGCTTTTAGAAAATAAACTCATTCTGGTAAGGCAGTGCCTCTGGTAAGGCAGTGCCTCTAATGAGCAACTGGAATTCAGAAACACTTCTGTGGTCAAGGTTAACCCTCTTCTGGGTATAGCAGGCCCATGAAGCAATACCTACTTTGCTAATGCTTCTGTTTATTTGGGGGGGGGGTGTTTTTGTTTATCTTGTTCAGTGTCTCATATAGCTCAGGGCAGCCTCCAACTTCTGATTTTCCTGTCTTGACTAAGTTATATGTTTAAGCCGCCACACCCAGCTAACACTCTTCTTTTTAGCAGAGCTGGGTCTCAATCACAGGCCGCATGTATGCCGGGTGAGCATTACACCAGTGAACTCTAGACCTCTATATCCTTCCAAGCTGTAACACGTTGTTAACAATATATATAGGCAGGTAGTTCCAAACCCTTGAACACAATCAATGGTACACTTAAAAGTTGCTACTGTCTTTTACATAGTAGAGTATAATAACCAATCATACAGCTTTGGCTGTGTTAGATTTTTGTTATGTAGAGGTGATTTTGAAGCACAAAGGAGGATATACTCAAGTTTCTGTAGAAATACTACATCTTGTTTTTCCTACTTAAAAAAAGAAGAAAAAATTAAAAACAGCCTATGTAGCTCGGGCTGCCCTCAAACTTGTAATCCACCTGCCTCATCCTCTTGAGTTGTATATTACAGGTGTGAGCCTCCATGTCCAGTATACCTTTCAATAAGGAGCTTAAACATGTATAGAGTTTGGTGACTGTAGAAGCCTGTGGAAATGAACCTCCTGTGAATACTCAAGGATCACTATGTTACAGTCCTTCAACAACTTTCTAAGCAGCTCATTGTAGACAACAGCGTTTGGGCCTTAAGCCAACAACTGGATAAAAACATTTGAAAGTGACCCTGCTCAATTCCAAGTCTCAATCTCTCTCTCTCACTCTCTTTCATTGTCTCTGTCTCTCTCATAGTATTCTGCTGCTCTTTAATTGCTATAGTCTGCAGAATATCATTCTGTTTATTATCTTTGGATTGGATTTTACTCCCACTAGATACTGGGGGAAGACTTCAGTCTGTGATCCCAGCCCCCTGGCATTCTCTGATAATGTTGATTACTGTGCATGCAAACTCTTCTAAGCCACTGCATTTCTCTTCTAGCAAGACTCACGGAAAACATTGGACTCCCTCTGACACTGCTTGAAAACCACAGCCCTTGGCCAGCCTATGTCACATATATCTCTCCAGTGGTAACCCGACTCACTGAAAAAAGCTGGGCCAGGGATCTGGAGTGCATTTATGCTGCTGAGAAAACCAGCAAGCCAGTAAGTCCGAGCAAACCTAGTTCTATGCAGCTGAAGAGGAGGAAATCATCCAAGTCCTCAGAAGTCATACTGAAAGATAACCTGTCAGAGACCGTGCTACCCATGTGGGAATGCTCCGCCACAAATGTGAGTCCCATATTTGTCCCAGAACCCACACAGTTCCAAATGGATGCCAGAGAGGGGCCCACATCAAACTACAACAAGATAATTTTCTCCAGGAGGCCTGCGATGAGGAAACTCCCATTTGGCTTCCTACAGGCCAGCAAGGAGACTCATAACAACGTTTAGCAAAGAGCCCTGTAGCCGTCACCTGAGAATGTACAGCAGTCACTCTCCGTTTGCTACAAATTACATCATGTCCTTGAAACCTGAAGTTGTTCTTGTTTATACAGAGGTTGTCAGACAGAGACCTTATCAGAAAGAGGGCTGGGGATATTTGGATAGACAACCCCAACACTGGAATCTGTTGGAGTAGGACAGCTACAGATTCTGAAGGCCTAACTGTAGGCATGTTTGTCCACTTCCAGACAGCAGACAGAAGCCATAACTTAATAGGCTCTTTAAGAGGGCAGAAAGGTCAAAGAAGCCAGTTACCAACAGAGGTAGCCCCTGTGTGAAACCAGTCCTGTTCCTGGATGTATTGAATGTTAGGTGCTTGCAGAAGGGGGATATGGGGTGAAGCTCAGACTTCCTGAGGTGGAGACTAGGTGTGCTCATCTTGTACTGCTGCTGACTCAGTGCTGAGGAGAGCCCCTGCAGGGAACACATCCTCACCTCTGAGAAGGGGGTCTCTGTTCACTTGGCACCACTGAGACCCATCCATGAGGCTGGTTCTGTTGAGTGTTAAAAACTCAAAAACTGGATTCAAACGGTCCTGGAAGGCATTGCCACTGGCTGGCTGACAGAAAGGGATGTGAGGGAAGCTGACAGAGGCAGAATGGAGTCAGCAGAAATCAACAGGCTGCAGCTAGTGAGTTTCTTCATCCCCTCTAACCATGCACACTCTTGCTAGTGCCCTCTGTGGACAGGGTTTGAGGGGCATAAGAAGAGATGTGGTTGGCTGATTCCCAACCCTGGCATTTCCCAGGCATATGTAGCACCGAGGAGAGGATGATTTTTTTGAAGCCAATGAAGAATAGCTTAGTAACCACCAGTGTGATGCTCCCTGTGGCACCTGAACCTGATATTGGAGAGCTTCCTCCCCCCAGGAGGTTGTGATGGTTTGAATATGCTGGCCCAGGCAGTATTAGGAGATGTGGCCTTGTTGGAGGAAGTGTGTCACTGTTGGGGTGGGCTTTGAGACCTTCCTTCTAACTTCCTAGAAGTTGGTCTTTTCCTAACTGCCTTCCATATGAGAGATAGAACTCTCAGCTCCTCCAGCACCATGACTGCCTGGACACTGCCATTCTTCCTGCCATAATGATAATGGACTGAACCTCTGAACCTATAAGCCAATTCCAATTAAATGTTGTCCTAAGAGTTGCCTTGGTCATGGTGTCTGCTCACAACAGTCAAACCCTAACTAAGATGAAAGTTGGTACCAGGAGTGGGGTATTGCTGTGATAGGCCTGACCATGTTTTTCTTTGGAAGAATGTGGATTTGAGGACTTTGGATTTGGAAAGCCATGGAATGCTTTAAGTGGGGCCTAATGGGGCATCCTAGTAGGAATATGGAAGATGGTGGTGCTGAGGGTGATTTGAATTGTGTAGGCCTGCTGACCCAAGAGGTTTCAGTGGAGAAGGATGTTAGTATGTGGCCTAGAGACTGTTTTGTGATATTTTGGTGAAGAACTTGGCTGGTTTTTGCCATTGTCTGAAGAGTCTGCCTGAGGTGAAGAGATTTAGATTGTTTTGGCAAAGTAAGTCTCAAAACAGCCTGCTATAAATTCTGTTGTATAGTTACTAAAGTTCACTCTTATGATGAGCGTTTTAATGAAAAGGAGCAAGCTGAGAAAGGAAAAATATAAAATGTATGGTTTGAGTAATAAAGGGGCACCAGGAGGTAGAATGGAGCTAAATCCTGTGTTCAAGGAGATAGATTAAAGGAGGGGTGACCTTGGAGTAAGATCCCACCCAGCTAAGTTTAGGTTCAAGCATGGTGGTGCACACCTTTAGTCTGAGGATACAGAGGCAAGCAGATCTCAGAGTTCAAGGCCAGCCTGGTATAGAACAAGTTACAAGTAGAGAAAAGCTTAAGTCCAGGCATGTGGCAGATATTCAGGAGACAGCCATGCAGAGCTCTAAGTTCAAGTTCAACCTATAGAGCAAGTTCCAGGATAGCCAAGCTTAGGCAGTGAAGGAGTTGGAAAACAGAAAGCTGGTAATAGAAAAAGGGTGTTGTGTGTGGGGGTGTGTGTTCCAGACCCAGCAAGCAGCAAAACCTAGCAGCTTTGGCCACATGGTGCTGGCTTTAGAGTCAAGAATAGAAGGGACTACTGGGGTTATTGATGCTGGTTAGATGGAACTAAGAAAATAGCAGAGATTAAGAAGAGACCAGTATCACTGAGGTGCAATTTTCTGGGAAGTATTTTCTGAGCTCACAAAGAAGCTGTGTTCCAGAGGTAGCCAAGGTTGTACCTTGTGCTGCAGTTGGACTTGGTAATGTGGAAGAGTCACCCAGGTGGTACTGGTTTTGGAGGTATGAAGAGTAGCTGAGGCTTGACACTGTGAGAGGCCTGGGAAGGCCATTGGTGAAGGTGCAGCCTCAGTTGCAGTTGACAGCCCAGGACTGAAGGGGTCATGCAAAGAAGTTGAGGTTTGGTACCACAAAGAGAGCCTATGAGAGGCTATTGCCTAGTTGCAGCAGAAGACCCTAGTAAATTGGAGATGCCAGTACCATGTGATGATCACCAAAACCACCAGCAGCAGTAGAGTAGAGTCAACCAGAGCCTAGAGTGCTATAGAGGACAGAGCTGAAGAGGTGACCCAAGCCCTTTGGAGGAGCCCAGAAAATCATATGTGGGACAGACACTGGAATAAGAAGCTGTGAAGTTGAAGTTGCCTTGGATATGCCAAGATGTTAAAGATGCCAGATCCGGGGAATACTTGCCAAGGAAAGCTGCTATCAGAAAGTGGAACTGGCCTAGGAGAAAGAAGTTTGTTGCAGTTAGCAAAGATGAAAAAGGAGATCTGAAGACTGCTTTGACATCAGACATGGAGATGCAGAGTTTGGAGTTTGCCCAGCTGGTTTCCAGACTTGCCTTGGGGATTACAGTTAAGTGATTGGATGAATCTCAAAAGAGATTTTGAACTTTGAACTTTTAACATTGTTGAGACTGCTATAGACTATGGGGACTTGGGAAGTTGGACTAAATGTATGTTTTATTATCATATGGCTAGGTATGGCCCCCATAGACTCATGTATTTAAACACGCCTTTGGGGACCAAGGTCTGGAATATGGTGGTTTGAATATGCCTTGCCCAGGGAATGGCATTATCTGGAAGTGACCTTGTTGTAGTAGGTGTGGCTTTGTTGGAGGAAGTATGTCACTATGGGGGTGTGCTTTGAGACCTTCCTCCTGGCTTCCTGGAAGTCAGTCTTCTTGCTGTCTTCGGTAGAAGAGATAGAACTCTCAGCTCCTCCAGCACCATGCCTGCCTGGATGCTGCCATTTTCCCCTCCATTTTGATAATAGACTGAACCTCTGAACCTGTAAGCCACTCCCAATTAAATGTTGTCCTTATAAGAGTTACCTTGGTCATGGTGTATGTTCACAACAGTAAAACCCTAACTAAGACAGAGGGCTTACAAAATGGTGTATGTGTATGGTGGTGGTGGATGGGTACTTGTGCTGAGCAATGGAGGGTTCCTTTCCTCTGCTTTTTTACAAAAGTATTTTTTACTGTATTTATTTACTGTACGTGTACATGTATAAGTGTGCCATGGTGAATGTGTCACAGTGCTTACGCATGGCATACATGTGGAGGTTTGGGGACAACTTTGGGGAAGTCGGTCCTCTCTTCCTTTCATGTGGGTCCTGGGGAGTGACCTCAGGTCGTCAAACTGATCAGTAAGCACCTTCACCCACTGAACCATCTTGTTCTTCTTGTTGTACTTCTTTGTTTTAGTGTGGGGAACAGATCTATGTGAGTACAGGGGAAGGATTAGGATTCAGGGGTGAGTTCCTGGCTGGAGACTGGCTGTTGATGGCAAGCTAGAAATGGCCCCATCCATGTTCTGCATTGGCTCCAAAGCAAATGGATTCTACTCAGTCACCAAGCCAACAGTCCGTCTTCAGGCACAGACAGTCTTCTGTTGGGGATTGTCTGCTAGCATGGATGCTGACCCTACCCGTGTTTCTGTGTCCACAAGGCAGTTGGCACCCTTCTCCTCTAGTACACCAGTGTGTGAGGCACTAATAGTTACAAATGGCATTTGCAAGAGCCCAGTTCTTCCCGCAGCACACACTCTCCATTGTCTGTAAACATTTAGCATCACTCACGGAGGTAGTTTTTTCTGTCTCTGGCTCCTATGCAGATCTGTCCAAACACCACTGTCAATTAGATGCTTCCAATATAGTCCTGTGTTTTTAACCCTTAGCCAATATGAGTTCTGCAAAACCGTAGGTATTTCTGGGTGGATCTCAATAATCATAGTTTCTGTCCTAAAGGCACATGATAAATTCTAAGGAGAATATTTATCTTAAGACTGCGATGCTGTGGTACACAGCTGTAGTTCAGGCACTCGGGGCTGGGGACTGAGGCAGAAGAACGATGGGCTACTTACTTAGCTCTGGCTCAAAACAAACAGAACAAGTTTTTAAAAAGAAAGAAAGAAACAAAAACCACAACCATCTCTTTTACCCCTTTATGGGCATTTCTGGCCAGGGTTTATCTGGGAGCACATGGATTAAGGCTCCTCCTTGAATGTTAACAGGGATCTGAGGTTACTGTAGTCTTGTCTCCCAACGCCTTTAAGGGCAGAATGGTGTGGCATTTTGGACAGGCATATATAGTTATTGTTTTCTTTGTACTTGATAAATTAAAAATCCAATCAACCAAACCAACTCTATAGCAATCAATTCCAGCTAGCATGATTTAAAATAATTTAGTTTTTAGCCTAGTGTAACAACATAGGCATGAGTCAGGGATGCCATTCATACCTTCTATCCTCATGCAGAGGACCTGAACTTTGTCCATGCAATGTCTTTAAGAAAGAAAAACAACAACAACAACAACAACAACAAAAACAAAAACAGAAATCCTTTTGAAATGGAGAACTCAGCTTAAGTCTAGATTAGGACACTGGGATCTGGCCATTTAGGGGCTTGAGCATCTCTTGCTGTATTTCCAAGAATTTTCCCTGGGAAGAAACTACTGGGCAGGACTAACTGGACATGTAAGAAAGCATTGGTCATTGGTTGCAAGATGATCCTTAGTCTCAGTGACTTACAGTGTGCAATGCTTTGATGTGTCAACTGGTTCAGACCTTCCTGAGGGCTATGGGGACATGGGCCAATGGGTCCATCTCCCCAAAGGATGTCCTGGAGGTCCTGGAGTACCAAGATAAAGAGAAGGAGATGTCTTTGACTTCACAGCCCCACCAGCACACAGGTCCCATTACCCGAAGTGTAGTCTTGAAATCTTGAGATCTAGGAAAGCCCAGAGCATACTTGTGGGACTAATTTTGTTCATCTCTAGTATTTCCAGAAATAAGCCTGGAGCCTTTCCAGGGCTCTGACATCCATCTGGAGCAGTCAGGGCATGCATGAAGTAGAATGTGGATCATTTCTATGTAACCTCATCTGCTTGTTCAAACCAGGGAGGCCTGTAGTATCTCATGTTACTCTGAGCATAGTTAATGGTAATCTTGAAGAAGGAACTGGCTTTCTTTGATGTCTCATCATCTATAGCCACCTCTTATTTAACTCCTCTCTGTGTGGTGATTTTTGCTTAGCAGAGTTGCGGCAATGGCTTTTCTTGCTTTTGAAGTCTGTGTAGAAACAGAACGCACACTTTCTTAGCCTGTCTGAGTTGCTGGTAACTAAGGACACATTCTGGCACATTTTATTCAGCAGTTTTACACAGATTCCTTGGCTTCCGGTGTACAATATGACATTTACCTTTTGCAAATTCCAAAGGGGTGCCAGCCACAGCATCCCCAAGCAGCTGATTGGTTTTCCTTTGGACATCAAGCAGTTCTACATTCTGGAGTTTCCTTAGCTTTGGTCTGGGACACATCTTAATGGAGATTAGATCTGCCCCAGTGAGAAGAGGCTGCAGGAATCATCAGGGAAACTTCTAGAACAGAGGTTCTGGAATGGGTGTATACATTTGGGGGTTGCCTGAGCTCTCTAACTGGAATGAGAGATAGATGTGGGGCCTAAGTGGATGAGCCATGCCGAAGTGAGGTGGAGGTAACATGCCCAGTGTGCCTTTTTGTTTTTGTGGTCCAGTGTCCTTATACAGGAGGGGTAACTGTCGCACAGTTATATAATGCCTTCCTTCAGGATACAGAGAACATAACAAGCTCCTGAGCTAGAGGATTTCTGGGCCTTGCCAGAGCTCCTTCAAGGTAGCTAAGCAAACATGGGAAGTAGAGGAGCCAGCATAGGATGGAGACCAGCTTCCTGCACTGGAATCCCAATCAGTTACTGACCATGCATCTGTGGAGATAAAGAACAAGCCTTAAATGTCCTAGCCCTCCAGTCACTCTCTCTGTCTGTGTCAGCAGCTGTAGTAAAAAGATTACAAAGTGTTCTCTAAACCCCAACAGGGCCATCTGCACCACGTGGTTCTTTTTGGCTTTAAGTTAGTCCCCCACCCCCACCCCTAGAATCTTTTAAGGAATCTTTGTCTGTATGTACAGACCAAAGGGCACATTTTTTTTAGATCTCTCAAGTTATCTGTGGCAGATAGAGCATAGACTGAGAAAGCTACGGAAGGGCTGTGGGGGAGGAGAAGGAGAGAGAAACCTGATTGAAGCTCAAAGCTGAGTTTCTGTTTGTGGCAAAACCTCTTCCTACTTCTTAGCCCTCTCTGGCTCATATCTCTCTTATCTAGGACCCAGGGCCTCAGACAACTGCTTGGAAATCACAGGGTGACATTACTACATCTGTAGGGGGCATGGCTGGGTTGTTGGGAAGAGCCAGGAGGCAATATAGAACACCTGTATTGTGTCCTCACAGGGCCCTGGCCCTTGGCACACATTGTAGGCTGCTTGGCAGCACACTGAAAACGTGGAACAGAGACAAATTAACTATGGAGTTATGTTGCTTCCAGTAAAGGTTACAGAATACACTTGGAATTTCATCACCCCATATTCTATGCCACCCCACATTCTGTACCTCACTCTAAGCATGGCTGATTTCTCCATGTGGAGCCACCTCCTTGTGGATGCACAAGCTGACCATAGGTGGTGTGACCTTAACTTTATATTCCAGAGGCCATAAAATTTCCTCCCCACCTCTGGCATTTCTAGGTGGTTCTTTTACTGACTCATTCATTTCCTGTCTCCGCTCAATCTTTCAGTGACCCATAGTGACCCATTCTTTTCAGTAGGGAGGGGGACCTGAGATGTCACAGGATTTCAGACAAGTTGGGAACTTGACTCCTGGCACTGTTTCTGCACATGTGCCAAGTGGGCAGATATTTTTGTAGAGAACAGTTGGTTCGAGAGCCAACTGCAACCGGAGAGAAGTTGACCTGAGTGTGGCTGACTCTTTGTTCACACTTTTGCATACTGGATCCTGTCTGCATCCACTTTACTGTTCAGAATCCTGGGACATGCCTACTTTGGTAAGTGGGTGATAACAAAAGTCAGAGAGCCTTGGTTGGAACATAGGTGTGGGATTTCTTTTGAGCTCAGTACTTTCCCTGCTCTCAGATTGCCTCAAATTTGTATCAGTGACAGTCCTGCTGGGCTTGGCCTGTAATTGTTGAGCCCAGGGTATATTGTGAAGCAGCTTTTGAGATCTTTCTTCATGTGGTGAGTTTGCTCTGTGCCTGTGGCCCCACAGGTATTAGACAAATCTGGCCACATTCTTCTGTATCCCCTGGAGTGTGGTATGTGTACTGGGCCAGAACTGGTACTCAACCATTAAGGAGTTTTTAAGAGCAAGCTCTAAGACTCAAAACAAAAGGTACTGAGAAGAGGCTTCTTCAGTGACAAGAGGTTGGTAAACACACTTTTTTTTTTTTTTTTTTTTTTTGTAGGCGGGAATAGGCTGCCTTGCTGTGAACTCTACTCCTAGTCTTTATTAATAATAATTTAATAATAATAATAAATAGTCTTATTATTATTTAAATAATAATAATGGACACCTTTTATGTACTTTTTCTTTTAGAATACTGGAAAAACAGAAGGAACATGGGACACAAAATCATAAAACATATGGTTAGTCTGTTCCTTTAAAAAGCCTTTCAAGCCTGTGTGATGAAATTCCAAGCTTATTTTTTTTCTCTAGCCTTTATCAGAAGGGACATAATTTCACGGCTCTAATGCAGCATGCTGACAGGCATCCTGCAAATGCACATCATGTGCTTGCTTGTGCCAGGCAGTGTGCCAGGACCTTGGGTGGACATGGCAGACATGGGATTCTATTTTTATGGTAGAAACACTGGACGAGCATACCATCCGGGCAGCGTAAGGAGTGCTTTGCAGAAGCAGGGGGCACTGCAAGAGTGTATTTGCTGAAGGCTTATGACCTCCTTTCCTCATGCAGAGAGGATTATGGGAGGAGGCAGGATTAGTGTCAGGACAGCTGCTCATAAAAGAGAGTGAGGTCATGTTGAAGCTTCGGCCAAATTGAATTTTCGTGGCTGGGTGAGTTTTTAAAACTTTGCAGAACTGTCTTCAGTTTATATCCAGCCCCAGTTTTCATGTTTGTTTCTGTAGCACCATGGAGCTGAACCCCAGTTCAGGCTGGCTTTCGTTGAGAGCATCTCCCTTTCTGGTCCTAGTGACAGCACAGAGGAAGCGCCAAGTGTTTGCACAATTTGTCCCGGGGCTTTCCCTTAGCCTGGTGTTCTGTCCTGGATGACTGGGCTGGGCATTGACAAAGGAGATCTTGAAGGCTCTTGGGTGTTCACCCCAGCCCTGGGCAGGTGCCAGGCCCCCGCCTCCAGCAGCCTTCGGAGTCCACCCTCCATTCCCCTAGTTCTCTCAGGCAGAAATGACAGTTCTGGTCTTTACATCTTCTCTCTGCAGCCTGCTTGCTTTTCCAGGTCCCTGTAGCGAGGCATGGGGTGTACTTTAATCTTAGCATTACTCTTTATCGCCATTGGTTCTTTCTTTTTCCTCTGTTCCTTCCTTCCTTTCTTCTTTCCCTTCCTCCTTATCTACTTGCTGCTTCCCTTTCCTTCCCTCTTTGTCTACTTCCTTCCCACCTTTCTCTTCCTTCATTGGCTTTTGATCTCCACTGGTGTGTGTGTGTGTGTGTGTGTGTGTGTGTGTGTTTGCAAAATAAAATTTTGCTGCTTGTAAGTAGCTGGTTTTCTTACAATCTGTGAAAGAGGATTCTGACAGCTGAAAACCTTAGGAGGGCATGTTCTCTTTATATGCAGTTGTCAGGAGTAGGAGCCTTCATCCTGAGGACAATGGGAAGTTCCCAAGCACTTCCTGCAAAGCTCTGGGGGATGCTCACATATTCCACAAAATTGATTCAACGGCCACTTGTCACCCTGGCCACCAGTATCATCCCAGAAAAAGAGTTATCTTCCTTTACTTTGACATACCCATTGGGGCTCCTGCAGATTCCCAAAGCATAGTGTTGTGTAGGGCATAAAGGCCAAACCTTGAAGGCTAGGGGAGAAGGGCAGCAGAATGCTGGTTGCTGCTAAACAGGGTTCCTTTCAGGGGGCCACAACCTAAACTTGATTTCTGTTCTGTGCTGAAGGCAGCTCCACCTTGAACATGGATCTCAGCACACCCATCTGAATTCTAAACCCTGCAATGCCTCTGTTAATCTTAGAGGTGTTCTAGCCTCCTGCACCTCAGTTTCTCCTACCAACAGCTTCCCTATTTTCTCCATCACAGACACAATGGCACTGGCGACACTGACCTTTTATTCCTAAGTTATGTCTAGTTCTGTGGCCTGGAAAAGACAATGACAACATTCAGCAGGGTACTTCCTATTGTCTGCCTTGCCCCATCTAGCATAACAGAATGGCCAAGGCTTTATAACAGCTTAGCAGAGCAAAGGACTCTGCCTGGTCCTCTATCTACACTACCTTCAGATTATATATATGACAATGTGAATATTATGTAAATGTTACTCTTCTGTGTGGTTGATGAATAATGACAATAAAAAGCTCTGTGTGGCTGGGCAGTGGTGGTGCACGCCTTTAAGCCCAGCACTTGGGAGGCAGAGGCAGGTGGATTTCTGAGTTCAAGGCCAGCCTGGTCTACAGAGTGAGTTCCAGGACAGCCAGGGCTACACAGAGAAACCCTGTCTCGAAAAACCAAAAAAAAAAAAAAAAAAAGCTCTGTGTGTTCAATACTTTTTAGAATGCTCTTTAAAAATTTTGCTTATCAAGTTTGTTGACTCTGGACACAGTACCTATGGATATGGAGGACTCTGCTTATATGGAAGGACACACAATATGTTTAATTTTCTCACTTGATGCCAGGCCTGAGGGACAGCTACTGAGGGAAACCTGCGTTGAGATTCAGAGACCTGCATAAATACATTACAACTCTCACAAGTAAAGACACCATCCTCCCAGACCTCAGCCTTCCTCAGTTACACACGTGGTTTCACCATATGGGCACCATCACCCTCCCAGCTCTGAAATCTTCACTCTGGATCCTCCTTAAGTTGGCAGATCACAACCCCTCTGAAGAGGGCATGGTGCAGCCACCACCCAGGACACGGCCCAGCAAGCAGCCATGGAATTCTGACCTGATTAGAAGCAGAACTCATATTTATCAGGGTTGGCAGCTGCTGGGAAGCTCCATGCAACTCAAAGCATAGTGAATCCGCAGATTTGGGCTGCAGGCCCATGTGGGTGTGGGTGTGGGAGTCTCCCTGCTTGAGGCATAGGACTGACAAGTGGGTTAGGTAATGTGAATTGTGGGGCTCCTGAGGCAGGGCTCTAGTTGAGATGTATCTATTTCACACATCACTGTTGCATATTAGAGTTCTGAATTGGACTGTACTTAATTAAAGCCTTTTGGTCATAGGCTGAAAATTGTTTCAATAAACATACAAATTTACAGTGACATGAAGTAGGTGACAGCCTCTGGAGTTGTATAATTATACATTTGCAGCTATGCTGGGACCTCTGGAAGAAAACACTTTCCCTTGGTATGGAAGGGTAAGTAAGATTCTGTCTGGTGTGTGTGCATGGCTGGGTGCCCAATGGAGACATTACACTTAGAAAAACAGCATTGCAGGGTTGGAGAGATGGCTCAGCAGTTAATAGCATCAGATGCTCTTTGAGAATGCAGGTTATATTTCCTGCAGCCACACGGTGGCTTACAACAGCTACCCTGGCTGACAAATCTCCAACTATGAGGTTCTCTCAGCTCAGTGTGTTAGCCATCATTCTGTAGCTGTGACAAAATAGCTTTACAAGCTTAGAGGGGAATAGATTTATTCCTGCCGTGGTTTCAGAGGTCTCAGTATGTGGTGGGCTGGTTTCCTTGCTTCTCTGAGTCTGAGGAAGCTCATTAGTTATTTTGTGGTGGCCAAGAGTCAGAAAGAAGTAAGGGAAGAGGAGAGAGGGACATTTGTCACAGGCACAGACCAATGACCTACTTTTTTCAACCAGGGCAGTAACTGTGTACTCATCGGTAGCTTTACCTATTGATGAGCTAAGTGCCCTCATGATCTCTACAGCACTTGGGACAGGGGGACAAAGCCTTCAACATGGAAGGCTTTGGGCACATTCCAGATTCAGTCCATTACAGAACCACTCAGTGAAGCTGCTACCATTGGAAACAGTTCTTAACAGGTCTGTGGTGGTGCATGCCTATAATCACAGCACTTGTGAGGCAGTGTCAGGCAGATCTCTGAGTTCAAACCCAGCCTGGTCTACAGAGTGAGTTGCAGCCAGGAAGACACAGAGAAACCCTGTCTTGAAAAACAAAATAAACCAACACAAAACAAGGAAAAGAAACAGTGTGTCTCAAGTAACTCAACCTCAGTAACTTGTTCTGCAGCAGTGGAGAGGGGATGCAGATAGGAGGTAAAGTCAGCTCATTCGAGGCACAGACTTGAACAATGAGTGAATATGCTTGGTGAAACAAAGAAATAGGCTGGGCGATAGCTCAGTCAGCAAAATGCCTGGGACCCAAGCATGGATCTCCAGGGACATGCGTCTGAAACTTCCGGGTTGGTTAGGGTGTGGACATGAGGACAGGTGGATCTTTGGAGCTTGTTGGCTAGCCAGCAAGGCTGGGATGGGCTCTGGGTCCAATGAGAGATGTCTCAAAAACCAAAGTAGAGTTGTAGATAGCCCCTTCCCCGTTGGATGGCTCCACATGGTTGTGTATATGGGCAGCACTCTGATTAGTAACAAAAATGAAGGCATGTAGTTGGGGGGGGGTTGATGCGGTCGGAGATGCTAGTGGGCGTTGAAAGCAGAAGTGATGTTAGATGGACATGATCAAAATACACTATAAATGTATGAAAAACTCAAAGACTAAGTAAAAATAAGAAATATAAGGTGGAGGATGACTGAGATCTCTGGCCTCTATAGACACTGACACACGTGTGCACATGCACCCATACGAACACACACACACACACACACACACACACACAGGCCAATAAATAGAATACAGCAGAATTCCCAACCTGCCTCCCCTGAGCCATAGTCAGCCTCCTAAAGGCAACGTCATTAATGGGTTGGAATGTGTATTTTGGGATGTGATCTTAGTCTATTTTCAGAACTTTAACTAAGATCACTTCATGTCCTTTGAGGTTGAAAGTCCAACAAACAACCTGCCGGGCCTCTCCACCCCTCTCTCTCCACCTCTCTTCATTCCTCTCTCAGCTTCCTTTCAGTAGCTCTGCCCCAGCCCTTGTGACTTTGCTGAGCCTCACCCACACCCACAAGCTTCCTCCCCAGGCTTCCCTCCCTGCCCTCCTCCTTACTGGAACGTCTCTCTCCAGCTGCCTGGTTCTCTCGAATACTCTCCATGTCTCTGCCCATGACGTGGAGAGCCCATGTGCTGCTGTTTCCTGAGTGCCTCGTCTAAGGCGCCTTACTTCTAACTCCCCACATTTCCCCAGTGTACCAGCATAGATCCCACCTACTGTTTACCTCTGTTCTCCTTCATTGAAGGAAGCTTCACCACAGCAGAGGGTTTATCTGTTTTCTTCACTGCGGTGTCCATAGGGCGCGGAAAAGTGCCTGACACACAGTGGTCGCCGAGTAAAGCATAGAGCCATGAACGCACACACAACCCTCAAGCTATCATACACACACTAACATGTCTACCTCATCCTAGCATCTACATACTAGCATATTCTATAACACAGTGTCCTGCTCTTGATTTTCAAAACTCTCTGAAATCTCAGAACTTGTTGCTTGTTGAGCACAGAAGTCATCTTATTCTTCCAAATGTCTGTTAAGCGTATAATGCTGCGAGTCTTTAACTGTTAGTCCTCTCGATGATATTTGGATTTCAGTTCCCTAGCCATCATGAACAGAGTGCCCTAGAGCCTGCCTGGCTACCTCCCTCGCTCCTGTGTAGCAGAAGGACCCTGTGAGTGAATATTAAGCAAACACTTTGCTGGGCCCTTTTGTTTTTCATTTTTATACCCCCTTATTGTTTTGCTCATTAACATATAATTGTTGTTTTGGCCTTGGCTTGAACTTGATATCTACTTCTGGTTCTGACCCCGATCTGCCTAACAATATGGGAATGAATCATGACTGCAAACCCCCACCACAATGGCCAAAGTAATGCTAGCCACTAGGCTTTCCTTGACACCATAGACTGTACCTTCTGGAACTGGGCACCTGAATAAAGCTTTCCTCTTTAATTGCTTCCATCAGGTAATTTGCCACACTGAGGAGAAAAGAAACCCAGAAAGTAACAATCTTCTTGCCTGCCCTCAGCTTTTGCTTGTGCTGAACTGTTGAAGTGATGAAGTGGTTGCCTCCAGTAGGTACGACAGGAAGGGCCAGAATTTGAACTTTAGATAGTAGTCTCAAAATATTATTTTTAAAATAGGAAGGAAGAAGAAAGGAAGAAAGAAAATGCAAATCAAAAGAAAGAACTCTCACCTTTGTTTCCTTGGTAATTGGCTGCTCAGGATACACTGGATAGGCTGTGGGGCCACCCTGTGGTCCAAGCTAGGGCCTATCCACTCCCTTTAGCTCTTCTGCATGGTCCAGGCTTCCCGTGGCCCTTGTGTGCAGTGGGAGGTTGGTATGAGGTTAATGTTTGGAGTGGGTGAGTGTAGGAAACAAAAGCAGATCTTTACACAGTTTTCCTTCTCTGCTTCTTTCTTATAGAATCTTGAAGTGTCCATGGAAACAGGCACCCATTGTGTGCCTCTGACCAGGGCCTTCTGAGCTGCTTTGAGAGGTCTGGGAAGTAAAACTTGGCTCCTTGGAGAAGCAGCTACAAGAGAGCCTGACTCACGAGGACCCTTACCTGGGAACCATTTGAGTCACATGTTGGATGCCTGTTCCCTTCCTCCAAACGTCTATGAGTTTGAATTCATATACCACAGGCACTACAGGTGCTTAAACTTTGTTTTTTGTTCAGGATGTGCTCAGTCAGCTTCACACAACCGGTGGCAATGCACAGATCCTGGACCCTTGCCTCCTCTTTTCAGAGACCATGCTGACATGCAATGAAGGGAGGCTGAGAGACTGGAAGCTCTTCCATTGGAGTGAATGACCTGTGAGTCCTGCTCAAGTGAGAAGAAAGTCACCTGCCTTCAGCCCAGTGCTGCCTCAGCATCCTCCCTGGGAGTTCAAGTGTCTGCAGGGCTTGCACCAGGGGCAATCCTCCTGGCCTGTGGAATGTCTTCATGGGTGTTGGTGCTGTAGATGTGACCCAGAGCTGGAGTGCTGGCATTTGGAGGTGCCCTGTGCTCTCTTTCTCTGTAGTTTTCTTCATAGTTCAATGCTCTTTCCATTGCAAAAGCTCCTCCCACTTTAGGAACATGTCTCTCTTCCTAGAATTCACTGCATCAGTCTCTCAGGGGAGTCTTGGAAATAAATTGCTCAGATGAAAAGGTAAAGGGTGGCATTGCCTTCCTCAGTGGAGCAGCTGGAGGCTCAGGGATCTTGGCTCCATCCACACATGCTCACCAGGACAGGGGTCCTGTCACCTGTGAAGTGGAGATCTGCTTCACAGGCAGTGAGAATTATGGCTGTGTTTACCGAGTGGCAGACACTGTTGTGGACCCTGTGTATTACCTCATTCCAGCTCCACAGACACTGTGAGGCAGCTGTTTATTTTATCCCCATTTTTATCACAGCCATGTGTAAGGATTCAGTGAGTCTAAAAAAGGTCTCTAGCTCACTGTAAAATCTCATTAAGAGTGGTGGCATTTGTACACATCAATCAGGGACATTATGTTAGTAGCTTAAAATTACCCACTAGTGGAGTATCCACTCTTAAGAAACGGGCCATCACTGCAATTCAGGTGTTGTGTGTGCATGTGTGTTTTCTGCCCTCCTCACTTTTATAGAAATAATCCAAAAACTCTTTAAAATCTCTATTAAAATCTATGTACTGAAAGAGGAGGCCCTCCCAAATCTCTTTAATAGAAGAGACATCTTTCTCTGTAGCTTGCTGTCCCCATATGGATCATAAAATCCAACCAGAGAAAAGTAGGCTGTGCCCGTAAGAACCTTGGCAGGGAGACAGGAATCACAATGGTGAACGAGTGGCCTGAAGAATGCTAGGGTACCGCTTGGCAAGCCAGTGTGGTTGGCTATCCCTGGAAGTAGGTACCTGTGCCCTGCCATAACACTTCCGACTAAATTCTCAAAGGCAAAAATGCAGCCCCATAAGTAGATCACTTGAAAGGAGCTATAAAAGAAGCTCACTGTGGCTCCAGAAGATGCTGCTGTAGGGAAGCAGCTGGGAGGAGTGGACTCTGTGAGAGAACAGGAGTCTCCTTGGTTTCAGGTTCCAGTTCTGTGTGGACTTCACTGCAGGGACTCAGGAAAGGGACCAGGAAGCTTTGTTATTTTTGGCACAAGGCCATGGTGCGATGTACAAACACCCCATGTAGTCCATCCCTGGCCCGTACAAGTGCATTGTGTACAGAATGCTCTTGGACTATAACATGCTACACCAGTGTCATTGCCATGACATTCACAACATGATGTTTTCTCATCATGGCCTAAAACCAAGATCTGCATTGTATGGAATGAAAGTTGACTTGGTGTTTGAGTGGAATAAATCAAAAACAGAGAAAAAGAAAATGTTTTGTGTATGTTTTTCAAGCAATTGAATGTTTATGGAGGGTATCTATCTACCTATCTATCCCCCCCAACTACCTAATCTATCATATATCGATATCTATCATCTATGTTTGCCTATATCTATAATATATCATCTCTATCAACTACCATCCATATCTATTTATCATCTATCTGTTTATATATCATCCACCCATCAATCATATATCTGTTTATCATTCATCTATCTATTATCTATCTTGTGGTACTGGTTTTGGAAATAGGGCCTTATGCCTAATGGCAAAATTCTCTACCTCTTAGATGCACAATAATCCTGGACCAGTATTAATCAATTCCTACTTTAGTGTCCTTGTTGTATCTTGTCCACAGTCTTTGGGCTTGGTTAGTTACAAGTTGGGCATTTAATCTAAAAGTCCCAAATCTAGAATATACCTACATTGGAAATGCTTTGCATGTTAACATGCAGAAAACATACAGGCAGGAAGTTCCATACCTGACCTCATGTGATAGACTACCACTGAAATACAAGTACATTAAAAATATTAGGAAGTGTGGGGGGAAAAGGAAGGAAGGAAGGAAGGAAGGGAGGAAGGAAAAGTACATGAACATGGCAACTTACAGAAGAGTTTATTGTGTGCCAGAGGGTGAGCCTCCATGACCATCATGGAAGAAGGCATGGCAGCAGACAAGCAGGCATGACAGGAACGGTTGCTAAACTTACATTTTGATCCACAAGCGTGAGGCAGAGAGAGCTCACTGGAAATGGCATGGGCTTTTGAAATCTCAAAACCCTCCCCCAGTGACACACTTCCTCCAACAACGCCACACTTTCTAGTCCTTCCCAAGAAGTTCTGCCAACTGGGGACCAAGCATTCAGATACACAAACCCATGGCAGCCATTCTCATTTGAACCACCAGGGTCTCATCCCTTAGATACATTATCCTAAATGCAACTGTTCCAAACTCACAAGAGATCTAAAATTGGAAGCATTTCTGACTCCAAGTGTAACCGGCATCATTGCTCACTCTTTATTGGTGCTAACTTTGCAGTCTCGTGTAGTGGTTGAGACATTTTAGGACAAGGCTCAGACTGCATTCATTTCTCAACAAGTGCACACTGAAAACTACAATACACTTCAAAGGAAGCCTGTGAAGGATAAAACCAAATTTCTCACTGCTTGGGGGCCCGTCAGAAGAACACAGCAGAGAAGAGCCCAAGGCAGGTTAGGGTGGTGTACTTAGAAATACTCACTGGTAAGAAGCAAACTGAATACCAAAGAAGTTGTTAAAAAGGGTGGTCTGTAGGGGACAGGATTGGAAGATGGCAGTGACTTTACAGAGAGATCAGTAGAGACAGAGCTCCCATATTTCCGCGAACTAACTTTCAATGCACTTTTAGCGAAGGGGACACCCCTGGACTGGGAGGAAGGCATACAGTTTTTGCAGCCTACTTTTAGTAAGGGTTCAACCTCTCCTCTCGCCCACCGCCCAGCAGAGGGAGTGGAAGAGAACAGTTATTAGGATGTGGGGGAAGTGGACCTGGTCAGCAATGGTTCTTTGGGGGTGAGTTTGATCTTCTTGGGCAGCAATTCAGTCCTGTAGCAAACACCAAATACGACTTAGCAGATGCAGAGCAGTCCTCTAGGCAGGCAGACCCCAGGCATGAACCAGCAGCTACAGTCCAGCCCTTTCAGCAAGCAGACACCAGGCAGCTGTAGTTCAGTCCTGAAGAAACCGCCAGACTTGCCAGCTGGCCTGAGGCAAGGCTGCCGAAATGGCAAGCTGCTGCAGGAACCTCACGAGCAGTACTTTGGTGAGTTTCTCTCAATGGTGGCGTTATCACAAGTTGAGCTCAACAATGCTATATAAGAGGAACCAATCAATGCATGTGTGTCCTTAGTGAAGAATAATGAGGCGGAGCAAACCAAACAAAGGCTCAGTGCCTGTCTGTGAGGTCATATTTACACTCCTTTATCAAGCGTCGTTTCACATGTTTGCTATAGCCGAACATCCTTCCACCTGTGTCTGCCTCAGGAAAACAGTCTTTCACATGTTTGCTTTAGTAAGACACCCTTTCACCTGTGTGACCTAGCAAAACATCATTTGACATAACTGACTTTCCAAAGAACTAGAAGTTTCTGCTTCACTAGGGGAGAAATGAAAAGTAATAAAACCAAGCTTAAAATCTCCCAAGGGTGCCAGTATACTTATGATGGCATCTCCACATGGAGATGACAGAGTCAGGGCAGCCCAGAGTCCCTGCTAAGATTGGATGACCACAGACTCCTCATTGGAGGAAGGAGTGGAGTGTTGAGAAAACCATATACTTTGACCTGTCGGCTTTCTGCCTCAGAAGGTACATGCTGTCCCCCAACAGGGTATTCAGAGTGACTGCCAGCAGTTGCCTGTTGGGTACACCACTGACATGCAACCTGAGGCCTTGGAATGCCCAGGCTTGGGGCCTTTGGCATGCTGAGCAAGCCAGACACATAGAATATCACCCCTCTGTCTTAACGCTCAGAATTACAGACATCTCTCATGGGAGTCCAGAAGTTCTTTTATGGGATAGTAATGTCCTGTTTTATAGCATCAAAGGAGCCATTCAGTGAACGATCCTCAGAGGGGCTTTAACAACAAGCCAGTGCCCAGATAGTTGGGGGTGGTGCCACCCCTGGGCAGGTTGTCCTGGGTTCTATAAGAAAGTAGGTCAAGCAAGCCATGTGGAGCAAGCAGCGTTTCTCCATGGTCTCTGTTTCGTTCCTGCCTCCAAGTCCTTGAGTTCCTTCTTTACTGCCTTTCATAATGGATTGCAAGCTATAAAATGAAACAAACCCTTTCCTCCCCAAGTTGCTTTTTGGTCATGTTCATTATCACTGCAACAAAATGGCAAAGCGGAATCCTGGAAATGGTAAATGTGCACAAAGGATGTGTGTGAATTACAGGCAAATATCTTGTTGTCTTACAGAAGGAACTAGAACATTCATAGACTTTCGTGTCCACAGGATGTCTGTGAACTAATTCCCAGTGGACAGCAAGAGAAATCTGTATGTTGAATGATTTTATACGCATGGAGAGCTCATTAACTAAAACATACATATACATACATACGTGTGTGTGTGTGTGTGTGTGTGTGTGTGTGTGTGTGTGTAGAATATATGTATTTACTTTTCGCAATTATGGAACTTTTCTGCCAAACAAAGCAAACTATGGACAATGGTCATACTGAATGGGTGAAAGAAGGGTACCTATGTTTGGGGCTGAGGGTGGGGTGGGGTGTTGGTGTATGCCAAAGGGCCATTTGCCTTTGCCCCATTTCCCTCTTCCCTTTCTTTGGAGACAGCTACAAGCAACTATAAGAGGCTGGACATATGTGAAGAGAAAGGGGACAGATTCCCCAGAAGTGACCTCCAAGGTGACAGCTGTGGAAATAAAGTTGAACTCAGGCTACATGAGAGTCTATTGCTTCTCCAAATCTGTATGCCAATGTCCTAACCCCTTGTGTGTCAGAATGTGACCCGATTTGGAGACAAGGTCTTTATAGTGATAATCATGTCAAATGTGATCATCAGGGTGGGCTCTAAGCCAGTGTGACTAACAAAAAGGGGAGCTTGGATGCTGAGGCAGAGATCCAGGGAAACAGCATGAGAACGTCGAGAAAGTTGTGTGTCGAGAAAGTTGTGCGTTGAGAAAGTTGTGCGTGTGTTAAGGAGAGGACCAAGGAGAAGACTCCTCATGGTCCTAAGAGCAGCAGTTCTCAGCCTTTCACAGGGAGCACCTAAGACCATCAGGAAACATATAGATTTTATATTATGATACATAACAGTTGTAAAATTCCAGTTATGAGGTAGCAACAGAAATAATGTTCTGGTTGGGCGTCATCACAACATGAGGAGCTGTGTTAAATGGTCTCAGCATCAGAAAGGCTGAGAACCACCACCTTAGAACAAATCCCTGCCAGCTTGTCTAGACTTCCAGCCTCTGGAACTACGGACACAACAAACACCTGCTTTAGAGTGTTTCTTCCTTTGCAGATCTTTGTACAGCAGCCTTAGGGAAACCTGCAATCAGGGCAGCAGCCAATTTGAAGCACTTATCCAGAGTCTCTCAAGGAAGATGGTGGAGCACTTGGGGCCTCTAGGAAAAGCTGATTTTGGCTGCTTCACAGTCTCAGCAAAGAAGAGATTGCTGCCCAGTGCTGCCCAGTGCTGCCCAGGGGTACCACCTTATTTGCCAAGCCAACTGAATTTCCAATCTAGCAAAGGAGACTTCCTGGACTGGCTAAATTTGGCCCTTCTAACTTTAGAGGTCTCATATCTCAGTTAATCTATCCCAACCAGGTAGGTAGCACCGAGTCCTGAACCTTGGAGAGGAGTATAACTTTTTACTGAACATTTTCCAGAAGCCAAACCTGTGGGATGTTGAAGTTCCTGATTAATGTGGCCCCCTCTTCTCTCCACTTCTCCATGTCTGCCTACTCAAGGACACAGCAGCTGTTCAAGCAGCTTTATGCTGTGTCCTCACTTTTGAAAAAAACAAATAACCCAACAACCCAGCTGTATGGGCTTCGTCCACTCTACCACTTCCTTCTCCTTGTACATTTCCCTTCTAGGTAACATCACATTCTTTCATATGCCTTTTCTCTGAGCCGTTTATCCTGGTAAAATCAATAAGGGTGGAGCCTAGAGTCAGTGGCCAGGTAGAAGTCTTCTTGTTTGCTCACTTTCAGTAAGCTAGCAATGGCATCTGGTTATCTACTGCCTGCCTGCCTATCTATCTATCTATCTATCCATCCATCTATCTATCTATCTATCTATCTATCTATCTATCTATCTATCTATCATCCATGCATCCACCCTTCCATCCATCCATCCATCCATCCATCCATCCCTCTCTCTCATCCATCCATCTATCCCCCTGTCTGACTATCAATTTTATCATATGACATCCATCTATTTATTGCCCAGCTCTTTAAAATTTCTAGTGTTCTACAGTATGGTGGGATGTGTCCAAGCCATATAACCCATTACATGTTTCCTGAAGAATGAGAAGAGAGGACCTCAATGGCTCCAAACGAAGTAATGGAGTGAGGAACACGCTAACCGCCCTGATTTCATCAGTACACATTGCGTGCATGTATTGGATTAGCACAATTTCTTCCACAAAAACTTGCAACTATTACATGTTGGTTAAAAAGGAAAATCAGATCTAAAACTTTATAATTAAGGGGCTGCAGGTGGCTTGGCAGTTAAGAGCACATGTTGCCTTTGCAGAGGAACTGGGGTGGGTTCCCAGTGTTCACATGGTGGCTTGGAAACATCTTTAACTCCTGCCCTGGAGGCTACAGCATTTTCTTCTTACCTCCACAGGCACTGGACACCCATGTGGCACACAGTCAAAACACACCAACACACAAAACATAAAAATTAAAAAAATTATAGATTAAAATTGATACAAGTAGAGACTTGTACACATGCATGTATTTTACCTCAGCCACATAGGACAATGTAAAGCCTATCCTTCTGTGAAGATATCTCCTCAGCATAGGCCTGAGATGTTCATGCAGAGAAGCCAGTCATTTGAACCAGAGCTCTGAGCTCTCCAAACTACAGATGCACAGGAACCTCTTCCAGGGGTTCCAGATCCACCAAGAGCTCTCCCAGCTACATTGCTGTTCCTTAAGACATGTTCAGTTTCAGATCCAATACATAGTTACTCCTCAAACTGTGCATAGAGAAGCTGAAAGAAAAGAGCACTGACACATCTACTGACCACACCTTATATATATTCAAGGATGGAATTAAAATTAGTGCATCACCAGATCCTAAGGGCAGGTGTTCATGAAGTAATTCTTGGATAGAGCAAAACACTGTGGAGAAAGTTTTGTCAGGGATGAATGAATTATTTGGAAGTATTTATTTACAAAGGTTTTCTTAGAGGGCTTGTAACCCAGCAGAGCACTATCTCATCATCTCTGCCAGCTCAAGCATGCCTACTATCTATCACTCTATCTATCACTCTATCTATCACTCTATCTATCACTCTGTCTATCACTCTATCACTCTATCACTCTATCTATCTATCTATCTATCTATCTATCTATCTATCACTCTATCTATCTATCTATCTATCTATCTACCTACCTATCACCTATCTAGCAATCACTTACCTATCATCTATCTATGTAATAATCTATGTAATAATCTATCTATCTATCTATCTATCTATCTATCTATCTATCTATCTAAAGTCTAATCCTAAAGTATTTCACTGAATCATCAGCCACCTCAACTGACTAGAACAGGAATGTCCATGAATTCCCTAGAATATCTTTGGGGCAGAGTGCTTCAGTGGGGGAACTTAACAGTTTTATTTTATGGGCAAAGGCTATTTAGCAAATACTAACAAAGCTGAGGAACCACCTACAATTTAGGGAACTCAAATTATAAAATCAAACTTTCTGGGATTTATGCATCACCACACAAAAATTTCTCATGGCATTATACAGCCAAGAGGAAAACAGTGGCGTTTTTCATAAACAGTTGACTCTCTTGGCTCTGGAGGCAGTGGTGGCGGGGACATCACTCAGTGAGCAGAACCTTACAGAGCAGTCTGCATGTTCTTTGTCAGGATCAGAGGGACAGCCTCAAGCTGCTGACTGGTGATGGCTGCAGGGCTTAAACGGAGGATGCAGAGCCACTGCTGGTCTGAATAAATGCTCCCTGGCCAGAGATGATGGCTGTCCATCATCTCTCTGTATGTGTGATGGTGCATTTTAAACACACGTCTGGACAGGATATGTGACTTTTAGAGGACAGTTTTCTATGAGAATGACCCCATTACCCAAATGGACACTTCCCTTGCACTACTTGCTCACCTCTTCGCTCACAGTCTCTCAGTAAAGCATGCTAAAGTCACCTTCCTTGGGTAGCCAACCCCCCGGAGGCTCCTCTATCCTATTTAAGGGGTTCTTTTTTAAAACAACATTTCTATCCAAGAGAAAATTTAGGGCTACTTTAGTGGTGAGTTGGAGAGCTCACCTGTGCATAAAACCTCTTTCATAATGGTATTGAGAATTATGTCCAGTGGTTCTCATTTCTCTGTGTGTTACAGTACGACAGATTTGCCTGCCCCAGCCCCACTGTGCTTGGGCACCTTCACACAGACTTTGGGCTTCCTGACTCCTGCATTTACTAACATTTTTGATGAACACTAACTCTGTGATAGAATGCATACTATCATCTTTGAACAGCAAATGCAAAAGAGCCATCGGAGTACTTGACATTGTCACAGTGAGGCCTGGGCGCTGCAGATCAACCTTCCTAACACCCTGGATCATGGATCTGTGTTGTGTCGAGCCTCTGCCTCCTCACTCAGGAGCTGAAGGTCTGTGCAGCTGAGTGACCATGCTCAGTAGATTGGCGGTCTGTCTCCTGTGAACAGAGCGAACCATAAAAGCAAGCTATCTGCCTTTCAACCTGGATGGTTTTAGATTTCAAGATGCATTAAAATCTGTGATAAAATACATTTATGATTAAAATATTTTTGTTGAGTTAGAATGCCAAGTAATGGATTTCATAATGGTATTTTCATATACTTGTTTTGTGTTCTCTCTCTCTCTCTCTCTCTGGATTTTTAATACAAGGTTTCTTTGTGTAGCCTTGACTGTCCTAGAACTCATGCTGTGGAGGAGCTTGGCCTCAGACTCAGAGCTCTGCCTGCCTCTGCCAACCACCCTGAGTGCTTCAATTAAAGGCATGCGTCACCACTGTCAGGATTACAGTTTATTCTTTATTCCCCATTGCACTCCCCATCTCCTGCTGCCTCTAGCTGGTCTCCCTCTTCCCTCTTAGCCCTCCTCCTACTTGGATGTCACGTGTATTCCATTACTTTCTGTTTTTCTTCCACGCTGCCCCACTTCCATAAGATCACTTCCTGGTCACTCCCATGCTCTTTTTTGAAGTTTCACGATACAGGATTACATATTCATAGTTATAAATGTATAAATCTAGGATCTGTATCTGACGTTTGTCTTTCTGAGCGTAGCTTATTTCACTTAACATGATGACTTCCAGGATTATCTGCTTTCCTGAAAAAATCTCATAATTTAATTTTTCTTCACAGAAGAATAAAAGCCCATTGTGTAATTCTATCACAGTTTCTTTGTTTAAGCATCTGTTGATGGATAGCTAAACTGGTTTCATTTCTCATCTATTGTGGATAGTGTACATCAGTTAGTATGGATGTGTAGATCTTCTTGGTATGTTGGCCCAGAGCCCTAGTATATACCCTGCAGTGGTATGGCTGGGTCAGGCAGTAGGCATATTTTTAGTTTGCTTTAATTAAAATATTTTAAATTATGTGTGTGTGTGTCTCTGTGTGTTGAGGGGATTATGTGGACATGGATGTGTTTCCCCCCAGAGAGCATAAGAGTTGGGGTCCTGAAGCTGGAGTTACAGGTGGTGGTGAGGTGCCTGATGTGAGTATTAAAAATCAAACTTAGGTCCTCTGGGAGAGCGGTGCTCTTGAGTGCTGAGACATCTCTCCAGCTCCTATTTTTAGTTTTTGAGGAACTTGCGTACTGACTTCCATGGTGGCTGCACCAGTTTGCAGTATATCAGCAGTGTAAAGGGTTCTTCCCCCACACCCCTGCCAGCATCCCCTCACCCCTGCCAGTATCCTCACACCCCTGTTAGCATCCCCCACACCCCTTGCCAGCATCCCCCACACCCCTGCCAGCATCCCCACATCC
>JADRCH010000257.1:350368-396266 GCA_019843965.1 Rhynchomys soricoides
AGCATCCCCACATCCCTGCCTACATTCCCCCACACCCCTGCCAGCATCTGTTGTCACGTGTTATTTTGATGTCATCCTTTCCAACTGTGGTGAGATGGAATCTCTGAATGGTTTTGAGTTGCATTTTACTGATGACTAAGGATGTTGAACACCTATTAAAATATTTATTGGCTATTTCTATTCCTTCTTTGGGGGACTGTTTGTCCAACTCTTGAGTCCATTTACTGATTGGATGATTTGGATTTGGTATATAATTTCTATAGTCTTTTATATATTCTGAATATTAACTCCTCTGTCTGATGTATATTTGGAAAGGAAATTTTTCCATTCTGGAGACTTCCTCATCCTTTGGTGACTGTTCTGCTGTGTGCAAGTATTTCAAACTTATATGATCTCATTTGCCGGTCCTCAGGGTTACATCATTTGCTTTTGGAGTTCTCTTCAATAATTTCTTGTCCATGCCTCTCTCCTGATGTGTTTTCTCTATTTTCTGCTTGCAGTTTCAAAGTTTCAGGCCTTACATTAAGATCTGTGATTAATTTTTAATTGATTTTGTGCAGAATGAGAGGTATGGATCTAGCTTCATCTTTCTATGTGTAGATGTCCTGTCTACCCTGCACCGTTGGCTGATGAAGTGGCTTTTCTTCCAGTTTTAGAAACATGACTTGAAATCTAGGGATGAGCACATGGCCCAATAATACAACAGTTTTGTCTTCTATGTCATATTTTAGTGATGAGTATATGAATGCATTCAGATTTTTGATTTTTGCACCACTGCCAAATATTAGGTTTCTCTTGCTATATAGCATTATTTCTGGGTCCTCTACTCTATTTGTCTGTTTTTTCCACGGTTAGTGTGTTTTGTCACTATGGATCTGTAGAATAATTTGAGATCAGCTGTTGCACTATTGCCAGCGTAGTTCTTCTTGTGTTGAATGTTCGTAGTCTTTGTGTTTCCAAATGAATTTTAGGATTCACCTACCCCATTTTTTCTGAATGATACCATTGGAATTTTGAGGAAGACTGCATATATTTTGTAGATAGTGCATTCAGTAATATAGCTATTTTCACAATATTAGTTCTGCCAATCCTAGAGCAGGGAGATCTTTCTATCTTCTAATATTTTCCTCAATGTATTTCTTCATTCTTTTAAAAGTTTTCCTGGTAGAAATCTGTCTCCTCTTTGTTTAGGTTTATTCCTAGGTATTTTTTTAAACTATTGTGAATGGGGTACTTTTCCCAATTTCATTCCTGGCAAGTGAGTTATTAATATATATAAAAGCTATTGTTTTTTTTATGTATAATAAAAGTTACCATTGTAACCATTTTAACTGCGTGGCTTAGTGGCATTAAACACATTCATATTGTTGTGCAGCCATCAGCATGATCTATCTTCATCTTCTCCAATGGAAACGCCTCAGTCACTAAACACAATGCCTTCTCCCTTGCCTCCTCTGTCCCACGCCCTCAGTCCCTGAGGAGCACAGTATTATTTTTCTGTCTCTATGAGCTTGATACTCTACAATGCCATGTAGGCTCATGGAATTCTATAGCAATTTTTGCTCTTCTATGTACAGTTTCGCTTAGCATGCTATCCTCTGGGCTCATTCCTGCTGTAGCACGAAGCAGGATTTCATTCCTTTTTAATGCTAAACAATGTTCTCCACTATATGCATATACATATTTTATTGGCCATTAATCTGTTGATGGACACTTAGATCCTTTTGCTCTTTGGCTGTTGTAAACAATGCTGCTTTGAGCATGGTGCACCAATTAGGCCTTGAACTTTGAGATGATTGTATATCCACATGTGTTTGTAGGCAATAGTATATGTAACACACACACACACACACACACACATTTTGTTCTATTCAACTTTGGCATCTGTGCAAGCTCATAGACCCACCACTAAAGTAGGACATGGAATAGGGAATCATTGTATTACTAGGTCATACATTCAGTCCTAGATTTCAAGTTCTATTTCTAAAGCACAGGAGAGAAGCTTTTGTCCATGGCTTCCAGGATGGTGAAGGGGCAAGGGATAGGCCTGATGCCAGCATCATGTCCAGCAGTATCTCCAAACCACACATATTTTCACATCTTATCCTGGCCAGTACCAGTAGGTATAATCATGCCATCCATCACTACATTGCTAATCCAATCCAAGATGACAGCAGTAGGCTTAAATCCCAAGCATGGGCTCCTTAAATGGAATGTTTCCACAAGAACTGTGGTGTCTGATAGGGGGAAAAACACATTAAAATGAACTTTAATGTCTACTTTATTAAATCCAGCATAAGGCTAACATTATCATCTTACTGTGTAAATTATTTCAATTTTAATGTAAACGTTTCACTCTGTATTTGCATTCTATTTGTTTGTATATTTGTTTGTGTGTTTGTATTTGGTCTTGGATATCTGTATTTTGTACTTACAGTATGTCTTGATTTGGCCTAGCCCATGTGGCCACATGTTGACAGAAGAGACTGTTAATGTTAGCAACATGAGCATCTGGCTTGATAGGTTCTCAGAGAGGCCAGCTGGCTAATGGCAATATACTAACTTTGCCTGGAGCTTCTGTTACTTTGGTAACCTGCTCTTCAGCAGCCCTGTTGGATGTTTAGTACACTGACATGAAACCTGGCTTTAAGGCTCAGAGGTGGAGCACGTGGTCCTGAGATTCACACTAACATTTCTAGAGAAGGTGGAGGCGAAATCAGCTGGAAGCAGTGTTTAAGGGAATCCCAGACTGTTGGGAAGGAGTGGATTCCTGGAACTTGACAGCTCTGGATGTTGTTATAATTTCCTGAGCCAAGGGGCTTTGGCATTCCACTTGGGTCACTGGGCTGCCCTCTCACGTCCTCCAGTGTGAGGCAGTCTCCCTACCACCGCGGAGCTTCTGTTCTATCATTCCACCCAGGAGTTGGCAGCACCGCCCACATCTAACCACCTAACAGATAGATGGAATACCAACTGCCCACAGCCATACTGTGTCAGCTAAAAGCATCCTAAAAAATGAGTGGCTGCATACAAAGTCCTCTGTCTGTTGCAGGCTGGGACAATGTCTCCCACAGCCCACACTTTGATGGTGGGAACATTTCTTGCTATAGTAACACTCTGGAGAGACTATTATAGAGTCTCTGCAAAATGTGTAGCCTCGTGGGCCTCAACTGGTGGCTCTCTTTGGAGAAGCTTTTCATGGTGGTATGCAGAGTCTGCCTCCTACCCACCCACCCTTGCCTCAGATATCTCTTCCCAACAAAGCCTAGCAGGCACACAGAGCATTTACCTTAGCAGCTTGAAAAGCACTAAATTCTCTTCAGTAGAGAGAAATCTGGTAAGTTTTATGCATAGTGAATTTGGGGTCTGCATGACTAAGGGCAACACCATCTGTTTTCCCCACCACTTTTGTCCTGTGGCTCTCCGAAGGTTTAAAACTTCATACATATTTCCATTAGATGGGGATTCTCCTGTGGCTGCTATGACATGATGTCTGGTTTCAGTCACAATGTTCAAGTTCCAGTGTCATCTAAGGCATTGAAGCCCCGAAGGCTTCAGTTTCATCCATCTATGAAGCAGAAGCATCAAACTACCCAGTATCCAAACTGCTAACAACTTGCAACTTTTCTGCTATGCCAATAACCTGGATAAACTAGAATAAGAGTCCGTTTTCACATCCTCACCCTCCATGCCTGCACAAAGATGAGGATCCTGAGGAAGCCACCTTACACTAAGTTAAACAGTAGGCCCTGTGTGAATGAACAGAAGTAGGATGTGTGGTTCTTACATTGGCATCTATACCTCCCAGTTGATCTCCCTGAGACCCATGGTCCTTTCAGAAACCCAAGATCTCAGCACAGGACTCACAGGAAGGAGGTGAGCTGGCCTGCTGCTTAACAATCAACTGCAGGGCAAGTGAATGTAGCTATGAACTGCCTCTTCCAGGAACACTCTCACAGAAAATCTCTTAAGAGCTGGCCAGCGGATGCACTGCACTTGGGCTCCTGCACTGTTTATGCATTCAGATATTGAGATAAATATTTCAGATGAGCAGACAGAAGGGCTAGGATTGCTCACTGCTCCCTAGAGCAAATCACTGCTGTTTCCCTCCCCAATCCCTATGTGTTTTCAGCATCTTTTTGGTCCCTTCCTTGACCCCAAACCTTTTAACTTTCATTTTTAATCACTGCACCCCGTTCCCACATACCCACGGAGCTCTGTACAGTATTCAACACATGTAGACACCATGTAACGGCCACAGATCACAATAGGGTTGCTCTTTCCGTGAGAGCAGAGCCTAGTCACATTTTTCTATTTTCTCCTTGCTCTACCCCCACTAGTCCATCTCTACTTCCCTCCCTTTTAGGTAACTTGTCTCTTTCCCTGTAGTCCATCCCTACTGCAAGTCACTGCCTGTCACTGGTTTCATTGCTCCCTGTATCAAAGGCTCCTTCCTCACCCACACCAGTCTATGTACTCCACATGTCTACCTCTGCTGTATCTTTCCTTTGAATCTGCTTGCATCTTCTTCGTCTGACTTCTCTGTGGAGTGACTCTCAGGAGGGGCACCTTAGAGAGATATGGACCCAGCCACTCCGTGCTGAGTTCAAGAGATATCTCTAGGCTAGCTTCCTTGTCCCTCAGGGGCTATCTGCTGCTCTTCTACACCCATAACACATTTTGCACGTCTTTGCTAGCACACTTCTAGAGGTCTGCTTGGGTTGCTCTCTGCAGTGCCACAAATGAGGTGACTTAAGCAGTGTCATGCTCTGGAGAAACAGTTTCCCACAGTCTGGAGGCTGGAAGTCTGAAACCAACATTTGGATTAATTTTGTGAGACACTGTCTCCTGGTTTGTTGATAACATCTCTTCCCTGGGTCTTCAAATGGTCTGCCCTCTGTGTGGGTCTGTGTCCTGCTAAGCAGTTCTATAGTGACAACAGTAATGAAGGATTAGGGCTCACCCTCATGGCTTCACTCTAACTTGGTTGCCTCTGTAAAAGCCCTTTAACTGTAGGCATACAGAGGTGCTAAAAGGGTAGGCTTCATATAGGAAGCTGGGTTCTTGTCAGACACTGGCGTCAGAAGAGTATCAAAGTCCTAGCGGTCTGAAGGCCTTTGATCTAGGACCCGAAGGGAGGAAGCAGTTGAGCAGGGAGACTGTGCTGCAGACTGGATGCCTGGAGACAGTCTCAGAAGCAAGGGCCCTGTGGTGAATTTGCAGGCTGCTATGGTCCCTGACACATGCTTGTCTGGGAGTCCAAAGCACTGAGAGAGGCTCACATCCCACTCCATTAGTCCAGCCAGGCTCAGTCTGTCATGTTCTGGAGGTCAGCTTGAGGAGATGGGTTTGCTTGGCTTCTCCTTGTCTGTGGAGATAAAAAGAGGAGCTGGGTAATGATGTGCTAGTGGGGAGGAGTTGAGAAGGGGGTGATGGAGTCAAGGTCCAGCTGTGGCTTCCTTGGGTCCGGAAGGGTGCTATCCCTCCCCCCTCCTGTGTGTGAGTGCTTGGCTGTTTCTCTGCATCTGTCTATCTCCACCCTTATTCCCAGCCCCTGACAAGGTCTCTCTGTAGCCCTGGCCTGAAAATCACAGAGAACCTGTCTGTCTCTGCCTCTCAAGTATTAGGCTTAAAAGTCTGACCCAGGCCTCATCCCCCTCTGTTGCATTTTAAATAGAGAGAATCTGGCTGAGCATCAGGGCTATTTTGGTAAATGCCAGCACACAGATGCCACACAGATGCCAGCAAGAATTGTGCTCACCATCCTTACTTCACCCTGCCCCTCACCCTAAATAAATTAATCACCCAAGCCCACTTTCCTTCTGAGGATCTTCATCTTGTATTTGCTATTCAGAGACAGTTGCCTTTGAATAGCAACTCTGACCCAGGTCCAGCTGTTTGTGTGACCTTTGAACCCATGGAAGGCCTGGTCTCTCTCACCTCCCATTACTCCTCCACAACCCTGTGGTTTGACCACACAGAACAGGGTTAGAGTTCTACATGTGGTTTGGGCCTTTCCCTGACCCTGGATTTACCACAGTCTCAGTCATCATATGAATCAAAGATGTGGAGGTTAATCTTGGTTGTCAGCTTTGACATATCTGGAAAGTGGGAACCTTAACTGAGGAATTTCTTCTATCAGCTTGTCCTGTGGACATTTCTTTGAGGTTATTTTCTTGACTACTGATTGATGTGGGAGGGCCCAGTTCACTGTGGGTTGCTCTATCCCTAGGCAGGTGGGTCTGGACTGTAAAAGAAAGCAAGCTGAACAAGCTAGAGAGAGGGAGTCAGTAAGCAGTGTCTGTGGTCTCTGCTTGAGTTCCAGCTCTGGTTTCCTTCAGTGACAGACTGACCTGCAAGTGTAAATGTTGCCCAAGTTACTTTTGGTCATGGTGTTTATCACAGCAACAGAAAGTAAACCAGGGCAAGATGCTGCCTTTAACAAGAGCCATCCTCTATCCCAGAGATCAAAGCTACTGGTTCCCAGCCTGGCATATGTTTGCCATGGGGACGGTACTCATTTACCCGATCATATATTCTGTAGATTCTAGGCTTCTGTAGGACAGAACCTGTCTGCTTTCCCTTGTACCTCCAAGTCTAACCCAGAATTCCGTAGGACAGGACAAACTCTGTTTGTTTTCTTACCATCAACCCTTGCACCTCCAAGTCTAACTCAGAGTTTGTACAGAAAAGGCGCTTCATAACTCCTCTCAAATAAGCAATAGGTTGCACATTCCTCTGTGAAAACTATGCACGTGAGGAACAGTCACTCTGCTCCTGTCTTCTCAAGATGGACTTTGACAGCCCTTCATGGACCTAATTGAAGTCGAAAGCCACAGTTCTGGTTATTTGAATCAAACCTCTTACTCTTCACCAGTATGACTAAATTCAACAATACCAATAGGAAGGAAGGAATCGCTCACGTGCCTAGATGGGTTATCTTCCTTTCCTCCAAGGTTCTCAGCAGATGAGAGTGCCATGCAGGAAAGATGTGAACCTGGACATGAAGAAACTCAGAGCAGAAGTGGAGTTGGCTAACTCCACTGTTAGTGGGAAGTAACCTCCTTACCTTAGTGTTGTCTGTTTAGGTCCTATGGTGTGAGACTATGACTGTTGTGCTATACTCTAAAGGTCTTCTGTTGTCCCCTTTAGGTACTGAGAACACTTAGGGTAAGGGCTGGGTTTGCCTTGATGACAGTGGATGACTACAATCCATCAGGAACTACAGACCCAGAAGGAAATGCTTGGCATGGTAGAAAATGCAGCTCAATTCACCCCGTACCTTGCCCATATAAATACACTGAAGGTTTCAGCCTCTTCGTTCTGTATCTTCAAACTAATTGCATTCCACAGGGTCAGGCAGACCCTGTGACTGGTTGATTGACCTGAGCTCTATAATATAGCTGGGGATGACAGATACAACCAGGTATGAAAGGCCTTAGCAGCAAAGGCCAAATGGCCAGTTGGGATGTCTATTTATGCAGACCGGTGGGAGCTGCAGATGCAGCCCAAAGGCAGAGTTCTTACATAGCATGCACAAGGTTCTGGGCTCAACCCCAGCACTGAGCAAAAGAGGGACAATGTGGGCGTATGTCACGTTTCATCAGCATTAGTTAAGAGAGACCGAAGAAGAAAGTGGGCCACTGAAAGGACAAAGAAAATGGGGGAGACAAGTGGATATCTTGGAAAGGTCAATGTGTATGGACAAATATTAACATTAAATTTAGTGAACTTATTTCTAATCTTGAGGGGTGGTGGTGGTGGTGGGGGAGAGCCTTTTATACCAGAGAAACTTCCAACTATTCTGGAAGTGCAGCATTACCACATGTCTCTAGCAGTGAGAGTCAAAGAGAGGGATACCCCATGAGAACCCATTTAAGAAGAAGTTAGAATTCTCTGCTCTCCCTCATCACCCCCGCTCTGCAGCTAGGTGACCACCTGGCCCACATGCTGATGGAGAACCAGAACATTGTCGCTCTGAAAGAGACTGTAGGTCTCTAGACTGAGGGCCACTAGGATAATGAACTAATACTCAAATGGCCATTTTGGAACATTTCCTGAGGGCAAGCTGCTGGGTCCTGCAGAAGGGGTGGCCCTGCATTGATGGAGGTTTGGTAATGGGAGTCATGACAAAGCAGATGCCCAAAAGGCCAATTGCTTGCCAGTTCTTGACAAGATGGGCTCAGCTAGTGCTTATGGGAAGTTGTAAGAGTGGACAAGAATGAGAAATGAAGAGGCAGAAGGCTGGAAGGACAATGAGGACATCAGAGAGCTGATTCAAAGAGACAGAGCCTTGCCAGGTTGTTCAGAGGATGAACACCAGATGCTGTTTTTGCAGAAGGCTTCTGCAATGGAGTGTCTGGAGAAGGTGGGACCAGGCAGTGGGGGGAGGGGAGCTCCTGGGCTTTATCTGTAACTAAGGGGTCTGGTAGTGAGGAGCTAGGTCAATAGAAGGATTCAGTGGGAACAAGACTCACAAAAAAGACCCTTCCCTTGTCCAGGGCAAGGGCTTATCAGTTCCTATAGCTCTGTTCTCCCTCACCAAGGACTGTGGCTCTTCATCAATGCAAACACTTCAGGCAGCTTAGAACACTGGATTTATAACAGCCAAGTCCCAATGCTTTGAGTTCCTGTGGGAGAATTCTTAATTAAAAAGCAACCTGGACTTTAAATGGAAACACATATTCTTTTAAGCAATTTCTGGAATGTTATCAGTCTTTAACCATCCACAATCTCGGGACTTACTGTTCACTGTAGGGGGACCACCCAGGAAGGCAGCGAAGCAGACCACTGAATCTCAGTCCTGTAGTCTTGCTGCCCTGCCTTGTCCTGACTCCTCCCTAAAGCTGGCCCCAGCACTTCAGCCCTATCATCTGATAAGTTTGGGGCTAACCCCTGCGCCTTGCAGAGAGCAAGAGCTCAGTAAATGCTAGCTGTTATCTTTAATAATTATGATTGGTGCCTGGTGGAATCAACCTTTGACCATGAAGTGGCCTGATAGTTCAGAGCTGTTCCTATGGGCTCAGTGGGTGGGTAGAGAATACTGGTGATGGATTTCTCTTTTTTTTCAGCCCTCTTCAAATTTCAAGGCATGCCTTCCCGAAACAGAGGAATTTTTTTTTTTTGCCTGGAATCTAAAGGGAGATACATAGCATCCTTCTGGTGGCATTGGATGCCTCTTCTGTTTGAATCTATTGTTTTATCTAACTACAGATTTGTCTCTTCTACTGGTTTTGGTATAAAGCATATGCACCATCTTAGTAATTTTTAAAGGTACAGTTCAGTGGCATGGAATACATTCAGATTATATGATCTAATCCCACTTGAGTTTCTAAACCCAGTTTACTATCTCATTGACTGAAGAACCATCATCCAGGTTATTATTCTGGGGCCTCAAGGAACTTAGAAACCAACCTTCAATCAGATGTGACATCTTGCCCCTGACATCTGGTCTCTAAGCTTTTTTCTTCTCAGTCTGACTCACCACCTCCCCCCTCCCCCAACCCACATGTTCACACTGCAGAGGGATCCCAAGCCACATCTAGGCTGTGGAATTCCATAGCCTCTGGGTAGCAATTACTTTGCAGTCCCTACTCAGCCTAGCCAGGCACATTCAAGAAGGTGCTTTGCTATTTCACAGGAAAGTTTATGGGAGCTTGGAAAGGTTACCAGGAGCAGAAATGCCCCTGGTGCTGTAGGCAGACAGATGTGAGGCCAGGTCTAACAGCATGTAAGACGTGAGCTGTGTTTTCTGACCTCATTCCTCCTTGGTAGTCTGGGAATCATATCTTCAAGTTATATTGAGACTGAGAAATAATGCGCAAGACATGCCCAGAGTTATCCATGGAATAAAATATAACTGACTCTAGAAAATCATTTTTGTAGAAAATCATTTTTGTGCAGACACAGGAATGAGCTCTTGACTTACATGTCAGCATGCCTCTCAACTTCTATCATGCCACAAGTTTCTAATTGCACAACAGAACCAACCCATCCCTCTGTTGTCATTAGTTGTGAATCCACTCAACAGTTTTATATGTCAGAAACCGCTCTGTAGTAATCCTGACCAAGATCCAGACAGCTGGCAAATTGGAAGCAATTATTATCCATTCAGCCAATGTTTATCACACTGCATATTTGCACAGAACAAGAGGCTTTGGGTGTTGTTTATATTATAGTCTACGAGTATTTATGTGACAGCCTATGATTATGCAACTTCTTACAAGGACAAGATGGAATCCAGAGAAGTCTATGCATGAGGAGGCGGTGGGCCCTGATGAATACAGATTTCCCAGAGGCTGAGGGGCACCCTGGGAGGGGCCTCCTCTAAAGGCATAGGGAGCCATGTATGATGACACTACCTATAACTGTTGGGAGAGAAGGTGACTTTGCGGAGGCATTCTTTCAGTCCGCACCTCCTCCCTTTCATGTGTTATGAGAAGAGGACAGCTAAGCCCCCCAACACTGCTCCAACACATCTCCCCAGGAAGTCAGTTTTGAGGAGAGTTTTATTAGGAAAGAAAGACTAAGGAGACCCCATTAGACCCTGAGCACAGGAATAAGGGGAGCAGAGGCACCGGGAGAAGATAGGACAGAGGTGGCCTGAGGACACACTATTGCTGTCCAAGACTCCTCATATGTGATTGGTCTTCATGGCTGATGCTCTGTGAGGCATTAACCTGCAATCACTAATTAAGAAAAAAATTAGAGAACTCTGGCCCAAATTCATCAGATGAGAGAAGCTAGCCGATGCTTGTCATCAAAAGGCATAGTGGGAAGATCCAATCAGTTCTCCCAGAAGAATCTTACAGAAGGATGCAAATAAAGTCATTCCAGCTGGGGGAAAATGATTCACTTGACCAGACCCAAAGTGCCTGATGTGTCAAGGGATATGGAGTTGTAACAGTAGGCCTACCTCGAAAGACCCATAGTTTCTTTCAAAGAACTTCGGTGTTACTTTCAAGAACCCTAGGGCCCAGAGGTCAGAAGAATTTTGTGGAGCTAAACTTAGAATGTTGAGAATTAGCCTTGCTGGCTAATGACTAATAGGTGTGCTGTTGGGCCATTGCTATACTGAAAGGAAACTGGTGTACTTGTCTGTCAATTGCATCTCTTACCTACTTCCCTCTACATGGCTGGATGAATACAGACTTTCTAGATGCTATTTGGACCACCCATCTCTGGTCACAGCAACTCTCCTTGGCTGGGACACAGTTCTGAGCTCAGAGCATGAGTCATGTCACTGTGCTAGGTTGACACTTCCTCTATAGTCAAGGGACGAGCCACTTCACCTTGAAGTCTACTTAAGTTCAAGCACTCTAGCACATCACCAACGGTTCGTACTACCTAGAACCATCCAGATAAAATACTCTTTGCCCAGTATTGTATGCAAACAAGTACCAGACACTGCTAGGCCAGACTTAGGGAGCTGAGTCAGTGTTAAGCCATCCTTTCTGAGCCCAGAGACACGGCAGCCAGGAGATGTCCTTGGCAACAGTCACTTTGACAGTTTTCTGGGAGAGATGACACTGTTTTAGCCACCACAGCCAGGGTACTCCTTGATTTTGGGCATCAGCCCAGTCATCTAGATTCCAATAGGTCCCTTAGGTTCTTTCTTACTGTTAACAGATTTTCCCAAAATCAGATAGATAAGCCTATGCCATTCCACACCTGGTCCTCTCACTGTGTGTTCATGAATGGCTAATTATCTTAGCATACAACTGTGTTCTATCTATTTGCTGCTGCCTAAGTGCCTAAACTTGGCCCCAATTTCTCCTCCCAGGGAACACGGGCATATTGAAACTACCCCAGAGACTAGTCTGGTAAAGCATGGCTCTGGTCCAGGTGACACTTTCTGTTGCCCTGGTGGTTATGGCACATATCTGTGCCCCCGAGTTCAGCCAGCATGTTCTGGATCTGTCTGTTTGATAGCAGTGTGCTATCCTAGCATCCTTTTAGCTCATGGGAGTAATATCGTTCTCATCCCTTCTCCTCAGGTTTTGGCATTTACATGCTGGGCCTCCTCTGATGTTCAACATGTTGACCAGGATGTGATGGGTTGTCTGCTGGCCGGGAGGCAAGTATCCATCCCCATACCTCAGAGATGCTCATGTAATGTCATCTGCACAGTGCATGTCTTCTGCTCTCGGCTGTCATATGAAAATGAGAGGTTAGCATGGTCAAGGGGACAGAGTTGGGCACTAAAGAAAGTTGGGGTTTTCTTTAACTCTGAGTTAGCATAGTGCTAGGTGGGGCAGGGGTAGGGATGACAGTGGAAAACGAGGAGTTAACATCTCCCTTGCGCTCAGTCTTTGCTAGGCATTGCTTGTGGCTCAGGAGTATGTTCTCTCTGCCTATAAGCTCGTCTCTCAAGAGAGTTAATATCAAACAAAAGCAGGGATAGTGGAGTGTCTTCCATCTCAAATTTGTCAACCATGCACTCTGTTTAAGAGCCCCAACAATTACCCATGCTCAGTAGGCATGGACTCCTGCTGTTTCCAGGGCCTCCCTGCCACCAGCAAAACCTGTCCCTATTAGCCCTCAGACTGCAGGAGAAAAGCCCAAACTGGAATTCTGTGTAGGCTGTTCAGTCTGGGCCCCCAGGATCAGTCTGACCTCACCTCTGAGCACCCTTCCCCCATGGAACAATATCAACAGACACTCAGAGCCTTCCAGAGCATTTCTCACCCCATTCTCATTTGCACAGTGTACCCAGCCCTCCCTCATTCTCCAGGTGAGGTCTGCTTGTCCTCCAAATGCCAACACCATGTCCTTACTCCCATGAAACCTCTATCAACGGTCTCAGAATTCAAGTGTCTTTTCTTTGAGACTACTGTGTCTGGCTCATGAGCACATACAGTGCCTACCCAAATCACACCTTGTGTACATCTAATCAGAAACTCAGCATGTAATCACAATTTATTTTTTGTATTCCCAGCTCTTGCAAAGTGCCTGCCATTTATTGGAAGACATATTTTTATTAAGTGAGCTAGTTTACAGGAAAAATAAAACCAAAAAAGGACAGTAGTAAATTCAGAGGTGGGATGCATGGCTGCTGAAAGGGTAGATGGTGGCCAAATGTTCTCAGAATTTTGGATGCATCAGGTAAATCCAGCTTTGGAAATGCAAGGAATAAAGGGGATGGGTGCTTTTTTCCACTCCTAAACTTTTTGTTGATGTCGGAGGACTCAGAAATGTAACTGCACTTTGCCTACACAAAGCCTTGATTTTGTTTTCTGTGAGTGAGGGGGAAGGCTCTGGGTGGGCGTGTGGAGAGCCAACAATGGCTGTTTGCACCCATAGTTTTGGTCCTAGCTAGTTCAATTTGGCCACCAAGGGCAGTTCCAATGCTCGTTACCATGAGTTATCTATAGAGAGCAGAGTGACTCCAGAGACAAAAAGCACAGATTATGCCAATTCCACCTAGCTTCTGAATCTTCCTTTGAAATAGTCTCCTATAAACATGCAAAAATTATTAAATAGGTGCCTGCTGTGTGCTGGGAAGGAAGGCAGGAGGTATCTGAAGAGGGCTAAAATATGGTTCCTCCCTCAGGGAATTCCCAGTCAAGGGGAGAATGGAAACATGGAGATAATCCTAGCAGAATGCAGCAGGCCACTGAGGTGTCATGGGAACAGAAGAGAGTAAGCCAGTTCTCTAGGACCAGGGTCAGAGGCACAGAACAGAACCCTCACGTCAACTATGACTCAGGGAAATCAGAACTGTAATTTCTCTAACAAGAAAAACATATCCACAAGTGGGCAATTCAGGCTGGTCTGGTGGATGTCTCCTGGTATCAGGTCATCAGGACCTAGTCATCTTTCTGTGCCTTTTTTGTCACCCAGACCTTGACTACTGCAGCTCCTCTGAACCTTCCTCATTCCAGGCAGCAAAGGGGACAGAACCCTCTCACGCACCCTGAAGTTTTGTCAACAGCCTTCATTCCAGGAAGTCTCACACGGTGTTCACAGTGGTCACAGCTCTGTTTCCAGGCCATTCCGAAGAGCGAAGGGGTCTAAAGGACTCAGGTCAGCAGTATGCTCAGCTGAAAGTCAAGGTTCTTCTCCCAGGGAAGGAAAGATGAGTACATGACTTTACCTCCACTATGACATATGCAGCTTGTGGATGGGAGATTTCTATTGGGTCACAGTTTAGAGGGTGAAGCCCATTGTGTGAGCATAACATGGTAGCTGGAGTGGGAGAGTCTGTAGCAGGAGCTTGTGGTACAACATCTCACAGGGTCAACCAGGAAGCAAAGACTGGATGGAAGCAGGGAGGGGCTGCTATCCCCCATGTCCACTCCCAGTGACCTACTTCTACCAATCAGGCCTCACCTCTTAAAGTTTCCACAGCCTCCCACCCAACATCACCAGCTGGGGACCAAGCATTTAAACACACAAGTCTGGAGAGGACAGTTCACATCCGAACGGTAGTGAGCTAATCGTTTTTGCCAGGCTAAGTCCACTTGGAATGGTATGGAGCATCCATCTTAATTACCAATGCCTCCCTGTAAGAGAAGGGATGCCCGAGGAGGTGGGCTGTGGCAGAGAATCTGAGATGTGATGTTAGGGATCTGCAAAGTGGTTTTAATGCTGGAATTCTGATGCCCATCCTAGCCCTCACCCTGAAGGGGAGGGGGAAGGGAAGATCTATAATAGAATAGTCAATTCCAAGAGAATCTCACAGAGAGATGCAGGGGCATGAAGGGAACTCATGAGTGACTATTAAACGAGTAAATGAAAAAGATCCATGGGGAACCTAATGTGGAAGATTGAACCAGGGATTCCTGGAATGTCTGGGGTCCATTGCTGTAGATGAGCAAGCCAATGACACACGAACTGAGCCATGGTATCGATACTGGTGGTTTTACATTCCATAGTACTGTGGAGTTATAGATGGCTTATAATTAATAATTATACAAGTTTTTCATTAGATACATATAGATGTGTATTAGTCAGGGTTCCCTAAAAGAACAGATAGGATAGAATTGTATATGTGTGCGTGTGTATCTGTCCTCATTTATCTCTAATAAATCCCTCCATATATATATACATATATATATATGTCAAATATATATATCAAATATATATTTGATATATCCCTTCTCATATAAATGATGTATATATCCCTCCGCGAGTGCGTGCACACACATACACACACACACACACACATGAGGAAGAATTTATTAGAGTGGTTTACAGGCCATGATATGGGTAGTTTAACAATGGTTGTCTCTCGACAGAAAGGTGAAGAATCCAGTGGTTGTTCAGCCCATGAAATTGGATGTTTCATCAGTTTCAAACTGGTGCTGGAGTCCCAGGGAAGTCCTAAAGAGCTACCGGTTTTCAGTCTACATTGGAACCCTGAAGAAGTAAGTTCTAACAGCATCAAAGAGGTGACTCAGGGTAAATGATTTTGTTAGCCAGAGTGAGGGCAAGCAGGCAAAACCCAAAAGCTTCCTTCTTCCCTGTCTTTTTAAATGGGCTACCACCAGAAGATATAGTCCAGATTTAGGAAATTCTTCTGACCTCAATGATCCAACCAAAAAGCAAGCAAACAAACAAACAATCCACAGGTGTGTCCATATGCTTGGGTTTTAGTTAATTCTAGATGTAGTCAAGTTGACAATGAAGATCAGCACCACAAGATGTGTCTATGAAATAGTCACCACAACAAGATAAATATACTTGCCACACCCCCATATTTCCCTGTCTTCCATCCTCCCTCCCCTAACCCTGCTGATCTGCTTTCTATCACTAGATTTGTTCGCATTTTGTCTTAGTCAGGGTTTCTATTTCTATACAAAATATCATGACCAAGAAGCAAGTTGGGGAGGAAAGGGTTTATTCAGCTTACATTTCCACATTGCTGTTCATCACCAAAAGAAGTCAGGACTGGGATTCAGACAGGTCAGGAAGCAGGAGCTGATGCAGAGGCCATGGAGGGATGTTCCTTACTGACTTGCTTCCCCTGGCTTGCTCAACTTGCTCTCTTATAGAACCTAAGACTATCAGCCTAGGGAAGGCACCACCCACAAGGGGCCCTCCCACCCTTGATCACTAATTGAGAAAATGCCTTACAGCTGGGTCTCATGGAGGCATTTCCTCAAGGGAGGCTCCTTTCTCTGTGATAACTCCAGCTTGTGTCAAATTGACACACAAAACCAGCCAGTACACATTGATTCACTTTATACAAAAGAAGCATGCTGTGCTCTCACTTTTGTGTGACATAGTTGCTTTAAAATTTATCCATATTGTCTGTATAGAGGTAGTTCATTCTCTTCTATTGTTGAAAAATATTCCATCCTGTAGCTCTTATGCAGCTCGTCTGTACTCACTTATTAATGAAACCCAGATTCTTTGTGCTGCTTTGAAAGTTTTGGTCGTGATACTTGACACTGTTACACATCTTTGAGTGTAAATGTTTATGTCTTTAGTGCTGTGGAACAAATGCACAGGAATGGGATTGCTGAGGCTATATAGTCTGTTTATATGAGGTGCTCTAAAAATTAACATTTAATGGTTAGAAAACTGTAAGTTCCTGTGGGATTTTAATAAATAAAACCTTACTCAGTTTCACCCATCTAGCAAAACTGTAGTTCAACATCACAGCAAAGATACTGACTTTGATATAATTTGATCACATTTGTTCATGTAGCCACCACCTAAGGCAAGATAGAAATTAGTTCTTTCACCATGAGAGACTCTGTCCATTTATATCTGTGTTTATTTCCCTTCTCCACATCTACCCCTGTTATTAACTCATAATATGTTTTATATTTCAAGAATATCGTATAATCGAAGTCATGTTATACAAACTTGTAAATTTTTCACTTAGCACAAACTTCCCTTGCAATTCACATAAACTGTGGTTCCTCTAAATTGCTGGGTAGTGCTCCATAATATAATCATACTGAAGTTTGCATAACCATACATTAGAGATTAATAATTATTTCTGTTGTGTTTTATAGAAAGAAAGAGAAACCAGGGATATGTGTGGTGGATGTGCAGTCAGGTGTGGGGGAAGGGGGTGCCTCTGCAGGTCCAGGCTGAAGCATCTCTTCACGGGATAATATAGAATAGAGCTTACTCAGGTGTTGGGAGGGGAGTTGAGAGAAAGGCGGGGGGCGGGGGGTGGGTAGAGGAGGGGTCAAGCAGCCGCTTCTATAGTGAGTCAGGCACACCTGGCTGTTGCCAGCAAACCCTACCTTTGCTGCCTGTGGACTTTGGCAAGTTTAGTTAAGCAACCAAAGTGCTAATTTCCCCATTTTAAAAGTTGTTAAGATGTCAATCTCACTGGTTCAGGAAAATTTGACAAGTTTTGGGGGTGGCTGCTGGCAGGCCACCAAGGGAAACATACAGAAGATGCAGTCCACCAGATGAAACTTTCATATGATTTTGTATGATTTTCCCTGAGGATGGATGACTGACTGGGCCTGATTCAGTCTCATACAAACTTATCTAACAAGCTAGCTCCTTGCCTCTGGATGAGCCTAGTTATTTTCCTATGAAGGGACTTTGGACATGAACTCTTTGGGTGGGACAGGGAGTGTAGCATCAGTCATACTGCCCACAAAGCTCTGGAAGGACAATAGTGGCAATAAGAAACTCTAACATCTTTACTGAGCATGTGCTGTCTGTCACACACTGTGCTGAGCTCTTCCCACTCACTGCCCCTCTCAGCAGCTGTGTTACGTGGATCTTACTACCTTTGTTATGTGAGTGAGGAAATGAGAGCAGGATAAACTTTAAAAACAGGTCCAAGGTCCCATGGCAACCAAATAGCATAACAACAACCACCACCACCACCACCACCACAAAACCCATTAAATACAAATGTGTTAGCTTCCAGCAGAGGACTCAGGCTGATAAGATACTTGCGGGTACCTGAAGATATTTACCATTAACCAGTTTGTCAAACAAACGTACAAGTTTCTTCAGTTAAACGGGAGCCCGAACAATGCTCATGGGAGAGAGGATGAGCTCCAGCGGCATTTCCACAGCCTCAGGAGAAGGAATCATGACTTGGGGTTTGGCAGTTCCTCCCATTGAGCTCTGTCTTGGAATCTTCTTCAAATAGATGCCCAATAAACATTTGTTGGCTAAAAGAATAGACAGCAAAGAAAATGTGGGTAAACCCTGTCAGTTACCATTAGAGGAGTTTCACACTGTAAATGAAGAAAGAATAAACAAATAAATAAAGAGAGATAAGCATTCATTAAGATTAAGTACTGATTGGCTGATGAAAATTACAAGCAAACGATAAAATTTGGCCATATCCTGTCTACCAATACATCTGTGAAAATAACTTCAGGAGGGTTAAGATGTCACCCTACAGAGGCTGGGACATCATTCCACCATAGACTTTGATCCCCAATGGGGAGAAAAGCTTCACCACATCTAAAACTCTAAAGCAGACTGGGACTTTGTTCCCTTGCACTGGGGTCCACCCATGAACCTTCTCCTTTGCAGGATTCTGTAAGGACATGGTGAACTCCTGGGAACTGGTATCAATGAATGACAGCTCTGGTGATGATGATGGTGGTGAGGATGACAACCTTCTGAATCACATTGGGTAGGTTATGGGCGAGCAGAGAGGTGATTTCTACTGTAGGCATGAAACCCACACCCTTCTCCTGCCTTACAATAATAGATGGTTTAAACTTCATAAAAATGAAGCTATAAGCCAAAGTCCAGTGGCTATGAATCACTGGATTCACTCACAAAAAGATATGCTCTTCTGAGCAGAAAGTGAATTCCCTGCTAAGGACTTAAATGTGTCTCACTGTATTTTGTTACATCATTTTACGACGGTTGTTTCTACTGTTTGAGGCTAGACAACGAGCAACCTTTTCAGTTCATCATTCAAAAGCACTGGTTTGCTCATTTTTATGGTGGTTGGCTGGAGTCTGGCTTTTCGACAAGTGGTTAATTTTCACAAAGAAATGATACTTCACAATTCTATTTCTAGATTTGTAAGGAGACATAGCTGTGAGTTTAATTACCCTCCTCTCATGCAGGTGGAGATCTCGAAGTCTCAGGCCTTGAACCTGTTCTGCCCTTGTGGGACAGCTTCCATTTAAGGCATCTCCATTCCTTCAGGTACTCAGAGTCAGAGTCACTTCTAGGTGTTCCATAGACTCATGGAACAAATTATGTCTTCTTGGAAGAAGGAAAAAACAAGACTGGAGTGTTGCCTACCCATATGCTTTTCTATGTCCACAAGTGCTTAGCAATGAAGGCATGTATTACCCAACACTAAAAAATTTAATAAGCCCATTCTTCTGACCATCACCTTCTCATGGTCCCACTGTGAGAGCTGAGGGTATCAGAACAAATCCTCTTGGCTGGAAAAGCCTTTCAGAGTCTGTGTGACTGGGATTGCTCACCTTCTGTGGCCCTTGGTAGAACTGAAGTCAGTACATTTACTAAGTGTCAGGGACTGTTTGTTCTGAACAGGTCACATCTTCTGTCATTAATGCTCCAAAGCCCCATGAGGGAGGCATTGTCATCATGTCCCTTGCAAGGCAAAGGAAAGCAAAGCACAGAGCAATGCCTATCTGATGGCTTATGGATAGACAAGGTCAGATTTGGTATTGACATCTCTGGGGCTCCTGGCTGTCACCATCTGATGTCATACAATGTAGGAAGATGGGGCAGAATTCACTACCTTCAGGTGAGCTTCACTCAGTTACACTAAGTCATAGGTGACCAGGTTTAAACAGGGGGGAATGATATCTATCTGGAGAGTAAATCTTATCTACATATCTATAGTTCCTAAATGATAAGCCAGCTTTGCAATCATTTAGCTGTGAGTCAAAGGGCCCAAATACACACTTCTCAGTGAGTACCAGGGACCAAGAATAGGCGTGGGGATGAGGTGAAGGGAGGGAGGAAGAGACCTTTTTAGCTGCACCCCTAGGCTAGTAAAGAAACCAACTTGACAAACTAGGCAGAGACCAAGTCCTTAGAAAGTAAAATCCACACCACACCACGATGTAGGGGCTCCTCTCCTTGGGGAGGTATTGTTTTCTCCTCCTTCTGTAGGACCACGATCCATGAAGTCCTGGAATACTTTCACTGTAGAAGCTGAGATCTGGGGCATCTACAGTCTGCTCTCTGGATTGTGTCTGTGTTCACTCCCACTGGCTGGAATTTTTTTATGGGAGTTCGGACAAAGGGCATTTTGTGGCTACTCCCTCTACCCCCTGCCCAGAACTGGCTCTACCGGAATGCGCTAATTGCTGCAGAACAAAAGGATGCCTTATGTCCCCTCTGCCCCATGGCTGTGCATTGATTGTTTATGGCACAGGGATCAAAACTGCCAGTGTTTCCTCTCACAGCAGTGGCAGAGCACAGTGGCGTGGCCTCCTGCTCGCCTGGGGAAGTGCTTGTGAGGCTGGGGCATGTAAGAGGCTACAGGTTTCAGGTACCTAGCAGCCAGTGAGAAGGCACCTTAGCTGGTCATAAGGGTTCCCTTTGCCTGGCTGGGAGGCTGCAGCTGTGACTAGCCTGGCAGTTCCCACTCCAGAGTGGCGAGCCATTCAGCCCCATTCAGAAGCATGCAATCAGCAGCAGAATGCAGAACTAAGGCAGAGTGGCCCTACTCAGAAAAGTCTCTTTAAAAGTCCTTATGAATAATGAGTGTAGAACATGGTGAGTAGGCAGGCTGAATATTCAATAACAACTCCTGAAATAGTAAGACTATAAACCCATTTAAAAGTAGGATTTGGCGCTGTCCATCAATAAGGATAGGGGGCGGTTCCTAAAGATGAGTGAAGCAGAAGTAAAGAAGATCCAGGTAGGAGGATGTGCCAGGGTGAGGCACCCCGCTGCTGCAGTGATGCAGGAGGCCCCAGGTAGGAGGATGTGCCAGGGTGAGGCACCCGCTGCTGCAGTGATGCAGGAGGCCCCAGCCCAGAGTCTTCAGGCTAGTAAAGAGGCCCAAGTGGCGTTCCTGACTACTTGGAAGGTTATATACCTCGAAGGTCCTAGGTCATACATAGGCTACTCCATTTCTTTCTCCACCTTCAAGTTCTGCTAAATATCATGATGCCATGATAGAATGAGATAAGACAGAGTGAGGGCTTGTTCTCCAAAGAAAGTGCCCCTGGGGGCACAGAACCTCCAACACATACACTGGAAGATGCCTACTCACCAAGAACAGGATGTAGGGAAGACATGGGGCATCCCAGAAGCTGCAGAGGGAAGCCCTGATGAAGAGAAAGCACAAGACTTTCAGGCAACCCAGAAACGACACGTGCAGGGAAAACAGGCTTCCTTCTTTGTGCAAATGTGGAAAACAAAATATTTTTTTAAAAAATAAAGACCATTAACAGGTTGTGATGTGTTATGCTGGGTTGTCACAGAAAAAGAAAGGCAGGCATAAAAAAAGAAACAGGCAGGAAATTCCTAAATGTGAATGAAGATGCTCTAGCTAAAAGTAAAAATTACACCAGTCAGCCAGATGTAGTGGCATGTGCCTTTAGTCTCAGCACTCAAGAGATAGAGGCAGGCAGATCTCTGTGAGTTCCAGACCAGCCAGAGTCATATAGAGCAAGCTGGCTCTCTCTCTCCCCAGTTAAACCAATGAGTCAGATAATTTAAAACTCTGTTATTCTTCAAGTTTAAAAATTAAACTCGAGGGTGAAAAAAGAAGTTTTCTGTTATCACCAATTCATTAACATAGTTCACTGGCATTATTATCCATCATAAATGGTCCCCATCTCACAAACTCAAAACTATCTATTAAATAACTCTGCATTCCCTTCATCTCCCAGCTCCCGGCAACCCCCATTCCTGCCTTTCCTAACCTGACTACTGTATTTTCCTCTTGGAATCAGGGTTTCACAGGGTTTGTACAATCATCTTGACTGTTGATTTTACCAAGTAGAATTTCCTCTGGTTCAGTCACATTGGGACGTATAGCAATTTCTTTTTAAAGCTGAATAATGTTCCACTGTGCACTTATAGGAACTTAGTCCAAGTTCCATATTTGTATGGGTCTGTAAAGTCATTCCAAAGTTCAAAAACAATTTTATCTTTCAACAGGATAGTTAAGTAAATTTTACACAACCAATAAAAAGAATGAGATCACTTTACACGCATTGAAAGAGCAAGCCTGTCAGTCTGTGTGGGAATAAAAGCAAGGTCAGAATACAATGTATCCTGTATGCTAATATTTTGTAAAATACGTGAATACATGCTTGTGTATTTTATTTAGATACTTGGGCGTTATCTGTTAAGAGCTGACAGGGTGCTGTTCTTCAACCAGCTCAGCCAGTAGGCAGCAAAAAGGGAGGTTTTGGATTTAGTGCTGTTTGCATTCCTATCATTATAGAAGTCAACTGAAGACATGGAAAAAGAAAACAAATCGTCGACAGCATTCGTATTTGAGGGCAGCTGAAGGCAGAGGATGGATGAGATGTGGAAGGACTCATGCTTCCTGAATTCCTGCAAGAGTAGTATTAGGTTCTTTGAGTTTTTAACTTGCTGTAAATAAAACTTCTACAAGTCATATCACCATGCTGCTACACCCTGAACATGCCCCTCAGCAGCCCACTCCAATGCCTGACATAGCTTCAACCTTCACTTAGTATTAGTTCCTTATTTCACTGGTATTGTTTCAAAGTGATTGGATGTTTCACCCTCTGCCGAGTTCAGCTGGGTGCAGTGTGTGTTCACAGATCTCACTTTGTGTGTATGTGCTTGTTGAGTGAGCCTTTCAGAGCAAAACCTAGAAGAGCACCCCGGGTGTCCTAGTTTGCTTCCTATTGCTGTGGTAAACACCATGACCTAAGTAATTCAGGAGGAAAGAGTTATCTCAGCGTACAGCTTACAGCTCATTATGAAGGGAAGCGGGGCAGGAACTCCAGGAAGAACCTGGAGGCAGAAGCTGAAGCCATGGAGAAACAGTGCTTAGTGGCTTGATCTTCATGGTTTTCTCAGCCTGCCTTTTTATTCTGTTTAGGACCACCTGCCCAAAGATGACACTGTATATAGGCCCTCCCATATCATTCATTGATCAAGAAGTTGTCTGGCATTCTAGCCTATAAACTAATCCAATGGAGGCAGCTTTCCAACGTTCCCTCTTCCCAGATGACCCTAGCCTGTGTCAAGTTGACAGAAAAGCCATCCAGCACCACTGAGGTGGAGGTGATGAATTTCCACCTAGCTGTGATACTAAAGCGAAGTGCCCATGTGCTGTGTGAAACCCCCACTGGCTTGGAGCAGGAAATAGCACACAGGGTCCGAGAACTTTTGTCCTGATCTAGATTCTTGCATCCTTTGACTCTGAGCACCTTGTTGAGCTTCAGTAGGCTTCGCTCTGTGTGGTTTCTAAAGAAACAGGATCATTCTGTACAGCATTTAGTATAGTCTGATTTCTGATAGTCTCTGTAAAAAAAAGATGGAAAATAGAGATAACTTTTTTAAAAAAGGAAGGAAGGAAGGAAGGAAGGAAGGAAGGAAGGAAGAAACCCAAGCATATTTCTCATTTCTCAGGGACGGACTGGAACATGAACTTATGAATAAGATAAAAACAGAAACAAATCAACTTTTCCTCCTTTCTAGTCTTAAGTTCCTTTATTATTTTATTGTTTGCATGGATAAGCAGTGACACTAAATATGGGCTGGTCTAGTGATGTGGGGCTCCAGTGAAACAGAACAAAGCAGAGGGAAAGCTACCATTTTCACAAGGTCTTTACTTGGTCTCTGTGTTGTTCAGAGTTCCCAGGAGGACCTAGCAAAACCTGAGCCTTCTCTAGCAAACATGCCTTTCTCAAAGAGTAGCTCATGCTTGGCTCAGGAACACATTTTTAAATCTCATTTTACATTTTGTCAAGCAGTCCTACAGGGATGGAGAAACAAAGCCTCTGATTGGCCCCTCAATCCTAATCTATGGGCTTTTATAATGCATGCTCATCCTTTGCTTGGTGTTACCATGTGGAGCACTGTGTAAGAAACAATGTTCAAACAACGCTGCCATCTTTAGCTTCTAGACACAAAGGATGCTGACATGAGTTCCCTTGTCTCTGCCACCAATGCTCGATTGCTTTGTGCTGAGTCAAAAGCAAAACATCCCCAGTCATAGCTACCCTGAAACAAACGCCATTTTGTTTGAGGAAACTATAAAGGGTCAGAGAAACATGAATTCAGGTCCTAGCAAAATCACAAACTTAAGCTCTGGATAGTTAGTTAATTTTATAAGTCTCAGTTTTCTCATCTATAAAATGGGGCTAAATTATAATACCCTTTGAATAGGGTGGTTGAGTTTTGATGACACAGTACAAGTGAAACATGCTGTTCCATGGCACATAGGATGGGGGTGGTGGCAGCATAGTGAGCCTACACATACATAAGTTGACATACAACACTTGTTTAGAACAAAATCAGAACTTTATAGATGTGGAAGATTTCACAATATCCATGCAAACAAAGTTTGGTAAGTGGGTAAAAACATGAATTAGCAAATACTCATGGAGAGACTTCTGCACCCTGATTTCTGTTTATGATATTGGGTTGAGAGATATACTAATCTATGGGCATAATAATAATAATTTACTAAGAGTTGGTTTAATATGATGCCAATTTAGCAAAGTAACAGTGGTAGGTAATTTCCTAGGGCCTATGACCTGTCTGGCCACAGGTTCTCACCCAGATAGTGGTGCCAGGTTTCTTCTTGCGGAATATGACTTAAATCCAACTAGAACATTATTGGTTACTCCCATGGTATTCATGCCACTACAGCACTGGTGGGCAGTCTTGTCAGGCCACATGTTGTTACTTCTTGCCAGGTTCACACCTGGGTAATATTGATTTCTCCTCCCACAATTTGAGAGCTAGCCAATAAGGATGAAGTTTCCAGGTCAGTGCCAGCTTGATTTCCAAGCTGCTTCACAGATTCAATCCAAGTCAATCAAATAACCCCTTGGTACCATGAATGGGATCTGAGAAGGTTGGTTTCAGGATCTTCCTCAAATACTAGGATTCATATTTTTCAAGTTTCTTATGGAAATTAGCATAGTTCTTACACTGAACCTATGCATGTCCTCCTGCATGATGTAGGTATCTGTAGGTTACTTAAAATACCATATACTGAACAAATAATATGTAAATAATTATTATAGTGCATTGTTTAGGGTCCTGTGGCTTCTTTTTGAATATTTATTTATTAGTTAATGCATTTATATCTTTGTGTGTACCTGCCAGAGTTGATGTCTACCACACGCACAGGAACTTGCAGAAGCTCTCGAGTTTCGTTCCCAGCATTTACATCTGGTAGCTTACAGCTTCCTAAAACTCCAGTTCCAGGGTATCCATTGGCCTCTTCTGGACTCACAGGTACCTGAACTTACATATTCATATATCAAAAACAGACAGGCAGGCAGACAGACACAGAGAGAATAATACAAATTTTAAGATAAATAAGCACATTCACTTCATTAGTATATACATTTTCTTTCATCTTTAACAAATAGTTTTATATATATATATATATGTTATTTTAAAATAAATTTCTTTATGACTATCAGTATTTGGTTTATACCTATTTCACATACCTATTAATCCAAGATCATATAAAAATTTCTCAGACAGAAAAGAGGCCATGAGTGAAAAACTGTGAGAAGTGCAGTTTTGGGACTATGGCCAGAGAATAGTCTGTTCGTTTGAGTTCAGGGGTAATGTTTATTCAGATATTTTCAGTGTTGGTTGAATCCACTGATGAGGGGCCCTTGGAGGCAGATGGTTGACTATATTATCATGACAGCCTGGAAGGATGGCACCCAAGGTGCTCAGCAGAACTCTGAACTTACCCTGCAGGGCTTTGGCAAGAGCTGGGTGTCAGTTCCTTAGGCGAGATTGCTGCTTCTCAGTAAACTTTCTGATGAATGATTCAGGAGGGTACAAGTTGCACTATGTCCACCCTGCAGAGCAGGGTTAGGATGTCTGGGGTTTCTCAAACCCAGTGCTCTTGAAGCTCATCTGGACCTGCTGTCTATCTTCTGAGTCGGTAAGGCTGTGCATCTTAGGGACTGCCAGGACTACTGAGGGACCACACTAGAGGATCAAGATATAGCCAAGGGACTGATGAAAGTCTGGCAATGAAGACAGAGCTGGGGAACCATTCTAAAGACCAGGGTGTAAGCAGGTACCCTGAGAGGTTTTCTAATATATCTAGGGGAGTATCAGTCCTGTTGTTTACATTAGCACTAAAATGCTTGGATTTCCCACTGTGATAACTGAATTGTTAGTGAACAAAACTCTCTAATCATGAAGGCAGCCATGTTAAAACAACAATTCTTCCGAAGTCATGGCAAAAACGCACATATGCATGTGAGCTGAGAGAGAAGAGCACATGCTAGGTCATGTGCATGTGATGCTGCCCATGACCTCAGCATCGCTCACCGTGTGTACTGTCAATCTACTTTTACCCAGTTGAAGTCAGACATGCCAGCCCTCAGCAATGCAGCTGACCAAGCTTTCCTCTAGCGGGCTAGCTTCTGCTTCTGACAGCCTATTTTGGTCTCATTGAAGGCCCCTCCCTGACCTCACGAGGTTCAGGGCTTCCTGCTTCTTTCTCAATCTTGAGATGGATCTGTTGTCACACTGTTGCCTTAGCTCCAGTATGTGCTTTCTAGTGGTTGTCCACCTTCAAAGCACATCCAGACCTGTTTCGTATGAGGAGTTCCACCCTGGACCCAGGTTTCTGTTGGCACTCACATCAGTTATGAGATTTGTGAGGCTAGCAGATGATCCTGGGGGTCAAGAAGGAGATCTTGATCCCCATGACTTCTGAGAGAGAGCAGGTTCATTTATAGATGCAAGGAACCTTTAGAATGGAGAGGGGGACCAGGGGTGCCTTTGGGCCCCCCTCCTTTCTCTGCTCTCCTGCCTCTTGTTCCTGGTCAATTACAGTTGGCATCCTTGCCTTCCTTCCTGCCTCAGAACTGTATCCCGTCTGCCTCAGATGCAGTGCGTGTTGGGGAAACTGCTCTTGTTTCAGAAAGCATCTGGATAGCATTTTGATCCTTCCCTTATCTAAAGGTAGCACTTGGACTGGGTCACATGACTGCTTGCTCATACTATTCCTAGTCTTTGTAGAATACTAACTACAGACCCTTCTGTTTGGTTTCTCTGTTGCTGTGATAAACACTGTGACCAAAATCATCCTGGGAAGGACTTCATCTTACACATCCATATCATAGTCCATCAGTGAGAAAAGTCAGTCAGGACAGGAACTTAAGCAGGAACCTGGAGGCAGGAGCTGAAACAGAGACCATAGAGGAGTGCTGTTTCCTGGTTTGTTCCCAGCACATTGTTCCCTATCTTTCTTATTCAGTACAGGCTCATGTGCCCAGGGATGGCACCACACACAGTGGGCTGGACCTTCCTCCATCAATTAGTAATTAAGAAAATGCCCCCACAGACATGTTCACAGGCTAATCTGATGGTGGTAATTCTTTAACTGACATTCCCCTTCCCAGATCAGTCGTGCCCAAGTTGACAAAAGCTAGCCAGCACACTGACCAAATAGCATAACAGCAGATCATGTCTTCATCCTAGACAGTATTTCTGGGCTGTTTTCATGTCACAGGACCATGATCCACAGCCTTGAGTTAAGAATCTGCAAAGTTCCCTGGAAGCCAGACAGGAGAGGTCGAGTCTCTGTTGTCTGAGTTGCACTGGAGCTATGAGCTTCATAGTTTTGGATTCCTGCAACCTTAAAATAATTTTAGAAAAATGTCATAGTACCTCTTACTTGTTGAAATTGACACATTAATATTATTACAAGTGTAGGATTAGATTTTTCAGGACCAACTTTAATAAAGGATTTACTTACTGAACCATGGTTGCACATACTTGTAAACTATCAGTGTTAACTGAGGCCAGGCTTCAGTGTCAATCCCTCTAACAGTCTTCTGTTTTACAGAGATGGGTTCTGAGAAGCTGTGTTTGGATCACAAGATGAACCTGGAAGTCGTACTCTTCATTCTTGCCTTAGAAAACGACTTTCCTTGAGCGATACGTTTAAATAACAAGATAACTTGGCATGAGGCATTCAATAGACAGCTCTCTACCATCTGTTCAATTTGTAGAAAAGTAACCAGAGGCATTTGACTGTCCATGACTGATCACTTCCTTTGTAGTTCTGGCTTGGATACTCCAGAGTGCAGTCATGGAAAAATAATGATGGTTGGTCTATGAATAATATACTTTAAACCAACGTAGAGTAATTAAGCATGCTCAGAACCTGCAATGTGTCAATCTAATAAAGCAACATGGTATTCAAAATCTCCCATTAGCCATCTTGAAAGCTCAACTGATTGCTGTCAGCCACGGCTCCCCACTGTGCTGCAGCTCTGTGAGCAGTCAACCATCTTCTCCATCTCCTCTTTCTATGTCCCTCCCAGGCTTTGTCAACCGTTATTTTCCGGAGGTCTTTAAAATCAACATTAGCATCCCCATAGAAATGAGAATGTAGAGTATTTGTATTTATGTGTCTTATACTTTTTTTTGAGGCATGTGGTTTTGGCTGACTTACAACTTGCTGTGTAGACCAGGCTAGCCTCACAGAGATTTGCCTGTCTCTGCCTCCTGAGTGCTCAGATTAAAGGTGTACACCATCACACCAGGCCTGATTTACAGTCTTTCATACAAAATCTTCCAGTTCTGTCCACATTACTGCATATTGCAAAGCATCTAGTCCTTACTGATGGCTGAGTAATATTTAATTATGTAGATAGCCCCTGTTTTCTTCATCCACCCATTCACTGCCATCCCTTGTGATTCCAGGTGTCTGACTTTCTGAGTTCACATCCTTTGTCTGAATGCCCAGCAATGGGATTGCTCAATCATGTGATAGTTCTTTTCTTCACGTTCTATGGAGCCTCCAAACCATCTTTAAAGGGTGGTCACAGATTAGATCCCCATCAACAGTTTCTGAGAGACCCCCTTACTCATGCCCTTACAAGCATGAAAAATTCCTGGGTGTATGTATGCCAGGAACTAAGTATTATGTTCCTATTGCTATTTCTAAAGTGTGTGGCTGGAAATGTGTATAAACTACAAAAGGTCAGCTACATGAGTCACAATACACCATGACCTAAATTAGAGCTTGGGTGAACCTGCATTAAGTTGAGAGGTGGGAGAGGAAACCACTTTTTAAAAGTCACTTAAAAATAGTTGTTACCTTTCAGAAACCCTTGTTCTTTTCTGTAAGAGGCGATGATGTCACCCAGCATCATTGGCTACATTGTAGCCCTGCATAATTGGGCTCTGACTTGTGGTCATTCTGTTAAAAGACCGTGTGGAGCATCTGTTCTGCTGCATGCTGTGAGTTCAGGGAGACTGGGAGGAAACAGCTGATGTGTGTGGAAGTGCAAGTTCAAAGACATCCCCTTCATTCTCCTTCTCTATTTGCACAGGAGCGATGATACACTGAGTAGGGAGGAAGGGGGGATGTGACTGTCTTGTGTTATGTGCCCAACAGCTTGTGAGGTTGATGCTGGTATGCCGACTTCATAAGAAACGGGAGTCTCAGAAAGGCCAGTAACTGGTTCAGTGTGCTGTACAGGTAAGGATCCAGGCCTAGGCTAGCTGTCAACATCTGCCTCACCGCTGTATTAGTTACTTCACTAGTTGCTAAGACAAGACACTGACCCAGAAGCAACTTAAGGGAGGGTTTGAGAGAGCAGTCCACCATAGCTCTGGCAGCAGGATCAAGAAAGAGATGATCATGTTATGTGCACAGCCAGGAAGCAGAGAGGAATGAATGCTGGTACCTCACTTGTTTCTCCCCCTTTACCTTTTTATTTGGCTTGGGGTCCTAGCCCATGGGCAGGCTTTGGAGAAACGCTTGGGATCTTGACAAGCCTTTTAGAGACATATGAGATGGGAGAGGGGAATATGGTGTTGATTTCACATGAGCATCCATGTTTAGTTAGCTCCTTCTGGAAATGTGTTCACAGACACTCCCACAGATATATCTTCTAGATGAGTCAAGATCCAGTCAAGTTGCCGGTGATGAGTAACCATCACAATTACTAAGCGTATAATCTTCCTGCCATGCCATGGGAGCCACTATACATAAAAAAGTACACCCGTCATTCTCCTGGTTGGACCAAGCAGCATCTTAACAATGGTGGGGGCCCCAGATAGGGGCTGGGGAAGCTGCTACTGCAGGGGACTACAGTCTCCAGGGCATGTAGCAGCAGATGGGTACGTAGAATTGGCTCTTCCTCATTCTTTGCATCTTCTCAGGCGTCCAGTAAAATGGTTCCCCTTGGAAAGATCCAGAGTCAGTCTAGTTTCTGAAACAGCTGATCTTGTCAGTGGATTTCACGTCTTTCCCTGGAGCTGGGATAGAGACAGACACAGAAGGAAAAGGAAACATTTGTTTAGCAGGACTCTAAAAGCAAAGAGTATGATGGTGACGGGGCTGCTGGTGGCTGAGGGCTCCTTACCTGTGGCCAAGCACTGCCTTGTGCATGCACCCGTCCAGTGCTGTCTGACTAGAACAACCACAGGGCAATGTGGGCTCTGCAGACCTGGTGCCCTCCAGAGGAGGAACGACAGAGCAGCTCTCAGAATTCCCAGCAAGGATGCTCACACTTCTCAGTGCACGCGTGACTTCTAAGAGCGGGTGAAAACAGCAGCATGTTTGTGGACAGCTATGGGTAAAGCCTCCCATCCACACGAGTTGAGAGATGACAAAAGACAGCCCGCACGGTGCAGTTTTGCTCATGGCACTTGCTATGTTTATCTCAGTGGCAATCCAAAAGTTGTTCTGTATGATATAAGAAATAATAGAGTAAGCATTTTGTAACTTCCCCTTTGTACTGGGGGAAAAACTTGTAGGGAAGAGAGTAATCTATATGTATATATAATATATGGTATATATTAATATATAAGTTAGTAAATATATCAGTAAAATAGGTGTATCATATATGAACATGGTCTACATCTATATACATGGTATACATCTGCATAAATATAAGAAATACAGAGGTTATATTGTTATTTAGCATTCCATCACTGTGGCAAAAGACCTCAGATAACTGAGCTAAAAGGTGCTTCCAGAGACTTCAGTTCATGGGCACTTGCCTATGTTGTTGGGCCTCTGGCAGCACAGAGCATCATGGTGGGAGTGTTTGGTGAAGGCCTGCCCTCCGCTTGGTAGCCAGAGAGTGAAGACAGGAACAGAAAGTGCCTGGCAGTCCAGGACTTGCTCTTCAGGGTACATCCACAGTGGCCTAACTTCCGTACACTAGTCCCCTGCCTCCTTCAGTGAGCTGAGGATCAACCTCTCCACGCAGAGACCTTTGCAAGACACTTTCCATTACAGCCACAGTGTCAGCCACAGTTATCAGCAGCACATATGTGTGAGCAAGTTCCGAAGACTGAGGTAACCAAGAGGATGTCAGGACATTTGGGGTGATGATGAAGTGAACTTTCTGGGAGTTTGCAAGTTGTTGTTGTTTGTGTTTTGTTGTCTGTCTGTCTTGAAATTGCTTTCAAAGTTTAGTCTCTAGGCAACCCCTGGATGAAAGATGTACAGTGGTGGTCAGGCGGGGTGGGGTAGGCTCCAGGATGAAGTGTTTGCTAAAAAGAAAAAACAATAAAGTTTTCATGAAAATGCTCAGGGTAGGCGGCTGGGTGTAGTGAAAAGGATGCTGGAGACAGTTGTTCTGAGCCATGTGGGTGAATCTGGACAAGTCCATTTGTGGCTTTGATTCCTCATCTATTAAGGGAGCGTGGACTGGGGACCCACAGAGCTCCTTCTAGCCTCCATGTTCAACGTGATTCCACCCACCTCAGTTATCTGAAATGTATTTTCGAGGGCATGTGCTCCTTGGAGGTCCTGAAGCATTCTTTTGGAAAATTGAGGATATAAAAAAAGTAAATTAAACCCATAAATAATAACTAATAAAAAATCAGAAATCTTCCTTTGCAAGCAAACTCTTGGTAACCCTTTCCAGAGGAGGTTGTGGATACACAAAAATGGCCATCCTGAAGGAAGTGCACAGGTTTGCTTCCTTGCCTTTGCAGAAACAAGGTTGGTGTGAGTAAAGCCCATCCGAGCAAAACTTTCGGACCTGGCATCGTTTCCTGTGTAATGACATCCGCATGGATGGGCATCCAAACTGGCTCACTGAATCGGGGGTTGGGGGAGCGGGCAGTGAGTATGCCAGGGAGAAAGCTCCATGGGAGATCCTGATGAGTCATCCCTGCACTTGGGAAATGAGAAGAATAGAATGTCTGCACACTGTGACTCCCATGAGCTAAGTCCTGGCCTTGGAGAAGCACTTAGGATCTTGACAAGCCTTCTGGAGACCTTCAATGTTGACTCCAGATGAACATGCATCCTATATGCTGACATTTGCTTGAGTCTATAAAACATTGGCTTCCATTTTTCGTATGGAGGTGGGCTCTAATGCTGATATCTTTCTGACTCACAGCCTCCGTAGTGTAAAGTACCCATAGGTTGTTCAACCTGGTTCTGTAGTTACAGCAGTACTCTTAGGTTCTAGCTTGTTCACACTCAAAGCCTTCACTTGGCTGCTGCAAGAGTCTGTGGGAGACAAAGGGGGACATGGCTGCCATTTCTATGACCTTGGGAATACACTAGGCCTCTCCTCATCAGTGTCTTCACTGCTAAGGTGGAGCTCTTTCTGTATTCAACTAGTGTAACTGGATTCAAACTTGGCTCCATGTTGCTTCTGTTCAACCTGTTATGGTCTACTTGGTAATTTTCAGTCCCCCTTTTAAAAGAACCTAGCAACAAATGATCAGACACCTGTGTCTGTCAAGCAGGTGTCTCCAGCTTGTAATTTAGGATGTATGAAGAAAACTAAGGACAGCCAATGAGCCTTGAAGAGTGAAAGAAGGAGACCGGAAGGAGAGTCCGACTTAAAACACCCTGGAAACTGGAGGGTGCTTGGACTCTGGAAAGGACCTTAGGGTGCAGTCACCTAGGTTCCGAGTGACAAGGTTATCTTGTGACTTTGACAGAGCACGTCTATGCTTCTCAATGAGCATTTTGTAACATCTAATGTAATGACTCAACCACTGTCTGACTCAAGATCGACTCTCCCATAAGGATCTGTTTATATTTATTTTTTATCCCAGGCAACCTCCATCTGCTGGCCAGCCTGACTGTGAATGAGCCAGGTGCTCACCAATCAGTGTGGCTCAAGAGTGCCGGAAGTAGCAGAAAACTTGGCATTGGAAGCATGGCTACCATCTCAGGCTGGGCTCCCGTGAAGCATACCCTGCAGAGTCCCAGGAAAGTTATTTATTGGGAAATGGGGGGAGGAAAATAAACAGAGAAATGGGGGTGTGGTTTCAGAGGGGCAGTAGGGAGAAACAGAAGTTGATTTTGGATCCATTCCAGGAAAAGTTGTACTAGAGACACTGTTGTCTCCCTGAGTGGTGCCAGTCAGAGGAAAACAGCAAAACTGGGGCATTTGTGCCCTGGATTCTTTTGTTTTTGGTTAAGGGATAGCCCAGCTTCTCTTTGTGCCAGCAGAATAGATTTTGACATTCTGAGACCATCTTCCTTTCTACTGAGGCAGGAGCCAACTGTCAAGGGTAACAAAGCTTTGGGAGCCATTCTGGATACAGCCAGAATGACTCTCTACACCAAGGTCTATGGGTATGGCTGACAGCTGAAGCTGACTAGTGTTCTCTATGTAACCCATGGCAACAACAAACTTGTTTGAAGTCTCAGCTCAGGTTGTGGAAAATGAGGTCTGCTGGTGTTGCCTTCATCTCACAGACTGCAGGAAAAGGTTGGCTGAAGCAAACAGAAGCCATCAGAGGCTATAACAAATCAGACTCAAGCCAGCATGAACCAGCCTCTGGCTGTTCCCAGTTTATAAACAACAGATAAATGGATCTTGACAATGCCAACAAAAGTCAGTTAACTTTCTTTTTCCATCTCCATCCACCCCCACCCCCCGTACCACGGGAACTCCTAGTAACTTAAAGACCCACGATGTTGGTTGCATAACTGTAAATTATCAGTCTAGGACTCCTGGCCAGTGCTGAACTCCCGAGAGACTACATTTCTTTCTGACATCTGTGTCCATAATGGAGCCTACACTGTCTGTACTTATCTATATTCACCAGTGAGGAACCTCTAAGAACAGGAAGAGATCCACTTACAGTGAGGAAAACATTTAATGCCTATTTTGGAGGGGATATAGATACATACATCATTTACTATATGCTGAAATTCTATTAATAATCTTACAGTATATAATTTGTAAATAATAAAACATCAATATCCCATATTATACATTCCATGTAGTGAATTGATTTTCACAGACTACTCATTCTTATTAGTTCTTGCTCATGTTACAGGCCAATGTGTAGCTGCAGTTAATGAATCAAAGGAACTCTAACATGAACTGGGTGTCATACTCATTTGGGGTAACAAGACAAGACGGAGGTGTGTTTCAGAATGAGCGGGTTTGAGTCGAAGTGAAGCAGATGTGTGATGTGTATGGGATGGTATGAATGACTTCTCTGCAGAATCGGATAACTCTCTTCAAATGCAGGGACCAATTCAATGGCTGTAAACATGAAATCCTTAGTTTAATGTGTGGTCTCTCACTTTATACACCCCTTCTTTAAGTTGGGGAGCAACACAGAGTTTCTCTGTAGCCCAGGATAGCCTTAAACTTGTGATCCTCTTGTCTCAGAGTTCAAGCACTGACATTACAGGTGTGGATTTCACTGCTTTCTTGGTGGAGAAAATTTTGCTAAGCCTTGATGTATGGCCTTTGATTGTGCTTCCTGTTATAAATATGTTGGTCACAGTCAGTTTTGAGCTACCAATGAAAAGCCACTGAATTCAGAGTTGGGAGACCATATGCCGTAGGACACCATTAGATCCTTCTATCATGAGGATTCAAAAGATCAAAGTAAGTCCACAGATAAAAAATCAGCAGAATATGCTGAAATAATCAGGATGTGAGGCATTTCAAGTATTCATCATCATTGATGTAATATAATTAGATTTAATAGTAAATTATTTTAATTTAGCTTTTGTTAACAATTGTGCTTCACAATCAACTTATAAAAATCCTACAAATTTAACAAGACCTTGTTTCAAACCATTCTGGGCCAGTCCCAGCACTCCGTCCCTGACTTTTACTGCCTTATATGATGCTGAGGGGAAAAAGCATTCAGTGACACAGAGTGATGGAAAGTTGGCACTGCCAACTCTGATTCTCATTGATGCTCTGTCTCCATCTTATCAAATTTCCAATGTCCTCCCATGGGTAGCTGAATACAAACATTAATTTCTGTCCTGAAGATCCTGTTGTAACTCCTGGATCAGACACAGTGTATCTTTTCTGAGAATAGCTGGTGTCTTTCAGTTTGGAGACACATGCTCATTACAGTTTTTCCTGAATCCTTAACAGCAGATTACACATTGACCTTAGGGCCCTAGATGTCTCATAGCTGACCAGCCCCCAATCAGTGTTTTGTTTACTCTTAATAGATAGTACAAAATACAATCCAATACTATCCATAATCAACATTTACCCTTTATGACTTTCCCAACGGTAAAATAAATTATTTCCCTCCCCCCCCCCAAGTATCTTATTTTATCTCGTTCAGATTGTCTGGATCTCAGCTCTAAGGATGAATCACTCATAGTTGTTGTCAATGGTGAGTAATTTATAATACAGGACTATCAGTAAATACCAGGGCTTTCTAAGATGAACCCTTAGGGCAGGCAGCCCTTGATCATACAAGAACACCTTCAGGCATGTAGCCAAGCTTCTAGGGAGATGATTATTCCCTTATACACCTTGCTTGAGAACTTCAAACCTGGTTCTCTTTTCCCCAGAGCTATATTTCTCCATGGAAAAGAGAGAAGCAAGTCCCACTGCAAGCACCTACGGAAGTTTGTACAGTTCTCATGGAGTCGCTGTACAAGGACATCTGAACTTCTATCTGTTCTGAGGCTAGAATGTCAACAGAGCATCTGGTCAATTCTCTTCTCTTTGGGGTGATTAGATGCCATTAATGTTGTTTCCAGCTCACCTGGGAGTGAACTGGGATTTAGCCCATAATCTAGTGCCAGTGAGTGCCAAAGGAGATTCTGGTCTCTTGTTCTCTAAGTATTACGCCCACTCATTCAGTAAACATATGTTACAAGTACTCTGTGAGCCAGGCATGGCGATGCTGAGGATAGCAAGCAGGATGTGCTTGGGGAGTGTTCAGCACCAGATACAGAGTAAACACCACAGGTTTGGAGTTACGTGGTCCTAGGTTAGGTTCCAGCTCAGTCATCTAATGTGATTTCAGTTAACTTACCTGACCTGTAAATCCATGTTATGGGTCACCATGAAAAGTACAGGTGACATGGTGTCATAGAGCCCTCGAATGGTTCTTGTGAATATGGCTGGGAGAATTCTGTCCCTGTCCTCACGGGACTCAGTGTAACAGGAAAGGGAAATGTGAACCCAAATGATCATCAGCCGAAGACAGGTACTGTGTGAGCTCACTGCTTTCCACTTGACCGGAAGCAGAACGGTAAGAGCAGCCACTCCAAGCTCTTCCATCTGCTAAGCACAATCCACACTCCTGGCTGCATTTGCAGACTTACACTCTCCAGAACTACTCCAACAGGGTATGTCCTGCAATAACATGCTGTAAAAAAGTCCATGCAACTGAAAAAGCTGACTGCAGTACACACCTTACTAATAGCCTAGCAGCATAAGCAAACGCAGGAGGGACGGCAGATGCCATCTTAGCCTTGTTGTGAATGATAAAAATCCCCACTGGATGCATCCAGTCAAGTTTCCTGCCTAATCTTCCGTGAAGCCCATCCCTGTGATGGTTAGTATTCCATTCTGCATCTTAAATCCACTTTGATCCACTAGGCAAGTTATAGATTGAAATTACTATTTATAAAAAGTATAGCTTTCCAATTCAGAACTCATAGGAAATAACACCTCAGATATTGATGGTATGAGTTTGAATAAACTTCCTCAACTTTGTTTCTAAGCGATTTATTTCTCAGAACGGCGACAATGAGTGCATTCATAATATTCATAATATTCTAAAATACAGATGACAAATATTTCTTTTGTCTCTTCCAAAGTGTGAATGTTTCCAATTTCCCTTCATACAGAGCAACAAAATATAAGATGGTACAAGCAATCAGAGCTAGCTGACTACATAAACGGTGTTCCCTATCTTCTGTTTAATCAATCTCTCTCCTCTCCAAACACCCCGCCCATCCCTTTACACATCTTCCAGTTTTCTGATACCTACTGTCTCCCTCCCCTAGCCCACATGCCTAATGGTGGAGCCATCCTCAAATCTCACACCAGAATGTCAAGTACTCCTACATTGCTATGGAAAAGCCTGGCCATTGGTTGAACACACACATACACATACACACACACACACACACACACACACACACACACACACACTTTTCTCTCTCTCTCCTTTTGGCCAAAGCGCACTCCTGAATTGTGTTCAGAATTCTAGTTCTGAACAACGTGACTTCTGCAGCAGGCTGAAGCAGTGTGTCCCATGGAACACTGCAGTCTCCAGAGATGTTAAAAAAAAAGTTAAAAAGTGTTAAAAATATTTAAATTCAGAGTGCTACAGGAAAATTCACTGGTCTATTAAGATTCCAAGAACACCGATATTAAAAACCCTGCCTAACCCCTCTGTGGTAGAATACACAAACCTTTTAGGATATAGAACTCTTAATGGTTGGCTGGCTGGCTGGTTGATCGCATGATTCCCAGGCAACATGTTTCATTAACATGAATCACATGAATTCTGTTTCTTTTATTGAATAAGTGAAGAAGGAGATTCTGACTCAGCTTCACCCTTCAGGGCCTTCCCTTCATGATGTAAATGCTGCCACAGAGTTCTCAGCTCACACCTTCGTCCACACTTATGCTTACCATCACCCATTGTCCTCTTTTCTATCATCAATGAGGAGCAGAAGTTCTTCTACTACCTCACTTTAATCCCTCAGATCTTTAAACCTCACAAGTAGCAGTGGACCATCTTCAGCCACCAAGTCCACACCCTGGCAACTCTGTGCTAACAGCAGATAGGACTTTGAAAGATTCCAATCCTATAACCCTGGGGAGACTTGTTTAAACTCTTTCGGACCAGCCATTGGATCTTCTGCATTAGCTTCCCATTGCTGTAACAAACTGCCTGAGCCGATCAACTCAAAGTGAGAAAAGTTTTATTTTGGTTCGTGGTTTCATTGGTTGGCCCTTGCCTTTTACTCGTGGTTAGGCAGTATATCATAGTAAGAGTGAGTGGAAGAGTAATTCTGCTTATTTCATGGCAGATGAACAATGGAGACAGCAAGAGGAAAGGGCCCGAGTCCCAGAATCCCCTGTAACGGTAGCCCTCTGTGATCAAACTTCTTCTTGCAAAGCCTATCAGGTTAGATCCTAGAAGTATAATAGGCTGGATCTGTTTCACTTGATACAAGCACCTTTAGACTTTAGATCTACATGCCCTGCAGGCCCAACCCTTTCCATTTTGAGGGCGTCATTACCAAGACTGTCCCATTAAAGGGGACTATTCTGAATAAAGTTGTCCTGGACACTTTTTATCGGGGAATCTTTGCCCTATGATCAGCCTGAATGGCTTGCATCAGTCTCAGATAAGCAAATTCAATAGACTGTCTGTGCTTACTGGCTGCTGACACCTGTGAGCCTTCCCCTTGGGGATGTGGCCGGAGTCAGAGGATACACTAGTGTAAAGGGCAGTATAGCAAAAATCTATATACTGCATATTGGTTCTGGGTTTTCTATTTATCATTGTTTCAAGTGTATTTGCTCACTCAGAATAGAGGTAAGAGCTCAGATGTTAGAGCCAGACTATCAAGCACGGGTTTACAGTCTGGGCAATGCTGTTCATGCCACCCGCTCTCCAAGCCTCCATTGCAAAGCTTAGAAAATGGACGTGCTCGAATAGTCTATTTAGAGAACTATCAAGAACGGCTGTGATGCTACAGGACCAGACTATGTCGGGAGACCTTGTTTCAAAAGGAGACATCTTTGCCATAATTCAGGCAGGAGATATGGTGGCTTTAACTCTAATGGTGGTGCGGGAGACTGACAGAGATGGATGCATTTAGCTACCTTTTTACAGGCAGGAGTAAGAGGTGGAAAGTCTCATGCACGAGGGAGGGAAGGGAATTAATGAACTCACAGTTAGTTCTCTTAGAGCAGAATGCTCTCTTTCCCAGAAGGGCAGCTCAAAGCAAGGTATGGCCAGTGCTGCTCTTATAGGAAAGCATCATTAAGTCTGGGACACATACACTGATAACAGGCAAGAACTTATAGAGTTGGAGAGCCAAATCCACACTTTAAAAACCTATAGCCAGCCCTGTCGTGATGGCCGTTAGTGAAAGACAAAGCTAACGTGGGGAGATGTGGGGAAAAGAAACCTTGGTGTGGGGTTGACAGAAGTGTAATTTAGTGTAACCATCATGGAAAACTGATCAGAAACTAAAGGTAGAGCAACCACAGTCCAAAGTCCCACTCATGTGCACGTTCAAAGAAACGGAAGTCGGGGTGTCAGCCACCCATTTGTATGTCATGCTTATTACAGCACTAACCATAAGAGCCAAGCTATAGATGCAACTTAAGTGTCTGCCCCCATTTGTTTGTTGTGCTGCTGTGATAACATACTGACCAAAACCGATTTGAGGGGGAAGGGATTATTTTCTCTTCAACTTTTAGGTAACAGTCCATCACTGAAGGAAGTTGGGACACAAACTCATAGCAGGAACTTGGTGGCATGGACTGGTGCAGAGACCACTGTGGGATGCTTTTACCTCCATGGCTCGTTCTGCCTGCTTTCCCACACAACACAGCACCACCTATGGTGTCTGTGTGTCACAGGGTGGGGGCTCCTGCCTCAATTATGAATCAAGAAAATGTCAAACACAGATATTTCCATAAGCCAGTCTGATGGAGGCAGTTCCCTAGTTGAGGTTCCCTCTTTCCAGGTGACTCTAGTTTGTGTCAAGTTGACAAGAAACTAACCAGTGTCTGCTGTTGGAGGGCTGGACACAAAATGTGTGGTCCATTACACAACTAGAAGGCTGTTCCACAACGTATTTCAAAACGTCATCCTGCAGACTATAAACACATAGAACTGTCTTTAATTAAATGTTGTTTTAGAAGAGAAACTAAAACCAAACCCAAAACCCCAAACTTTTTTTGTGCCAAGTTTCTGAGAGTGCAGTTTCTGCTTTGAGGGCCTCTGCCTCTGTCACGTTGAAATGCCCTGTCCCACTCAGTTGTCACTTTCTCCTATTGCAAAAACAGTTGACTGATGCCATGCTCAGAACACCCTGAGCAATGCTTTCCCCAGGGGCAGGAACATCTGGGTTCACTTGAGACCTTCCCTGTTTTGTAGCTCCTACAATACTGAGCTCATGCATCATTTGCTGTCCTCTCTCCAGGTCCTAAAACACATTAGTGAGCCTTTAATAAACAGTGGCAGTCTGGGTGGGCATGCCTAGTCTGTGGCTTTATCTCAGCTGGGAACAACAAAGCAGAGGACAAAAGAGTTTCTCTGCTTTGCTCTGAAAATGGGGTCCTTGCTGCATGGAAGGAGAAGATGTGTGGATCTAGTTCATTGGGTTAATTAGCTTACAGTCTGTGGAAGTCATTTTGCAGGGTGGCAGTGGTACTAAACTGTCCTTTACAAGGGACCGTGCTAGATGAGACACTAGATCAGAGACTTAGATACAGGAGCTAGCAACACACCTCAATTAAATGGGGTCTCGTGACATTAGGCAGAAATCCATGGTGGGATCTGAACCAGATGCCATTTATTTAGATGTGACAGGGAAGGGGAGGGAAGGAAAGAGGAAGAAAGGGGAGGGGAGGAGAGGGGAAGGAAAGGGAAGGTACTTGAAGAAGCAGATGAAGAAGCATGCTTAACAAGAATAAGCTATCAGTGGGAGGTCCCTAGGCAAAGAGAGGAGAGAGTGCTGGGACAGTGGAGGGCTACCTCAGACATCTAGACCACGGGATGCACTGTACTTCCAAGAAAATGTTCGTGAGAAAATCTTTTCCTAAGGAAAGATCATGGACAAGGGAAATGGGCATGCTAGTTTGGAGCCAACTTTGTTTGTCTGTTGTTGGAAGCTAAATTCTGTTCTCAGAGAGGGTCCGATGTGTAACAGGAATTTTAGGAGAGTATTGTAGCAAGGTGCACAGAGCTAAGCAGAGATTTCCAGAGAGTAGCCAAGTGAGAGAGCAACATCTGCCCGCCGCAACTGCCGACAGCAGCCTCGGTTTGGGAAGACAGGAAGGAAGCTTGAGTGAACCGCTGAGATGGAACCGGTGGGCGGGGCCTCCTTGGGATCTTGGTAGACAAAGCTGTGCCTGGTTTCTGACGAGGAAGTACAGTTGGTACAGGGCTGGAAGCTTCTGGATAAAGGCTGATGGTGGCTGATGATTGAGTGATAGGAAACCCCAGAGAGACTAGAAAGGAAGTCTGGTGACAGTAGGACAGGGGAAGGAAGTTGGCGTCAAGCAGCGTTCTCCTTAGGCAAAGTAGTAAATTGTCTCAGTCAGCTCAATTGCCTCTCTGTTTCCAAACCTCTGGTAAGTGTTCTCCTCTGCTAAGCACCACGTGTGTGCGTCCAAGCCACACATGTTGGCTGCTTAACTCCTTTGTGGCAAGCACGATAAGGCGTAAGTATGATAATTACTTTTTAATTCTGGCAAAGAGTTAGCAATCATACAAGGGAATCTGACGGATGTGGTTTTTTGTTTTGTTTTGTTTTGTTTTTTATTGATTGCTTTTTTCCCCCCTGTAAATAAAGTTGACCGATTTAACCCAATCTAACCAGGAGGTTTATAACACTCATATGTTCATGCATCGCTTCAAAGACCAGGATGTGCTGTGATTCCCCCTGTTTCTTTCTAAATCACACACAGGGTGACCAGTGTTCAGTCAACATCACACTGAAGATGGTACAATACAAAGCATAAAGACGGCTCCATCTTCACTAGATCTCCATTAAATTTGGTTCAGAAATTTCCAACTCTCAGGGCCCAAGAAGTAACATATCATGTTGGCAGCAGCTTGGGGGCATCACCAAGCCCATCTTGAGCCCCGAGAATCTAGAAAAAAGAAGCTTACTACACTTGAGAGGAAAAATGGCTGATTGGAAAGGCATCTTGAATCAGAATCTGGAGTTGCCTGTCAGGAGGGAGAACTGAGAAAAGAGCAGCCTAGCACTGCAGTCCTGGGTGGGACAGGAAGACCTGATGTGGCTTACCCAGTCATACATCCATGCTAAGCATGAGACCTTCAGGTGGTCTCTGTAGTTACCCATCCCTGTCTCTTGAGACAAGCATGCTGGGCTCATTGTCAGAAAGCCAAAGTCACTTAATACTCTAGCAATTCCTGTTTGGCTTCTTATGACTTCAGTTGGCATCAGCCTCTGAAATAACCAAGTTTCTGAATGGGTAAAACTGAGGACCCACTCCGCTCTGCATGTCTCTTGTCACATGTTAAGGTCCTCTGGGAGCTGCCTCTTCCTGAGAATGGCACACAAGAAACACCAAGAATGATTAACCCTGGGGGGTTGTTTTCTTTCCTCTTATCAGTTACCAGTGTGAATGATTAGGACTGGCACAGTTGGGATGCCACCTCAAAGAGTATTAAACCTTCTAGGTCGGCATTTTAGGGATGGCTCTGACACTGGGTGTGGCCAAGCCAGTGAATGAATGAATATATATATATCCGCAGTCACAGTGTCCCTACACCCTCACCTGGTGAAAGAAACTCTATTAGGGCTTGGAAGGACGTGACAGTGATGGGCATGTAAGTAAAACATGTGGCCAATGTCTACGGAAATATTGTTTGTGTTTACTGAAAACTTAACAGAGGGAAGATCCAAAAGGTAGCTGGTGCACCTTGGAATGGACCGGGAGTTCCAGTGCCTCCTGGACGCTCTAGTCTCCCAACACCCGCTATCCCAGCACGGTTACTACGCTCGTGAGCGTCCATAGCAACCGCCTAGGGCAGGGCTTCCTTAATGGTACCCAATCCGCTTCCTACTAGGGACCCTGGCTGCTGTTGAGTGGTCCAGGGTTTGATGTCAAGTGGGGCGGGGCGAGCCAGTCTCTAGGGCGGCTGAGGGTCCACAGAGCGCACAGGTGAGTGGTCTAGGAAGGTCCTGGCCCCCAGGGCTGCGGTACCTGACTAGGAGTCCAAGATATCTTACCCTCGGTCCCCAGCCAGCCCGGGTCTGCTGTCCCATCCTCTGGTCCATGGAAGGGGCATCCATCCTGTTTCTCACCTGCTTTTCCAGAGTGTAGCTTGTGTCTGAAACCCAATCCCTCCTCTAGGCTGCTTTCTCAGCCTTGGCTTCCAGGTAGCTCAGGGGAGGACATGTTTCTGAAATTCAAACCAAGGTTAGTGTCCTCTGGTACTCCTTGTCCCGGGAAACTTTCGGTTACATCTTCCTTGCGATTTTTGGCGGTTAAAACCAAGTCTCTGGTGATTATGGTGTTGTAATAAGCAAACACTTGAGAAATGGGGAACATTCTTTACTTGATTATTGATGAAAGGAAGCTGTTTTATAGGTAGGTAAAGTATTTAATGAATCTGGTAAAATATTCTATTCCTTTTATAAATGAAATATTTCACAAAATAATTCGGTGAACAACATCTGTATGCCAAGTCATCCTGTCCACCCTTTAAAGGGTTACAAGCACAACCGTGACCTGCTTTGTGGCTCTCTTTTCCCAAGACGCTCACCTACCAGAATTTAGTACACCCTTATACTCTTCATATTTTACACTTTTATTGCAATGTATCTATTCAGACGCCAAGACAAGGTGTTGTTTTAAGTGTATGTAATGATATGTAACAGACACTCTGCATCAAATGTGTTATGAATATACCTCACATCACCTATGCACCTCCCCTTTTGGTTTGTGCCCTTAAAAATACTAGAGAGCAATTCTTGGGCATTCTAACTGCTTCTGTATATGGGTGTCTCTGGGCATACGGGTATAGCAGTAAAAGTAGCTGGGAGTTTCCTTTCCAGAGCACTAGACCCTGCCCTGGAGAACAATTCATTTGCATTTGTTTGTTTGTTTACAGATAATTAAGTCTCCCCCATGTTCTTATTTAACCTTGAAGCTGCAGTGTTTCATGTTGAAATGCAAGTCTCGAATTTGGTGTTTGTTTAAAAGGCAAAATGTTTATATGATCTCAAGAGTAGCTCTAGTTAAGTGTGGTATTTATTAACCTATATTTCTGGTCCCATCTGACCCTGGGTTAGTTACTGAAACCAGTGGACCTGGTTCTAGTTCTGAGGGTCTGTCTATGAAGCTGTCAAGCCTGTGCCTGGCACTGATCTGAGGCTGGGAGTGGAGAAAGGTAATGGAGTTTCCGCACTTGTATCTTCTGGGGATGTTCTATAGGTTTTTTGTTCTTTTAAATATTTATGATCCTAATGTCTTGACTAAAATGTGCTGATAAAATCCATCCATTCAAGTCAAGCCTGTCTTCTGAATTGTAAATGGACCTTTCCAGTATTCTCGGTGGGGTTCGTTTTATCTTTAGCAAATTAATATTTATAGTTGAGTACTATAGCACTTTCAGTATGTTAATACCTGTTGATCACACATTAAATGAATAAAGCCCAACACTGTTTGACTTTGAAGCTCATCTCATTTCTTTTGGTAGTGACAAAATATAATCTATTTATTTATCTGTTTACTTATTGGAACCCTGGATGGCCTGAAACTTGCTTGTAGACCAGGCTGGGTTTCAAACTCATAGAGATCCACCTGCCTCTGCCTCTCAAGTGCTGCAATTAAAAGGATGCACACTACATCTGGCCCAAAATTTAATTTTTTTTCTTGGTTTTTCAAGACAGGGTTTCTCTGTGAAGCCCTGGCTGTCCTGGAACTCACTCTGTAGACCAGGCTGGCCTCGAACTCAGAAATCCACCTGCCTCTGCCTCCCGACTGCTGGGATTAAAGGTGTGCCACCACTGCCCAGCCCAAAATTTAATTTAAAAAACAGAAAGCAATGGTCTGGTCTAGGGGATGATTCCCATAGCTACTTTCATCCATCTTCCCAAAGACCTTATTGCGTTTCCATGCAGATAGAAGATGAATACAGTATTAGCAATCTTAGCGAGCATTGCACATACTTGCTTAGAGAGTGACTGAGTTAGAATTTGGAGACCCAACACTGTAAAAGACACAATGGGCAAACTGATCCAGAGTCTTTTTTTAAAAACTGAGCCATGTATGTGAAGGCAGATTGCAGGAGTCAGTTCTCTCTCTCCTCCATGTGGGTTCCTGCACTTGAGTTCAGCACCTCGGGGTTGGCTGCAGGCATCTTTATCCTGGGAACCATCTGTCGGCCTATGCTGTCCACTGTTAGCATAAAGTTGGGAGTAATGTTGCCTTATTAACCTTTCACTGTTTCAGTGGGTGGTAATGTTCCTCTTCCGTTCCTAATTTGTCTTCTTTCTTCATTTTGGTAAGTCTGGCCAATTTGTTCATTATATTGACAGTTTTATCTATGTATCCCTTTTCTGTTTCGTAGATGGGTCTCTTTGTTTTCCCTCCCCTCTACTTCGGGTTTATTCTGCTATTTACTTCTTAGATTAAAACACAGATCACCAGTGGGACATGCTTTTAATCTCGGCCTGGTCTACAGAGTTAGTTCCAGGACAGCTAGGACCTGTCCTAAAAAATAAAAAACAAAACCAAAACAAACAAACAAATACAAAAAAGAAAACACAAAACAACCCCTGCAAACAAACCAACCACCACAGATCACGGACTTGAGCTCATCATTTTCTTTTTTAAAGATTCTTTTTTTTTTTTTTTTTTTT
>JADRCH010000257.1:396366-411722 GCA_019843965.1 Rhynchomys soricoides
TTTTTTTTTTTTTTTTTTTTTTTTTTTGGTTTTTCGAGACAGGGTTTTTCTGTGTAGTCCTGGCTGTCCTGGAACTCAACTCTGTAGACCAGGCTAGCCTTGAACTCAGAAATCCACCTGCCTCTGCCTCCCGAGTGCTGGGATTAAAGGCGTGCGCCACCACTGCCCGGCCATCATTTTCTAATAGGAATGAAGACATGCCCTTTGATAACCTTTGCTCTAGTAGCAACCTTTGCTGTGTTTCATTAATTCCCACAGGTTGTGTTTTGCTTTCATTCAGTTGAAGACAGTTTCCAGTCTCCCATGCTATTTCCGCATTGATTCATGAATTTTAAAGAATTGTATTGTTTAATTGCCTATTATTTGAGGAATTTCTAACCGTTCACCATCAACCTATAACTTAATTTTGACATATTCAGAAAACATTTGTAACTTGTATGATGTCAGTAGTTTAGGATACCTTAGGTCCAGTTAGCATAGGTTATTTGAATGAGTATTAACCAGTGTAATTTTTTTCTATGAATTACTGACAGAAGAGGGTTGGCTATCCAACTGCAATGGTGGATTTGCCTATGTCTTATTTTAATCTTGTTGATCTTTGTGTTATGCATTTATGTCAATGACTACCTGGACATTTAAGATATTTCTTAAAATGTTATTTTTATATATTATTATTGCTTATGTATGATATGTGTGTGAGTGCTGGTGGGTATGTGTGGTGGTCAGAAGACAAGCCCTAGAGTCGGTTCTCTCCTTCCATCTTTATGTGGATTCCAGGGATGGGCCTCAGGTCTCCCAGCTTGGCCAGCAGAGTGCACTACCCACTGAACCATCTTGCCCTGTTGTCTCTCTTTGAATGACCTTTCCATTCATTTTTATCTCTGATCTTGTTCCAAGATTTACTTAGCTTGATGTTAATATAGTAAATTAAAATTTTATTACTATTTATGTGTTACACGCTTTCCTATACTTTTATTTTTAAATTTCCTGCTTTATATACAAAATGTTTTTTTCTAGATAATATACAATTAATATTGTTCTTTAAAACCATTCTTCAATCTATGTGGAGGCTATTTAATATAAATATAATTTATAATATGGTTGGATTTCTGTCTGTCATCCTGCTATTTTGTTCTTCTATTTTTTCTCCCTCATGAATCATGTTTTTGCCTTCCCTTCCTCCCCAGCTCCTCTTCCCCCTCCCCTCCTCTTCCCTCCCCTTTCCCTTTCCCCTCCTCTTCCTCTTCTTCTTCCTCCTCCTCCTCCTCCTCCTCTTCCACCTCCCCTTCTTCCTCTTTCTCCTCCTTCTTCCTTTTTGACTTATTAGCTAGAACTCTTTTTTTTTTTTAAATTGTTATTTTTTAAGAGATTGCTTCAGGACATCTATTTTAAAACGTTTTGGTGTTTGGGCCAAACTCTTTTACAAAGTATCGGCGGACAATGACACCTCAGACAGCCCTCAGATAGGCGGGTATGCACATCACTCACGTTAAGCAAAATGAAATGTATTGGCTAGAGTGTGGCTGTCTTATAATAGTAGCATGTTTCTTTCATCCCTAGCTGGGCGTCTTCATTCACTCTGCTGTAATGCCACATATGACATCACTTCTTCAGTCTCCATGGAAACTTGTGAGATTATGAGGGTTAAAGGTGACCGGACCTGAGCGTTTGCTACAAAAATGATACTGATGTTTTCCCTGTTGGAAAGCTTTTAGGCATGCCTATTGGTTCTTACTACCTTTTGAGAATGCCAGTTCCGAAGTGTACACTGCATATTTCAGTATAGCACAAGCTATGCTTATTTAAAGTCTGTCATTCATCCCAACCACACAACCCTTAAGATGGATGCTTCCATCCAAAACTTCCACTATGTTCTCATTTTCATACAGTGAGCGTCTATTTGATAAATTATACAATATTTTGTTACCTCAAGTAACTATCTTTTAAAGAAACTTGGAAGCAAGGAAGGGTTTTAACAGTGCTAGCACACATCCTCACCGTTTTTGACATGCCTCATTCTCTGTGTTGGATCCAAGGTTCCATCTTGGATACTTCCCTTTGCCTGAAGGATTTCCTTTGAAGCCTGTTGCTGGCGAATCCTTTGGACTTTTGTTTGAAAACCTTTTATTTGGCTTTACTTTGAGGGATGTGTTGGTTAGGTTTTGTTTGTTGACACAAGCTCAGGACATCTGGGAGGAGGGAATTGAGAGAACGCCTCCATCAGATGGCCTGTGGGCAAGCGAGTCTGTGGTGGCCTTTTCCTGATTAATGATTGATGTGAGCTGGCCCCACCTACTGTGGGCAGGCTCTGCCCTGAGCAGATAGGTCTAGAGTTGAATTAGAAAGCAAGCTGAGTGAGTGATGAGGAGCAGGCCAGTAAGCAGCATCCTCTGTGGTCCCTGCTTCTGCTCCTGCTCTAGTTGCTGCCCCAATGTCCCTCAGTCAGACTGTGATCAGGATGGATCAGCCCACTCCCCCCTCAGTTGCCTTTGGTGGTGGTGTTATCACAGCAACAGAAAGCCAACAGGAGTGAGAGACATTTCACTTGCTAGAGGATTTCTGCCTTACGCTGTCTTCCAGGTCTCTAAAGACTCTGTCAAGGGCTAGCATGTAGTTCTGTTGGCAGAATGCTTGCCTTGCAGGTGAAAGACTGTGGGTTTGATGCCAGGCACCACAAAACAAACATTGGGGGAAAACTGCCATCTGGCTTGAGTAGTTTCAGAAATCCTATGTACCTTTTACACCTATTCTTTCTACTAGCTATGCTGGGTTTTTTCTCTTATTCTCAACTATTTCTTTAGGCCTGGCTTTCAGGAATTGATTTGGATGAGCCCCAGGGTGGCACTGGGATATATATATGTGTCTCTCTGTTTATCTTTTTACAGTTTTTGGAATTTCTCTACTTTTATAATCATCTAAAGACTACAATAGTTTCTGTCATGTATGGAAGGTATTCAGTTATTTCTTCCAACATCAGGTCCCTCTCCTTATGATATCAAAAAGGCATAATTCTTGTGCCATTATGCTGCTACTTCGGCTTCCCCTTAAAAAAAAGAATTAAAAGAAAATCTCTGTTTCCTGTTCACAAGGCTTGAGTGTACTAGTATCTATTTCTCCAATGTCTAATCTGCTGCCTATCCCAATTAATGGGTTAAGTAGACACTGTGTACATTTGCCCTGCCTGCTTCATTGCTAGAGTCCGATCAGCTGCTCCCCCAGTTCTCAGCCCATCATTCCTTTCAGACTTGCTTCTACAGACCAATTCTCTTTAATTACGGCCATACTTTCTGTCTGTTAGTATGCATGTAGGTTTTTTTTGTTTGTTTGTTTGTTTGTTTGTTTGTTTTTTTGGATGGGCTACTGGGCACCACGATGTGACTTGGCTGGACATTTTTATGTTCTCAGGAAACCAAGTCACTTGCTGGCCAATCTGATCATCCTGAGACCCATGTCCAGGTTTTGTCTAAGTGAGCCCTCAGAATGTTCTTCTCACCTTGGCATTAGTAATGAAAATTACCAAGCAAGAGATAATTAAGGGAGGGAAGGTGAGTTTTGGCTCATGGTTTCAGAGGGTTTGCTTGGGCCCACATGCAGGATGATCACAGAAGGGTATAGTTACAGGAGGGTCGTTGTCCACGGCCAAGCAGCAAACAGAGAGCAAGCCACGCAGCCAGAGGTGATAGATCCTCAAGAACTTGCCCCTAGTGGCTTACTTCCTCCAGCTAGAACCTGCTTCCTTAATGTTTCTGCAACCTCCTGAAGTAGTACCACCAACTGGGGACCAGGCAGCAAACCTGACCTCATGGCTGAGATGTCATGTTCAATCCATAGTGTTTTCAAGCCAGGGACTTCAAATGTGTGACCACTCTTGTGTCTTTGTTGACTGTCTCCTGGGGACATCAAAGATTCTAGTCTTGCTCAGTATGCATCTTTACCTTCTGTGCTCTCGAGATAGTTCATTCAACAACTCTGCCCCCAGTGTTTGGCAAAGTTTGAGGAAGGTCCTTTGATACATCTGCAGATTATGTCTAGTCAGAGACTCACATGCATCCCCTGTGTAGGTTTCTAGGAGCTGTGTATAGCTTATTGTTTTCTCAAGTTTTGCTTGCAACTTCTAGCTGTTGAAGCCTCTCCAGAGTCTGGTCACTCTCTCAATGCATAGTCCGCCAAGCTCCCATCCACTTCCTGTGTTTTCCCCACAGTGATCTGGAAATTACCTCCAAACACAACGACTCAGCAATCAGAGGGCTCATTATTTTCTTCTCTACTCTCAGGGGTGAGTCCTGTGTTGCCTGTAGCCCAGTGTGTGAGAGAAACTGTCTCATATGTTGGATCCAGATTTTTAGATGTTTTGTTTTGACTAGTCTACCATGGTTGTAAGTAGAAATTCTGTTTGGGGTTTAAACATTTCTTAGGCCATGATACCTTCAGATTTCTTAACCAATAAGATCCCCACATACACAATACAGTGGTGGAGAACTTTGGTAAAACATTACCAAGGGATGATTTTCATCCCTTCCTCCTGGGTGGCTCTGAAGGCTAGCTGGTTGGGACTCCAGGTGTGGTTATAACATAGTTACAACTCATGGTAATAACTCATTACCAGACCGTTAGACCAGATCCTTGGCCACTCCTTCCCTAAAACAAAGCTCTGCCTGATTTTTCTCCTGTGGCCTTTCCCCACTCCTTGTGTCTCATATTGCATGCGTGTCTCATATTCCATGCTGTGTGTTTTCAGTTTTGACAATCTTGGATTGTGATATTTCAAGATGCCAGCATAGCAGCTGTTAGAAAAACCCACGTGGGGTTTCACCCTTCAAATCTCACGGTCAGAGTACCAAGTGACCCTCTCTGGATTTGAGATCTTTTATTGTCAAACATTAAGCAAAGCTAAGGAGGAATGTTTTTGCTAGAAGAAAACTATGTTATTTCTGGATTTCACAAGGGAAACGGGCTGGAAGGAAGGCAGACTTAAGGTCCCCAACACCTCAAGTTGCTTTGAACTCACTTTGAAGAAAAGTAATGTTTAAAGTCGCACACCGAAGTGAAGAGATGCCAGTGTAAAGTGACCAGGAGGAAAAGCAAAGAGGGCTTTAGCCCATAGAGAGGGAGTGAGGGCTACCTGTGCCACTCTGGCACGGAAAGCTGTTTTATGAGTGGATTTTAACTTGAACACAGTCCTCCAAATCAGTTATCCTGTGGTTCTGGTCAGAAGGTATTGGTATGTAGCTATTTAATCATTGAGGGACTTATTTCTTTCTATCTGAGTAGTGCATCAAATTGACTATGACTTGATTCTCTCCTTCTTAGTGTCCTGGTCTCCCTAAAAGGTCCCATAAATGTATTCAACTAAAAATAAAAAGATGCATGTTCTAGAACGATATGAACTGCAGTGCATGTTCTAGAACGATATGAACTGCAGTTAGGATAACGTGGAGCCACACTCTTGAGTTTGCACACAACGGGATCGGTCTTTTAATTCAGAACATTTGAATTTCAAAAATTCAAACGACTCATATAAAAACATGCTGCCTTCATACATTTTATAGACTCAGGAATGGAAACTTTAAAATTATCACCAAAAAGTACTGATAACATATGAGAAGAGATATGTAATGAGCCTGGGAGCACCGGAGCTGGTACTGTGTCAGATGGAACCTTTTATCAGTATGTTACGTAAGATTAATTTATTTGATATTCCTTTCTTTCTCCCTTCTTCCTTCCTTCCCTCTTTTGCAGGGGAGATTTACAAATTGGGTCTGTGCACCATGGAACCTTTAGGTTCTACTTTAACGGCTACTTATGCCTACCCTCAACCTGCACCGACCAGCTTTCTACCAGCCATTGGTACCATAACATCGAGCTATCGGGACCGCTTTCCCCATCGCAATCTGACACACAGCTTGAGTCTTCCGTGGAGACCGAGCACCTACTATAAGACAGCCTACAGCTACCCAACCTTGGCCCCGTACTCCTCGAGTTCTCAGAGAGTGTGTGAGAGCACCATGCTGCCCTTCGTTTCCAACAGAACCACCCTCTTCACAAGGTATACCCCTGATGACTGGTACCGTTCCAATCTAGTCAGCTTCCAGGAGTCCAATTGCTCACGGCATAATTCAGAGAGACTCAGAGTGGATACATCTCGGCTCATTCAAGACAAATACCAGCAAATCCGGAAGACCCAGGCTGACTCTACCCAAAACTTGGGAGAACGAGTCAATGACATAGCATTTTGGAAATCTGAAATTACACATGAGTTGGATGAAATGATCGGAGAGACCAATGCACTGACAGATATTAAGAGAAGGCTGGAGAGGGGTTTGATAGAGACTGATGCCCCTCTGCAGGTAAGGATGAGGGTCAGAGAAGAAGGCACTGCAGCTCAGTGGTTATAGTTATCTCCAACAAATTACATTTTCTGTTGCCCATAGAAACACCACTCATTAATAAATTTGTAAATGGGATTGGTAATGGCTAACCCATTGCCATTTTACACATATTACACATAGTGAGTTTCTAAGCAAATTCTGAAAGCAAAGCAGACTAAAGAAGCACCATTAGGCTGCACACTGTTTTCAGCTGGACGTGCCATCTTCTTAGCCCTTAAAAAGGCTGGCCTGATCTCTGCAGGTTCTAGATTAAGATGAAAATGTAAGAAAACAGTTGTCTAAGAAAACTTTAAATTTAATGAGAACTGGGGAGGTGGCTCAGTCGCTGACACCTTTGCCTTGCAAGTAGGAGGACCTGTATTTGATCCCCAGAATCCATATGAAAAGGCAGGGCATGGTGGTGTGTGCTGGCAACCCCAGAACTGGCAGGGTAGAGGCAGGGGAATCACTGGGTTCACTGGCCAGCCAGCCTAATCAGTGAGTTCCAGGCCAATGAGAAACTCTGTTTCAGAATGAAGCTGATGATATCTGAGGAAGCACAACTTTGGGCCTTCACACACACACACACACACACACACACACACACACACATACACGGAAACCTGTACATACCCAGCCACACACACATACACATGCGCACACAGAAACCTGCATGCACACACACACAGAGAAACCTGCACGCGCGCGCGCGCCCACACACACACACATACACACTTGGAAATCTGCACACATATACCCACATACATATAAATATACACATACACGCACACATGTATGCACACATATACCTGTACATACAATCATGCACACACACACATGTATACATGCACATTCACACACAAAACATGCACACACACATATACAAATAAATTTTTTTTTTAAAAAAAGAAAATTAAAATTTTTCAGTCTGTGCCATGAAGTAATCCCTATGTTGATATAATTGCTTTTCAGGGCACAAGGGATCAAACGGGACCCCTTAAGAAATCTGTTTAGGATTCTTTTATTAAGTGTAGGCCACTTGTCATGGTCAGACAGGCAGACCTTCAGTTAGTTACTGGCATCTGGTTAGGCTTTGAGTGGGCTACAGTCACCTGTGACCCTTGTACCACAGGATGGACCCTCCAACCTCTTATGCTCACCACCATAGAAAGAAGACATTCCCTGTCTAAAGCTGGGAAAGGAGATAAATTAGTAAACCTCTCAGTGAGCGCAGCCAACACCAGTTGTCTCCATGTGGAATGCTTATACAGGAGAGATCCCATAGTATCCAAGAGTGAGAAACAAGGGGCTGAAAGTCTAGTGATTTCAGGAGTCTACTGGGCTTCTCTGCACAGTGTCACTTCTGTTTCGTACTCCCACTAACCACAAATACAAAAATACACACAAGCCCCAGTGTCCTGAGGAGGACTTTTTTTTTTTTTTTTCAAATTAATTTCTAGAGTAGATGCCACCCTTTCAGTAACAGCAAAGACTTCTTGCCCTGCTGGGTCTTTCTTATGCTAGGCTCTTCCAAACTGACTTAAGTCCATCTTGGGAGTCCCTGCGACTTCCTTTAAAGCAGCAGCAGTCATTTTGTAGTGACATGTTCTGTGCTCTGGTTCTCTAGGTTGCCCGAGAGTGTCTCTTTCATCGAGAGAAGAGAATGGGAATTGATCTCGTTCACGATGAAGCCGAGAAAGAACTACTGGCAGTAAGTGTGGTGGGATTGCTTCAGCCATGAGAAGTCCGTAGACTCAAATGTGTGTTTAGGTGAAGAAATCAGAGAGGTGCTGTCTAAAGCCCCTCATAAGTAAATTTATAGTGCCTGGCAAAGGCTCATTTTCTTGGTTTTATAAGTAATATAGGTTGACTGAGAATTTTAAAAATACAGGAAAGAATGAAGTAGCCCCATTTGGGTGCAAACCAGTGTTGGTCAGTTTTGCAGTATTTCAGCCATTCTGTCAAATGCATTTAGATAAACATGTCCCATTCACACAGTAACGACATAAACATGCCTCCAAGATTGCACTCCAACTGTATTTGTGGATGTGAAAACACCTGCATACATTTCATTTTCCTGTCAGTGCAGATCCCTGTAGGACACAACTTTGATTAGCCAATCTCCTGTGTTCATAATGTGAAGCTTCTGCCACTGGACAACAGCTCAGTCTTCTCTCACTGAAGAGTTAGGCAGCTTTCTTATCTCACGCACTGCTTGGCAGTGTGCGCTCAGTCTCCTAAGAAGGCACCGGGTCTGGTCCCTGTAGCTCCATGCCACTGTGGTGTCAAAACCATTACTGCTGAGCACAGTGAACACTCCCTACTCCTTTCCACCACTTCTTTTCAGAACTAGTAACTGGGATGTCAAAGGACATGAACATCTGGGGAAGTTTTGGTCCATGGCCAAGCTGCCACCCCAGAACTGATGTGTTCAAGCTGCTCTGTGGATTCTCCAAAGCTCACTTGCACTTTCCACCTCTTAAATTTGATTTACTCCTGAGTTCTTTCACTTTCTGTACTACCTACACTAACGTCTCTCAGTCTGTTAAGGTTAAGGTTTCAGCTTTAATGGCCTCGGTGTCATTTTTAATGCTAGAGGCTACACCAAGTCTCTTTCTTTGGCCAAGACATTGACCCAAACACTAGTTCTTCACCTTAAGTGTTCTGCCAAACAGTTTTTTAAAACTTTGATTAATATGTACTACTAATAAGGAGCAAGTATGTCCTGGTCAAATCAGTGTCTGCTTGTCCTTCCTTCTAGCTCACTTCCCAGCCTATCCTACCCTGTTGTCTATTTCCTCCTGGTGGTAGAGAACCCTTAGCTACAGCCATTATCTCTTAAACCCTATGTCAGCCTCAGCTCTTCATCTGAAAACAATCAATCACCTCATATCCCTACACTATGACGTATAAAATGGATAGAAGACTTAAGAACAAAAGTTAGAGATGATTAAATACTTAGGAAAAGTATGTCTAAATAATTTTGACATGGGAGTAGGTGACAGTCTTTTAGATGGAACCCTGAAAGAAAAGCAAGAACAAAAGAGAAGCTACATCAACAAAACTGAAGAATTGGTATGTCAAGGAAAATCATCATTAAAAAATCTTCACATGTCATATATCTGATATGGACTTGTATCTAGCCTATATAAATAATAACTAAAAGTTTTCAAGAAAAACTCAATTTTAAAAAATAGTTGAACTGACACATCAGTTCACCAAAGAGGAGAAGCCAAAACTGACAATGGCATAAAACTACAAATCGTCATTAATCACCAAGAAGATAGAAATCACCTTCATACTGATGATGATTTCTATACAGAAAATAAGAGCTGAGACTGGGGAGGGATTAAAATCCATGCTGGTGGGAATGGAAAATGATGCATCTGATTTAGAAAATGATTACTTGGAGTTACTATATAATCCAGCAACTTTGCTCCCAAGTATCTACCCAAGAAGGAGGAGGAGGAGGAGGAGGAGGAGGAGGAGGAGGAGGAGGAAGAGGAGGAAGAGGAGGAGAAGAAGGTGAAAAGTCACCCCTAATTAATTCAATTAGCAAATATGTTCTGTTATTCAATGTAGTGAACACACACACACACACTCTTACTCTTTTGGCTACTATAGACAAGCAGTAATAAAGACTGAATATCCTCACCCCCAAATCTGAAACCTAATATGTTCCCAAATTAAACACTTTGAGCATAAAGATGACATCACAAGCAGAGAATTGCACTACAGACCTCAGGTTAAATTAAACATGTAAACTTATTTTCGTGTAAAGTGTACCTGAGACATAAGTGAATTCCATGTTTAGACTTGTGTTCCCAAGATAATTTCATCATAACTATGTAAATATTCAAAATTCAGGGAAAAATTCTGATCTGAAATGTTCCTGATCCAAAGTGCTCTAGAAAAGGGACGCTCACTGTGTTCAGCAGTCTCTTAGAGAACAGCGTCCCTTGGGGGAAGCCCTCATGATGTTACCGCCTATATCTCTGTCACCGTGGTGTTTCTTTGCACTATGAAGCCAAGTGAGTCTGCAGAGGCATCGCACACCCAGCCAGCCAGCTCAGGCTGTGCTCTGGGACTCAAGCGCGGCCTGCTACTCAGAGCTAAGCTGAGCCTTTCAGACTGCTCCCAGTGACCAGTTTCTCTCCTCCTACCTTGATGTAGAAGCAGAAATGCTTAAGACTTCAAGGACTTATTGGGAATGTGTAGCAATGAGTTCTGTAGACAGACCCATTTCAATACAATGCAGTCTTGGAGGGCTCTGCTCTGAGGAGGGGTTGAATAGTCTCATCATGGGTAGGGGCCAAGCATCTGTATTAAGTTATGTACTCCTTGCCTAGGTTTCTATGTTCAAACTGTGGGTCCAAATATTGAAATTGCCAACTGATAACAAGCATTGTGTTAGGAACAAAGCCTGCTCTTGTAGATGAGATTTTTTTCATGACCTGGGTCCTACTGGAACTGTAGTTTGGTTTTAGGAGTTGGATTCCAGCAGATTGTTCAACTTTGGTAATTTAACTAAGTTCACTGACCTTCAAAGAACACAGATATGTGACTAAACAGAACCATGCAAATAGCTTCAATCTTCTGGGTACAGGGTCTGGATTCTTAAAGACACTCATGAAATGAATTTAAATCCATGACTCAGGCTATAGCCTAAGGCCAACCCTTATCCACATCTGTAGTCGGACATCAATGTTCTTGGGTTGCTGGCCATCTTACTTCCCTAGAACAGAGCCTATAACTCACAGGAGTATTAAGTTCTAACATGAGACAGATGACCTTTTGTGTGTTTTTCTGCGGAGAATTGAACTTTCCAGATAGGATAGTGATGAAAAACCAAAGAAAATAGTCTACCTAACTGCATCTTAGAGAGCCATTGAGACTGTTGGAAAAGGGACAGCTCAAAGACAACTACGTTTCTGGAAAGCCTGCCCACTGTGGGTGACTGATCTACCAAAGCTACACCCCTAGATCCCTGCACAGCTTGACGGCAGCTTGGCCAAAGGGGAAATCTGCTCTTCCTCAGCAATCTTTCCACAGAGGCTTAGCAAACTGCTTAACTTTCAGAATTCTGAAGTCTTGTAAGTTTTGTTTACTTCCTGGGATTTTTGTGCTTCCCTCCTCTATCCAGGAAGGAAAGTTTAAGTCTGGAGAAAATAGCTGTGAACTATCTCTATGAACTGTTTGCTAAGCACGGGCTTCTTCAGTTGTGGGCTGCAATTTCTTCTGGGGTTATGTTACAGAAAGTATGGGTGTCATAAACATTTGACAATAGTGGAAGGGTTCTAAGTGTTTAAGATTAAAAATTAATTCACCGTTAAACTCGCAGTGATCATGGGGTCTTGTGAAGTGCTCATCCATGCTGCGCCATGTGACATCATTGCAGACTTGGTTCTGAATGCACAATGTGTATACTGCACTGTGCCTGCCATGCACACATGCAGCACCACACAGAAGCTGCCTGAAACACAGCTCAGACTCAAGACTATTGTACGCCATGAATTTGCAATGTTTTTCTCCACATAATCTTCAGCTCTTATAGACAAATGATGGTTCAATTACAGAAAGCAGAGACTTAAAATTTTCTTTTCCTACCATCACCCCTCAGGATTTAAATATGAAACGAGCACGTCTTTCCATCAAATTGTTAGAATGCCTGGTTTTAATGATTGCTGGCTTTTAGTTACATCAAAATATTTTAAATGTTAAATGAATTTTAGCCTGGGAATAAGACAGAATTTCCAACAATTTCTGGCATGGCCCTAGATGCACCTCTACCTCCTTGTTCTGTGTATGTATGTGAAGCAACATCCTCAGCACCGATGTCATCAAATCAACTCTGAAAGGCATTGAAGATACTCTGTCCTACAGCATCCTAAGCACATCCATCTCATTAGTATGCAAATTGTGTTTAGTGTCAATAAATAGCAAAGTAAAATTATGTTTATGCCAAAGAACTATTTTAAATGAATATCTTTTCGATTTTTTTAATCACAAAGTGTTTGATGATTTTAATTTTAAATACCTTTAGACTTAAGATCATATGGGCAAAAGAGGTTATTTATTTAATTAATTATTGGGGTTTTTTTGAGACAGTTTCTCTGTTTAGTCTTGGATATCCTGGAAATCACTCTGTAGACCAAGTTGGCCTTGAACTCACAGAGAACCATCTGCCTTTGCATCCTGAGTACTGGATTAAAGGTGTGCGCCACCACTGCCTGGAAGCAAAGGAGGTTTTATTTTATTTTATTCTTTATTTCTTCAAAGAAGGTTTTAAGTAGAAACAGTTTAAGAAACGCTAGGCTAAAGCTATCTATGCAGAAGCCTGGGAAAATATTGTTGTCCTTATGGTTACTTTGTAATTTTGGTCGCAGTTAAAGTGGGCGTTAGCAGTTTCACTGGGGAAGATGGGAAGGAAAAGGCTAGAGAGTCTCTACTCTGACATCTTCTACCCCTGCAACGCTGCCCTAAGAATCCAGTTCCTGAGAGGTGGGTGAGAGCAGAAGACTGTGAAGGCTTCACCTGCTCAAATAAGAGCCCTAATCCAAGGTTCCTCAACCCCCGAGACAAAGTTCCTGTTTGGCTTTCCCCCAAAGTCCTGCTAGTGAGACCACATAGTCGTGTACTACACTGACATCCTGGGACTCTCAGGGAAGTAAGTCCACGGCATCTCTTACTCCTCTCCAAGTTCAAAAACATGGGCCCTCTTCCTAGCTCCTGCAGGTGCACCTGTGCTATGCCAGTAGCTGCAGTCATGAGCTCACTGGACCCAGTCCACCTCCACAGCTTCTGCCTTCTGCATCTGCCTCCTGCAAGCTCTTACTTTAAGGCAGGAGAGAGGATGGCTTGCACCACATGCAGTACCACTGCAGGTAGGAGTGCAGATTGACAGGTCAAGTAACACTGGGCAGCTCTACAGGTCCCAATGTAGTCTTTGCTTGTTCATGGAAATTCCCCTGCCTCAACCATCTGCTGTTCATCATCTGACTTTATTTGAATAAATAAAAACTATTGTTTAAGGATTAAAAAATATTAAAAGTCTTATTAAATGCATTTCCCCAGTGGAAATCTCAGGAATTTCCATTACGTGCATTTTATGTGAAAACACATTGCACATATTGTAAAGTGTCCAAATGAGGTTTTCTAGGTAAGACTCCAGACATCCTTCATCTTTTGATCTCTCTCTCTCTCTCTCTCTCTCTCTCTTTCTCTCTCTCTCTCTCTCTCTCTCTCTCTTCCCCACTGCTCCTCTTCTCTATGTCACTGAGACAGAAGAACATTAAACAATACAGAAATCTAAGATTCTTTTAGTATACCATGATATCTATAAGAACAGAGAGCGCTTTGGTCCAACATGGAAACAGAGAAGACACTAGTTGATTCCACTGATCCCCAGCCTCTAAGAATCAGACATCAGGCTTGACATTTTAGGCATATTCAATATTATCTAAACATGTATGTGGCATGTTCATATTTATGTGAGAGTGCACATGTATGTGTATGCATGTGAAGGCCAGGGGACAACCTCAGCTGTCATTCTCAGGAATGCTACTTCTTTCTTTCCAAGTAGGGTCTTTCATTGACCTGGAGCTCATCAATTAGGTTAGACTAACTGGCTAGCAAGTTTTAAGGATCTGCTGGTCTCAGCCTCCCCAGGCCATCATGTCTGGCATCTTTGTGTGAGTCCTAGGAAGCCAACTCAGGTCCTCGTCCTTGCTTTACTGACTGAGCTCCCCACCCCCAGAAGCTCCTTTTTCAATACATTTAAGTTAAACAATAAAGGAAGAAGACAAAGGCAAGTGCTCATGATAGTAGAGTGAAGAAAGTATCATAATCAAATCATCAAAGATAAACAAAGAATTATTTGATAGATTTTAGCATCATAGAAACCATTAATGTCAGTATACAAAACACCATGCACAAAGTTACATTGCATCTGATGGGAAAAAATTGATCTTTTTTTTTTTTAAGGCAAGAGGGTGTCCTACTCTGTGACCCAGGCTAGCCTTAGACTTAAACTCCTCAGCGACTCAGCCTTCCTTGTCCCTAAGACTACAGGTGCCCACCACCACATGTGGTTAAGAACATCAAATACAATCTTTTATTAGCCTTCAAATACAGGCAGTTTGGCTGTTGTCTTGGGGCATGTTCCGTCACCTTGGCGAGAGTTGCAGGCTAGATGACCACCTGGAGTGCCCAAGGAAGGCAGACTTATTCATTATTGTAGACAAATTTAGCTTTTGGGAGAGAAATTTAGCTTTAATTGCCAAACCTAGAAAACAAGCATGACTCTTGGCATCGTCGATCTGTTTACTCTGATTGTTCACAACAGCGTCATTTACTGTTATGGGGAAGCATCCAAGTTTAAAAGGCCAAAAAAAAAAAAAAAATCAATATTAAGGATGATCCCTTTTTACCTTGGAAACTGGTAACAATGATTATACACACTTATAAAAATGTCTGAAAGGTGTTATTTGAGTTTGTAAATGTTCTAATGTTAATACTAATTTCAGAGGGAAATTAATATTTACATGCTATGAAATACTGTATATATCCTTGTAGCTTCAAGATCCCACACATTTGGTCAAGTGAGTGGCAGCTAACACAGCTATTGGTTCAAGTGTAGGGACTGGGCCTCGGGGCACAGCGTGATATCAAGTGGTTGACCTCCAGGGTAGAAGGTCAATTTCCAAGTTTGAAGCACAGAGCTCAACCTGCTAGCGATGTGTGTTTAGCTTCAGAGAAGCTTCCAGGGCTGATTCTCAACCTTTCCTGGTTTCCTTGGCTTTTGAAGAAAAGTTGTTATGAAAAATGGCATCGTAAGTTCAATATTGTACATCACCAAAGTTTTAGGGCTTTTGTTGTTGTTGTCGTTGTTTTGTTTTACTTACAGACAAAGATGAGGTAGAAACAAAACACAAAATTTTACCCCTGTTTCAGCTTGGTCCATATGATGTTTTCCCCATAGTTCTATAC
>JADRCH010000257.1:411732-446021 GCA_019843965.1 Rhynchomys soricoides
CACTCGGGCACTTCAATTTCTATTCAGAGATTAGGATGAGTGTTTGGAATTTTGTCTTTGATTTTTATTTAAAAATTAACTTGGGGATGCTGTGGGAAGGATGGCTAATGTCTCAACTCAAGAGACTTTCACTTTGAGGCCTGTGCTCACTCCTGGCTGTGGAATGGAAGTAGGTTGTCTCCCTTTGTTCTTATACTTCCTTAAAGACCCACCTGTCCTGATGACATCATCACTGGCTGCACCCACAGCACTGTTGTTAAGCACTGTCCCTATTCTCCACCAGAATGCCAAGCTCTCAAGGGTAAGGACGCTCAGGCATCTGATCTTTAAGACCAGGAAGGAGGCAATAGGAAGAGAGAACAAAATCGGGAGAAGTTCTTAAGTTGTGGTAACGGCTGTCAGAATAGAAAAAGTGCTGTCTGAACCTGCTGTCCAGCAGCCCTTGAAAGGTCTGTGTTGGCTCTAGTCACAGAGAGAAGCAGGGTTGAAAATGCTACCCCCCCAAAAGAAATGATGGCTACACATACCACTCCTACCAAAGACCACATGGGTACTGCTCAGGTAACAAGTGTCATTACCTGCTTAGGTTGCCCAACCTGGGCCTTGGGGTCAACACTAGGAAGGTCGATGAGAATGCAGTGGTTCTCTGGAGGTGGCATTAGAAGGCTCTATCACTTAAGAACTGGTGAGGGGGACAGGAAGCTGCCTGGCAGGGTTTGTCTTTGGACAGGGTCATTCTGATATGAGCTCGTGACTTCCTTAGGAATTTCGTTTAATCTGTCTCTTAAGAATCTGTACCAACCTCCATTTTCTTTCACAATCTAAAATCTGCTGCTACGTCTTTGTCCTTAGCTTTTCTTGGCCAAGACTAGCGGTGTTGGGGTAGCTACACTTCTCTCTAAGTCTGCATTACTAGTTGTCTCCCTTGGTTAAATCACAGGCCTTGTTGCACAGGGTCTTGACACTGTGTGTGCACTTGTTTGGATTTTTGTTGGTTCCCTTTAAGGAGCCTGGCTTTGCTTAGATCCAGAGCAGACAGAAAGTCGACCTCACCTCTTTGGGCAGCTTTACTCTTGTACTCTCTCCAATGACAGTAAGAGAAGCAAGGGTTCTCCAATCTACTTGTTTTGGATGCCACTGCCACACTCCCAGAATGCATGTCAGCTGAAAATGGAATTCCCTAGGCACTACCATGGCATCCAAGGCTCTCGATAGCTTTGGTTGTATAACAGATGTTGATGAGATACCACCTCAGGTACCTTCCCAGGTGCCCTGAGGCCATGTGAGAAAGGCTGCAAGGCTCCCTTCTCCTTAAAGATGATGTCATCTCAAGACAGGAAGCCCATGTGATGTGCTGACCCCAGATCACAAACAAGACAGACCTTCCAGTCCAGAGTTCCAGTATAATAACCCAAAGCAGGAGGTCCAGCAGTGTCTAGGGGAGACATCTTTTGCATATATATTCTTCTAGAACCCGTAAAATGCAGATAGGTTCCCTAAGGCTGCCCTCATTTCTAATTTACACAAAATAGAAACAAAGCTTTAGCTGTTTGACTCGACTGAAGGCACAGGCCACACTGAGCAGAAGAGGCTGGTATCAGTTCATTCCACCAGAAGTGATCTTTACAGAACAATTTTTATGTCTGGCCTTGCTTAAGGTTCTAGAAGCATAGAAGTGGTTAATCACTCAGTTGTCCTTCTCACAGGCCATGTGCTAATGACTCTCAACTTTCTGTCTCTAGCATAGACTCCCCCAAATTTCAACTGCTACTTGGGGTCTCCATGTGAGTGTGGAAAGCGTACTCAGAGTGAATGTGTCACCTGAACTCTCCCAGACCTTCCTCCCAACCCCAGTGTCCTCCAGCTCCAGTGATGGATCCTATCAATCCAATGATCTGACGGAGTTCTTGATTCTCACTCAAGTCCTACCTCATGTAGGGTTGTCTTGGGTTTTTAAACATACCCACATTCTAAACACTTCTCATCTCTGCTCTCTCTTCAATCCCTCCTCGGAGTCACTGCTGTGGGTTCCCAGTGGGTCTCCCCAGGTCTCCAGCAGCCTGTCCCTAGCACAGCAGCAGAATGATCCAGTTCAATGGCAAGTCAGCACTCTCCAGTTTCACTTAAAAGAAACCTGTGCCTTTGAGACATCTAACCTGTGTGATATGATTGTCCTTACCCCAAGACTCAGTGTCATTTGATGAGCCCTCTCCTGACCATTCTGTATAAAATCACAGCCCTTGCTCTGGAATTCCTGGCCCCTGTTTTGCTATCACCTTCTTATTTGAGCCATGCCAGCTGCCTGTGGCATGTGTGTATTGCTATGTGCTCACAGTAGGTCAAACTCCTCAGAGCTGTGTTCACTGTTTCTAGGGCCACACAACAGTTGTATGACTGAAGATATGTTTCACCTGTCACCCACGCCCAGGTCTCAGCCAGGACTGGTCTCTGGGCCTGCCTTATGGTTCCTCTCTCCCTGGCATCTGGGGAAGACTGTAGTTCTGAGATTGTCAGGCTCTCTTCTCTTCCAGTGGCTGTGCTGCAGGGACAGAGTGTTGGGGTGAGCTGCCAGCTCCCTGACCTCACTTCAAGCACTCTTGGAAGTTGATTCTGATCCTTAATGTATATCTCCTGGGAAACATTTGAGCCAAAACATGGCTACAAACTTAGGTCACCAATGAATCGAGAGAGCCTTTGATGTATGTCCCATGAGGTTCTTGGGGAAATTATATTCAAAGCATAGGGGTAAACTGGGTAAGAATATAAAAGCTGAACAGGAAGGAGGAAAGGAAGGCACAGAAATGGACATAGGTTGCAAACCATTGTCCTGTTGGTAAGCATTAGGAGATATTTTCTCTCTCTACCTCCTCTCTCCACCTCCCTACATTCCATGGATGGGAAGCATGGGCAAGATGAAGATGGGTGGGGCATGGCAGGGCAGGGTGAGCCAGGTAAGGGTAGGGTCCTCATGGCTCATGTGCATGGCCGTCTCCACAGATGCTCCTTCAGAATGGGAGTTGATGGTTTTGATGGAGAAGTATGGAAGATCCTGACTTAGAGGGTAATGCCCGGTCCTTTGGGAACTAACTGGAACCATGTCTTTCTTCTCTTCCCTGGGTACTGCAGCTCAGACAGATCTGCACAGCATGAACTTGAGAAGGATCTGAGTGACAAGCAGGCTGCCCTCCGGATCGATGATAAATGCAAGCACCTGCGCAACACTTCTGAGGGCGTCAGCTACTTCCGGGGGGTGGAGAGAGTCGATGCAACGTAAGCTGGCACTTGCCACCCTGTGGCTGTAATGACATTTGTCCTTTCTGCTTTCATAATGATACAGCACACAGGCTGCCTTACTCTTGTGTTCTGCAACTATCATGGAACCCCCAAGACTTGGTGATTTATAAAGAACAGAAGTTGCTTAGGTTCATATTTTTGGAGCCTTAACAGTCCACAGGGGCAATTTCTGGTAAGAGTTTTTATGCTGAAGAAACAGAAGGGCAAATGAACATCTGTGAAAGTGACTGGAGGACTCACTTTCATAGCAGGTCACTCTGGGAAAACTAACCAATGAACTCATTCTCTCCAGAGAGGCATGCATGCAGGCAGGGGATGTGACTTCGTGTGGGGTACATCTGACTGGTTGTCCCTAGCTCCTCAAAGGGAAGAGTGTTTTTAAAAGCATTGATGTTCCTTAATGGCCCACCCAATACTTAAAGCAGTGCTTTAAGAACTCAGAGCAGAAGTTCCCAACCTCCCTAATGCTGCGACCCTTTAATACAGTTCTCATGTTACAGTGACCCCCAACCATAACATTATTTTTGTTGCTACTTCATACTTGTAATTTTGATGCTGTTTCAAATTATAATATTTTTGGAGATGGAGGGTTGCCAAAGAAGTCATGACCACTAGGTTTAGAACCACCAACTTAAAGGCTGTACCTCCCAACAATGCACTGACTGTAAGCATAGTCAATGTGAGTTAAAATGGAGGGCGTAAAGCATGGCCAGGTGCTTGAACAGGAGAGACACATTTAGCCTTGGCCAGGTTTTAACAAGGAAGGTCAGGCCTTGAGAGTTGAACCATCCTGCATTCTTGCATCAAAGAAAAATGTTTCTCTAACATGAAAATGGCACCCTCTTTTGCAGAAAACCTAGAAAAACACAAACAAAAAGTTGACCAGCTATTTCTAATTCCTAGATGCCCTGGGCCCTGTGTGCACCAGCTGGAAACCAAGAATGCCTCCTTGCCACTGCTTGTCACAGTTGCTTTACTGGCAGTTCTTTGACAGACCCCTGGATGCCATTTGGGCCAGGGCTTATAGTTTGAGCCAGCCACTTTCTTAAAAAAACAAACAAACAAACAAACAAAAAACCCAAGCTGAGTGAAGTTTACATAAAATTAAATGACCAAACTGCACATGTGTGGCAGTGGGTCTGACTTATCTGAATGCCTCTGTAACCACAGCCATATGTGAGATGGAGACTTTTCAGCAGCCTGTAAAGATTCCCATAGTTCCCCCACACCTGTTCTATATACAACAGGTAAAGTGATTCCAACACTGGTTCCATCCTGTCGGTTCCTCATCCCACAAAGCAGCTTCCTCTTTTGAGAGCTACAGTACCAGTTTCCACTTTGCTTTTAATGTTCAGGTATGACTCAGAACCAGACCCTGTGTTCTATGTAGTCCCCTCATGATGCCTCTTACATAACTCAAGGTGAGCAGAGAGCATCTATTTTGCCTCCTTGGAGGAATGGTCAATGGCTTGGGACCTAGCACTTTGAAAGGCCCCCAATTTCAGCACAAGTTCTTTGCCATCTCTTTCAAAATATATGGCACATCTATGACATTATTTTGGATCTAGTCAACATTAAGTCCTATTCAATATTTTATAATAAGAACAAGAAAACAAATACCACCTGTTAAATCTACCATCCAGAGACACCCAAACTTGACAACTGCTCTTTAGTCCTTTCAAGTGTCCCCAGATCAACAGATGCTAGTTTGTAATCTTAAAGAAAGGTATTGCCCACACACCATAGCCTAGCGAGCTTTTCACCGCACTCCACATCAATAATGTTGCTTGTGAGCTTAATGTTCCTAGGTTAATATAGATTCATGAAGTAAATATTTGTGAATTTGCATGCTGCATTGATGTTTCATACACGTTAATCTGACCCGGACTTTCATTCTTTTATGTTGTTTCTAAGATATCAAAACTTTATATAAATATTGCCAAAATGACTGTCCTTCTACCTCCATCTTGTGGAATGTTATTTTCTTGGGATGTTGGAATTTCTATGTTATAAACATTTACGTGATAAACTCTTGGTCTGTGTCGCCTTTTGGTTGTCCACCAAGACTATGGCAGTTCTACAGCCTCAGCTGCAAGGTAGCAGACATTCCTCAACATGTCTCCAGCTGCAAGTTACCATTTCCCTCCTTACTCCTCTAGAAAGGTTTCTCAGGGGCCAAGTCTGTTTATCTGGTTGTCCATAACACATTTGTAAAAAGCCTGCATGTTCTTGCCCTTTAGTAATCTATCCCTGATCTGGCAGAAGAATTTCTGTATGCCTATTAATAGACTATTGGTTAACAGTAAAATAAGGAACAATTGAGAAATTTCTTTTTAATTAGCTTTATTCTGTTGTTTCCACTTTATCCAACATGTCTAGGATGGGCGGTACTGGGGCCTCTCTCTTTCAGGATGAGCAGTCCTTGCAGACCATCTGAGTTGACATTGGCTCTCTTTCCATTTCCAGGGTATCAGTGCCCGAGTCATGGGCCAAGTTTACGGATGACAATATTCTCCGCTCCCAGAGTGAGAGAGCAGCTTCTGCTAAGCTTAGAGAGGACACTGAGAACCTTCTGGTTGTGACAGCCAATGAGATGTGGAATCAGTTCAACAAGGTGAATTTGGCTTTCACCAATCGCATTGCTGAGACTGCCGATGCTAAGAATAAGATCCACGTTCATTTATCGAAGGTGAGGTGCTTGCCCTGCCTAAGAACTATACCCAGGGATGGGGGTGGACCAAGAGGTAGAGTTTGCTTGGCACAGGCAAGACCCCTGTCTCCACCTCCAGGATTGGAAAAATGAAATAAAAAGGTTTATTAATTGTGAGTTCCCCATCACTGCCATGGGCAAGGCAGGAAACTCTGAACCCACAAATCTCTCATCACCCCCAGAAAAGTGCCATAAGTTGCCTGGTCTCCTGGCCATCCAGACTGCAGAAAATGAAAAGCAGTAGAAAGCCTGATCCTTATTTCAGTCTGTAGCCAGGTGTCAAAATGAAACGGGAGTTCACTGGTATTTGGAACACAAAGAACGCACTATGTAGGGAAAGGCTCTTAGTATCCAATGCAAACAAAAATATTATGATCAAGCTTAACAACTGCTGCACATAACTAGGAAGGGAATTTAATAGAACATATGGTCGGGGGAGGGGGCGTTGGGGTTAACCATTTTAGACCCCTTTTCTGAGTGACAGGACCAAATACAGGAAGCAGAAAGGTAGTGTGCTCCTGAGTCTGTGCAGTGTTCAGTGCTGTGGGTATAGGAGTTTTAAATGACAATTTAATGAAAGGGTGATGCAGAAGCCCTACTTCAAGATAAACAAGAGCCTCTTACTTTACTTCTAAGCACTACGGAAAGTGCTCCTCATCACTTGTAACTTCTTTTTTCTTTTTGTAAAATACTCATTTTATACATATTTACATATATGAATTTTTTTGCCTGCATGTATGTCTGTGCACCATGTGTATGCAGTGTTCATGGAAACCTGAAGAGGGCGTCAGATCCTCCTAGAAAAGGAGTTATAGATAGTTGTGAGCTGCCACAGGGTCCTCTAGAAAAACAGCCAGTGCTTTTCCCAGTGCTGAGCCCTCGCCGTGGCCTGTCTTTTCCTGTTTAAAGACCTTGTACTGTTGCTCTAAGGTAGTGTTTCATAATGGAGGGTGCCATGTTCCCCCCAGGCAGCCACAATTCACCTTCTCTTCTCATGATGTCCAACTCATGCAGTAAACAACAGCTGAGCCATGCAGTGTCCTACATTGTACAGGGTAGAGAAAAGTGTAAGATGAGTTTTTCTTCCCCAGCAGCTGATGATAACAGTACAAGGTCATGCACTAGGATTGCCCATGACAAATGCAGAGAGTAGTTCAGGGATGGGAAGGAGAAACAAATGTTCCAGGAGTAACTCCTGAACAGAGCCCAGGAGGCAGTAATTATGGCTGGGTTTAGGTCCATAAGGAAGCTGGTGAAACTGGCATGGATGCTGTGTCTTAGGAGAGAAGCTTGGGAAGGGGGGTGGGGCCACACTGCAGAAGTTACTGGGATGGAGGATGGGGGTCAGGGAAGTAGGGCTCTATCCTAGAAGTCCTCAGGAAGGTGTTGTGACAGAGTCCCTCTGTTCATTGGTAGTGTTTTTGTGTGTTTTGTTGTTGTTTTTAACTGCTGTGTTAGTTTGCCAGGGCTATTGACACATAAAGTGCTCACTGTCTGAGAGGCCAGAAGTCTGAGCATGAGATGCCACAAGGTTGCTTGCCTCTGAGGCCTTCTTCTTTGTACTCCACGGCAGCCTCCTGTCTCCATGTATCTGTGTTACCTTCTCTCTGTGTGTAGTTAGGTCTGTATTAGTCAGGGTTCTCTAGAGGAATAGAACTTATGGAATGAACTTCTCTCATAGATATCTCTCATACCAAACACATATATACACACGTACATATATTAGAATGGCTTACAAGCTGTGGTCCAGCTAGTCCAACACTGGCTGTCTACTATCAGAAGGTTCAAGTATCCAGACATTGTTCAATTCATAAAGCTGGATGTGTTAGTTGGTCTTCAGAATCCTGAAGAAGTAGGCTCTAAAGTGAGAGTGAGAACAGCAGGCAAAGAGAGAGCTATCTTCCTTCTTCCATGCTTTTTATATAGGCTGCCAGCAGAAGGTGTGGCCCAGATTAAAGGTGGATCTTCCTGCCTCAAAGATCTGGATTAGAAGTAGATTTCCTCACTTCAAATAATGTACTTATGAGAAAAAAAACCATCACAGGTGTGCCTGGCTGTTTGAGTTTCAATTAATTATGGAGGTAGTCAAACCAAAAACTAAGAATAGCCATCAGTGTCCAGGATCCCTCCATTTGTAAGACTTGGACCCATTCTCTTGACTTCATTTTATCTTGACCTCTGCAGAGGCCCAATCTCCAAATAAAGTCACATTCTGAGACCTAAGGGTTGAGACTTCAAGAGATGAACTTGTGGGGGAAGGACACACAACTCAACTCAATATAGGTACATTCAAAGTTCCACTCAGGCATGATGTAGACACAGGGATGTCACATCGATCCTGTGGTCTCATGTCCTAGGGAGACAATACACATATACATGGACATACAGGTGAACCCTCCCCCAGCCTGCACCCCCCCATAGAACATGGGTAGACTATTGGGAAGGCACAGAAGGAACCCCTTGGAATTAGGGAGGTAAGTGTTTAACAGAAGGAAGCATCGTCTCTTCTGGTGAGAAATGGACATGACTGTTTTTGACAGGTTGGTTAAAGCTCAGGAGAGAGGTCAAAGGCCGAGTGACAGTGACAGATTCGGGAGTACTTGGATTACATAGGCATTAAATCAGTGTGGTTTTGCAAGGTCCCTGTAGGACACAGAGGGCATAGCAGCAGAGTTTCTGAGGATAAAGCTTTGACAGTAGGATGAGGAGCAGATAGAAAGCTGGGAATTTGGCTACAGCTGGCCAAGAGAGCAGGTGAGGCAGGATTTCAGGGAGAAGGAAAGACCAAAGAAGCCCTGATGTTGGCCCAGAGAGGCATTTTCATGAGAGCATTGAGTGCTAAACACAGAATCTGTAACGTATGTCGGGTAGGTGGGAGGCAGAGGGAACAGGCACAAGCCATGAGTAAGCGTATTTGGCAGGGATCATCGTGGTAGGGTTCGGAGAGACCCCCACTGGGATTAAAAGGGAGAGTGGCCGAAAACACATCAAGTTGAGAAAATGTGCTGGTGTTACCTGGGCTGTCTCTAAACCCTAGGAAAGGGGCCACAACCAAAGTCCAAAATGGGGAGGAGCTGGGACTATAGAGGCACAGAGAGCAAGGTCAGAGACAGCCGGCAGGTGTTCTGAACACCGGGAGAGAAGAATGTGGAAGATTCAAGGTTCTCTCTGTGAGGCTGCTTTCTCCTCCCAGAGGTCCAGGAGGCCTAACTGGGCCAGAGGTGGGAGTGTCACGGGTTGCTCAGGGAACGTCAACAAGATGTCCGCAGTTGCTTCTCATTGCCACAGACCCTGCAGGAGATCTTCCAGACTGAAATGGCCATAGAATCCATCAAAAAGGCTATCAAGGAAAAGTCTGCCTTCCTGAAGGTGGCTCAGACCCGGCTGGACGAGAGAACGAGGAGGCCGAACATAGAGTTGTGCCGGGACATGGCTCAGTTACGGTAAGAGTACAGAGTGGGCAGAAGGGGAGAGGCTGGGGAACCCCTTCCTGGATACAGCTGGGCTCTGATTAAGGATGTTCCCGATGAGAAGTCTTCTTTAAAAGTGTTACCAATGGGAGCTGTTAAGTGAGTAATGGATTCAATCTGGGAAGATGGAGAAAGTCTTAAGAAGAGTGGTGCCTGGTGGTGTGAATGTGTTTGAAGTCGCTGAATTGAATGCTACCCGGTGGGTGAGGTGGTAAGCTTGGTGCCCTGCATGTGGCACCACCGTGTACTTGTCAGAAACTGAACCGATACCAGTACAGCACATACCGTTAGCATCAGTTCAGTAGAAGCATTCACGGTGGTGTCTGGGTTTCTGAGCATTTGGAGTCCTTGGTTTCCAGAACATCTTCACTTGGTACAGACATTCTGTGGTTTCCCAGTGTGGAGACGGGCAGGACTCATCAGAAGTCGAGACTGAGCACCAATGCCAATGGCCCCTCTGAACTCGGTTTCTGATTGTGGTGTCTTTTGCCCTTGATATCTGCTCTTGCCATGGAGATCACCCTCAGCTTCTTAAGAGCCAAGTTTGGGCTAGTTCAGATGTGCTGTTCCCAGGAAGATGATCGACTGACTGCTATTCATCAAACCAAGCCCCCTAGAATGAAACAGGAAGCTTTCTCACAAGGAGGATTGGGTCCTGAGACCTGGAGATCATTACTGTAATCTCTCTCCATGTACAGTATGGCTTTGACTATGTTTGATGCTGTGAAACATGCACCAGAAAACACAGTCCTTGATTTAAGTGTTTATTTTTATTTTTATTTTGTTATTATTTTTATTTTTTTTACTTTATGGTGGCATAAACTGTGTCTATTCCCATGTGGTCCCTGGCTTTCAGTGCAGGACTCATTAAATGCCATGAGATAGTCAACATGTTATTTTAAAATAGGCTTTGTACTGGTTGCCTGCTGGTTTGGTCCAGCTGCAGGCTACTGTAAGTGTCCTGTGCCCATTTAAAGCAGGCAAGTCTGAGCTCTGATGGTCAGTGGGTTAGCTGTACTAAACATGTTACATTTCCAGCTTATTATGGGTTCCTTAGGACATGACCCATCCTAAGGTCAGGCAGCATCTATGACAAAGGACCTTCTGGATTAGCTGTCTATCAACTAGTGTAGCACCTTCCGAGCTTCTGATACACAGATTGTTCACCCAGGATGCATCCTCTTCAGAAATGGGCTCTTTCCACATACTCCGTTGTTTGGAATAAGTTGCCCTCCACTCCAGAGGCAAGACAAGTCCATGGGTAGCCCGCTGAAGTGTCTCTTGCTGCAGAAAAACAGTTGTTGGTATTAGATGGTGAATTTTGGCTTTCTGCAGATATGTTGTATGCTGAGGTGAGAGTGTCTGCTCTCACATGGGAACAGGGGATTTGCCCATTTGTGCATTTGTGGAGGCCAGAGGCTGCTAGTATGTCTCCTGGTCTTCCTTCCTTCTTTTCTTTCTTTTTGAGATGAGCTCTCTCACTGAAGCTGGAGCTGGCCATTTTGGGCCAGCTGCTAGACAGTGAGCTCTAGTGATCCCCCTGTCTCTACCTGCCAGCACCAGGGTTATAGGAGTGCACAGCCACACTCAGCTTGTTACATTGGTTCTAGGGATTAGAAATCAAGTCTTCATGCTTGTGTACCAAGTACTTCACCTGTTGAGCAGGACCTTCTCCCCAGCCCTCTTTAGGCAAATAGTCTTAGAAGAAGCTGAGCTGAAGTTTCATGGTCCAAAACGATTTCTGCAGAGTCATCAGAAATGAGATGGAAAAATTCTTTCGACTGCTATTAGATAAACACAGGGTTTTATTTTTGCTTTTGGTGCTACGATTGGAACCTGGGGCCTTGGGAATGCTGTATGTTCTATAATGAAGGCCCACTCCAGCCCTTAAACACTTCTTTTTCCGAGTGTGCATGCCTGTGTGCATGTGTGCATGCATGCTCACATACATGTGTGTGTGCTTTCATGTGCGTGTGTGTGTGCTCTCATGTGAGTGTGTGTGTGTGTGCGTGTGCGTGTGCGTGTGCGTGTGTGTGTGTGAGAGAGAGAGAGAGAGAGAGAGAGAGAGAGAGAGAGGGAGAGAGCTGTGTATGTTTTGCATGTTACGGTTATGTATGTCTGGAATCATCCTTAGTCATTCTATCTTGTTCAGTGAGGTGAGGTCTCTCAATCAACGCCAGAGCTTGCTGATATGCTGACCAAGTAGCTCTGAGGAACATACCCGCCCCCAGCCTTTTCTGCTTTCCCGGGCTGGAATTACAGGCAACCCTACTATACCTCCTACCTGGCTTTCACATGACTCCTGGCTGTCTAAACTTTCTTCCTTACACTTTTAGTGCAAGCATTTCAACCGCCAACCCATAACTCCAGCCCATAGGGTTTTGAGTGGCAGCTTAATGTGAATCTGGAGTCACCAAGCACGGAGAGGTGTTCCCAGCCCCTGTGAGAGGCTGAGTGACCCCCTACTCTTAAGAATGCTCCTTTTTCCAGTTAAAGACCACTGCCATTTTCTCTTGCTTTCCTGTCTACCCTCTAATGTGCCTGCTTCCTCTGCTTCCATGTTGCCTCTAGGACAGAACCTGCTCTTGTTTCTTGTTAGGATATCCCTGCCAACGGTATTATTTGGAGAAAAACATGTTTTCTCTTTTTCAAAATTGATCACTACGAAAGCAACCCTTGGTCTGTCTAGATTGAGAAAGATCATAAACTCAGGGTGAGGAGTTGGGGATGGAGAAAAATTGCAGTTTCCATTTCGAGACTTAATTTAATTTAAAATATTCTAAGCCGGCTCCTTCAAAAGCAGTTCGAAGCCTTTTTGGCATCTTTGGTAGAAATCCAGAGAAGGCTCTGCTTGACTTAAATCTTGATTCTAGGACAAAACAAATAAACTGTAGCAGACATATTTGTATTCAAATGCAAAATGGTTTTCCAGTCTGTGATTAAGGAAAAACAAAACAAAACAAAACAAAAAAACCTGGAATGCCTTCAGTAAAATAGTTTTCCGAAATCAGCTAGCTAAGACCACAGAAAGTGGAAGTGACATGTGCCCTTGATAGTGATGTGGGTTTCTGATGGCTGCAGTTGTGGGGAGAGATGCTCCCCTGCTGTGTAATGCTCCCCTGCTGTGTACACAGAGCTTCAAAGTAAGTGAACTCTCAGAGATTGCTTTCTCCAGATCTTCCATGTCTTGTTTTGACATTGATACTTTGGTATTATCAGTTCTTCTGGGGTGAGTTTCCAGGAGACTAGCATTGGATGCAGGGAGTAAGGACACATTTGGTTTCAGGATTCCTTCTGAAGCCCAGCAAGACTGGGAGAGGAGAGGCAGGTCCTGGGGGTGATAAACAGCACCCAGTGTAAGCCCCACCCCAGCCCTCTCCAGCTGCTCTGAAGAGCTGGTGTAGTTTTAACAAACAAAACAGAAACTTTCTTTTTAACTCAATTTGCTGTAAAGAGCAAAATGTATCGTTTCAGATGATTTCTCAGTCTTTGTACCACTGGAAGGGAGAACCGCATGGTCTTTAGGTGAAGGGGATATGAGATGTTAACATGTTTCCATGGCCTGAGCTGCTTGTGGGTTTTTTTCCTGCTGCAGGAGGGCAGGAGAGATGGAGCCCAGATTGTTACACATGCTAGGCCAGCGCTCTACCACTGAGCCCCACCTCTAAGTGATTAGGTTTTTTCTTTGTCTGTTTGAGATAGGTTTATTGTGTATCTAATGCCAGCCTTAAAACTCAGGATGCCTCTGCCTCCATGGGGTTGGAATCAGAGGTGTGCACCAACATGGCAGCTGGCGGTCACCCTTTACTGGGGTCTTCCTTGTCTCAGACTGGATGCATGTCTGTTTAAATGGGCTCCTCCATTTCCTGTTGGTTGTCTTGGGTCTAACTCTTATTCTTGGTGCATCCTTTAGATTTAGCAGCTCCCTGACTCCCAAGGCTGCCTCCTGCACCTGGAGTGCAGAGGTTGATCCTCATCTGACACATACTTCTGTCATGTCTATAAGCTTTGGAGTGGGGGAGTGCAGGATGTAACTGCAAGTGAGCCTGTTTCTGCTAAATGATGTTGCTTCCTGTTGTCTGTAGAGAAGATATTCCCCAATGCCCTAGAGCCACAGAAGGGTTGGCTTGTTGGCATGCATAACGTAGTATTGGGCAAACTAGTCTGAAGGACTGGTAGTATCTCTTCCCCTAGTGTTGGAGGTTAGCATTCATTAAAGAGCTCAAGAGACAGATATGTTACCCTGGCAGAAAAGATAGCAAAGGAATGATGCCCTGAGGTCAGAGACTGTGGAAGTTCACTAGAGGGCTGGTCTGCAGAGGAGTGAGGAAAGGAAGGGAATGGGGGGGGGGGAGAGTGGGAGAGATGGGGGTGTTTGGAAGACAAGATGACTAGTTTTTATGACTGGGAGCTGTGAGGTCATGGGGGAGGGGTAAAGTCATTCAGAAGTTAGTCCAGCACCCAAAAGCATGAGGTTAGTTAGCATTACCTGAGATTGGACACACAGGTGACACAGGATGCTTGAGCCCAATGTATGCATCTGGGAGGGGAAACTCAGAAGCCAGCTGGGTGGGATTTCCCTTGGGAAGCTGTGAGAAGATCTTCATTGTCATGGAGATGTTTGTGTCAGTGTGGAATCTTATCCAGGCCCCTTCAGGTAACAGTTCTTAAAAAGTCTAAGAGAGAGAAAAAAATTCTCCTAATTGTAGCTCTCTGATATTTGGGGATATTAATTCTAGGACACCCTTAGAGATGTCAAAATTCACAGGCACTCAAGTCCCGTATATTAAATGGTATAGTATTTGCTATGAGCACTTCCTTCTATATGCATGACATTGTCTGTAGATGAACATAATCCAATGAAATTGGTACTAAAATAAGCAGCTGCTGCACTGTGCTGTTTAGGAACTCAGGTCAAGAAAGTAGGTGTGTCTGTTCAGTAAGAAGCAAGGAATCCTGGGTCGGGGGGCTCCTATGACCTTTGTCCTCCTCCTATGATTTTTCTGAGCCATAGATGTAGAGGCTACATTACAGATGTGCATTTTGGTTGGTTGTGGGTCTCTGTGATGCTCCCCATCTGGATGGTTGGTGGAGCCAGCTACATAATGTAAATGTACTTAATGTCCCCAAGCTATACAAGACTATGCTTTAGGATGGTAAACTTTACAGTATGTGTATTTGACTAGGACTGAAAAAAAAAAAACTTGGCATTAAAAATTGTTTATTTGATCTTGACATTCAGCAGGGCAAGCATCCTGTGTATTGTCTGTGAGGATTATAAGTAAGAAAGACAGTGAGGTGGGTCATCTCAAAGGAACCCTGTGTCCTGAGGCCACCCTCCTGGGTCTCTGCTTCTCTCCTTTCATCGCAAGGAATAGAGAGAGTGGGGGCAGGAAATGGGACCCTATTTCTTAGTACACCACCCAGGCTCTGTATTTCCTTCCCAGCTTCCAGGATGGCTTGGCATCGCTTATAAACACATGTGGGCTGTGTGCCCATGGACAGGACAGCTCATCAATCCTCTGGGCTCAGTTTCCTCATCTGTGAAACAAGGACACTGGGCTTAGTGACTCCTGATGTGCCTTTTCCAGTTGCCAAGTCCTATGAAGCTGCACAGTTGCACTGTATTCTGGTGTCGATGTGGTTTGGATATGTGTCTGTCTTGGTGAAATCAGGATGCCTCAGTCCTTATTTGGTCATAGGCGTTGTTCCATTCAGAACACTTTCTGAGATATCTATATCTATCTATATCTATATCTATCTATCTCTATCTCTATCTCTATCTCTCTATATATCCATGCCCTTTTAATCTGCCAGTAAGTGAAAGTTTGAAGAAAATACAGTTTCATCTTTGTGCCGCCTTCCAACAGGATCCCTGAGGATGGTTTCAAGATTTCCCTTGGATAACAAAGCCCATAAACATGAAATCCCTTGATAAAATGATTCGTAATTTGTATATAACCCATTGATATTCTTCTGTGTACTTTTCATTTATGGGTATATTACTTATAACACTCGTGCAATGTAAATGGTTGTTACATTGTATCATTTAGGGAGTAAGAAGATACCATATGCGTTTAGCATGAATACATTTTTTTGGTGAATATTTAAAATCCGTGACTTATTGAGTATATATGCAGACCCCCAGATACGGGGGGCTGACTGTAATCAAAGTTACATTTTCAACTGGGTAGGATCTGGGGAGAGTATTTAGAAGTGGCTGGCGGGTATCATCTGATGTCTCCATTTGCTCACAGGAGCGTGGACATATGCCTGGCTTCTGTGTGGGGATGTAAGAGGAAGCTGTTTGGCCTGGCATAACACTCAGAATGCCACTCACATGGAGAGCAGTTGCTAACGAGTTGTAAAAAAAGATTACTCCCTTTTTATAACCTTTGCTAGTTTTACCCTTGAGTGCTACAGAAGCATATCCTGGGGGATACTATTGGTCAAATCGGTGGATAATTGCTGTTGGGAAGAGCAATGGTCTAAATATAAACATGATAGAAGAAATCCCAAAGGGAGACAAAGAAGCCGGCTCCATAAACACTGAAATCTTATGTACAGCAAAACACAAACAAAATAAGAAGGCCAACAATTACTTAGGAACAATGGTTTCCCCAAGCAAACAGACGAGAAGAAAAAAAAGCACCGCTGCTATTTCCAGAAGCATGCCTAATAGTTATGTTTATTTATGCAAATGATGATAAGTATGGTGCTCTGGCAAGGTGATGAGCAGAGAGACAGAGGCAGCTTAGAGACCAAATGCAAAATGACACACAGGCATTTAGGGAAGGTCTATAAACAGTACAAAACCCGGAAGCCCAAGACCAACTGACTCCGACTGTGTCAGAGACAGAGCTGCTCCACTTGGTGATGACACTTGTTTTCTTTCTGTCCTTGGGACTATTTTTCATCAGTATATAGAAAGAGTATCTGGGACAGTTTCGGGGTCACAGTTTCTCAGCAAGGGTCACATACCGTCATCTTTATGTCTCATTAAGGTTTGGAAAATTACAATGTTCTGACTTTAGATCTATGAGGTTTTTACCTAGGGTCTCGATGTGACATTATAACTTGAGGAATGCCCCTAACTGAGATATGGTAAGAGGTTGGGCAGAATTCTATGTATTAAAGGCTCTTTCCTCAACTCTAAAAAAAGTAATTTCTAAGACTAAAGTAAAAGATATAAACTCCCACCTACATCAAGAGTTTTTTCTCTCACATTTGATTTTTTTTTAAAGAAATTAGTGTTTATAATTTTCCTTCTTTTAAAATACTGTAATTAGCATTATACACTTATGTGTGTACATATAAATATGTATGTCAGTGTATAGGTGTATGTGTGTTTGTGTGTACATGCATGAGCGTGCGTGCACGTGTGGTGTGTGTAAGTGAGTGAAATTTTGTTGGTATCTCAGGTATCTGTTTAGATAATCTTTGGGGTTATAGACTATAATCAGGTACGGACAATAGGGGATGATCCTGATAACTATGGAAGCATGCATAGATATATGCATCCCTTGATATAAAAAGTACTTTGACATGTCCCTTAAATCAGCTGGGGACAGGCTGCTCAAGTGTGCCCGCCCACCTAACCATGCTCTCCCTCCTGCAGCCTTGTTAATGAGGTCTATGAGGTGGACGAAACCATCCAGACTCTGCAGCAGCGCCTGAGGGATTCAGAGGACACCTTGCAGTCTTTGGCCCATACCAAAGCCACCCTGGAGCATGACTTGGCTGTGAAAGCCAACACTCTGTACATCGACCAGGAAAAATGCATGAGCATGCGCAATAGCTACCCCAACACCCTCCGGCTGGTTGGCTTCTGTTAGGGACCCTGGCAAGAGTAGTTTTCAAACTCCTAAAAAAATGGTAGAAGGAAAGCAGTATCTCAGCATCTAAATGAGTGTTAATATAGTCATTATTAAAGGGTTGTGTTGACAGAAACACCACACCCTTGTCTCGGATGGCCTTTCATTTGTTTCATTAATTTTCTGTTTTCTGGGTTATGGAATAGAAATAAGGAAATGTAGTCCACCTACCCAAGAAAATAAATAGGAGGCCTTGAAGGATCCTCACCACTCTATATGTAATATGAATGAGCTGAAAATGAAGACCATTTTATCCTTGTGGTGAACAGCTCATGAGTCATAATGCTGTAATCAATGCTGACTCTTCCCTAAAGACCTGTGTGTGAAAGTCTTCATCACCAGTTGGGACATGGTGGGGCATTTGGTATGTGGAGTGAGATGGAGAGCCTTAGGACACGGGGAGCATAGGGGAGAGCCCTTAGCCTTTGAAAATGATGGTGGGATGCTAACTTCCTTCTGTATCTTTTCCTTCTTGCCCATGAATTCTTGGGCATTCCTCAGCACTGCCGCACACTCTGAAATGGGAAGCCACAGCAGAGAGAGGCTTCTTCTCATTTCTCACCTTCTCTCTTTCTCTTGGTGTCTCTCTCTGAATCTCGATGTGCTCGTCCTGCTTTACCATTGCCCATTAACTCCATAATTTATGTCTCTCTCCTGCTCTTTCTATCTTAGACCAACCCTTTCTCCTTAGAACATTGGTGAGTCAGGGTCACAAAACACCGTCTGATGCCAGAAGGGTTGATGTACAGACCATAAGCTTGTACACTGGCTATTTTTGTGGCCCCAAGATATCATTTTAGAATCAAATTATAGGTTTTGTCTTGTTGCCTGTACTTCTGATGGAACCAGGTATCTTGTACCTCTAAGTCATCCTACAGTTAAGAGTTAAGCAGAATGTCATAATTTTACAAGTTTTACAACCCTAAACTTACACATCTCTTATTTGTTATATGCTTTGGGGAGGGGAATCTTTCTTTGTCCATGAATTGTATATATAGTTTTTTAATTTGAAGAATACAGGCAAAATGCTTACACTCACAGGGAAGAGAGAAGTCCTTTTTTACTTCGGTATATATTCCTGGCATTACAAGAATGTGATGGGAAGAAAAAAAATGTAGTTCAGACAGAAAAGGCCCAGTTTTCTTATTTTGGTAAACTGTGGGCAAGGCAAGATTCTGTAAATAAACATTTGGGGTTTAGTCTGAAGCATGGTTGCTACTTCCTGACTGTAACTACTGCTGTGCTGAAGTTTACAGGCAGCCCAGACCCACACCACGTTCTCATGTTTAAGAGTCTCAGGGTAGGAGTAGATACAGCACATGATCTGGCTTTCTCTGTTTAAACTGTCTTTAGTATGATGTGAGTCTGGAAGGATCGCTGGGCTGCCAAAGGCATCCACTTACCCAGGCAGCATTCAATTTTAGAAATGTGTGTAATTGCCCCTAAATAGCCAAGCTGCCTATAATTTTAGTAATTTCTACTTATGTCTCTGGAGAATGTTATAAACACCACTCACCTGGCACTTCTGCATCCTAAGTTTGTGCTATAAATGGGTGAGACTGAGTTTAAGTTAGATTATTTGTTTGTTGGCATTGAGAACAGGGGTGGACTCCTTCCCTGTATGTACAAGCTAATCTGGAACAGTGGAACTGCTGTTTATCCTGTGGTCTGTGTCTTTCAGCCTCCCCTCTCCTAGCCTTAGCCCTTAATGGTTCCTAGTGGGGCTGTATGTACCACTGCCTCCAACTGCCAAGGCTAGCCACTCTTGCCTAGTGCTGATGTTGAATTCAGAAACCTAGCCTGTCAATTATTCATTCACTCACAGGGAAGAGAGAGAACGCTTAAGTTCATCACCAGAGACGACAAATTGACCTCACTTTGGCAATCAGCCGTGGCCCACTGGCAATGATTATGAATGGTGTTGAATTGAGAAAGCTCTTGAGGTCATGCAAGAACTCAGACCCTTATGAATCTAGAGGTTCAAATGAGAGTGCCATCTGCATGGTGTCCCAGACAGTGAAATGTCCACAGTCACCCAGATTCTCCAAACGGCTTGGAATTCTTCCTCAGCTCGGGTTCTTTTTTTTAAAATTTTTATATCAGTTATTTTGTTTATTTACATTTCAAATGTTATCCCCTTTCCCAGTTTCCCCTCTGAAAACCCCCATCCCAGCCCTCCCCCTGCCTCCACAAGGGTGTTCCCCTGCCCACCCACCCACTCTGACTCCACCACCCTAGCATTCCTTTACTCTGGGCCATTGAGCCTTCACAGGACCAAGGCCCTCTCCTCCCATTGATGCCAGACAAGACCATCCTCTGCTACATATCCAGCTGGAGCCATGGGTCCCTCCATGTGTACTCTTTGGTTGGTGGTTTAGTCCCTAGGATCTCTGGGGGATCTGGCTGGTTGATATTGTTGTTCTTCCTCTGGGGATGCTTGCAATCCCCTTCAGTTCCTTCAGTCCTTCCCCTAACTCCTCCATTGGGGTCCCCATTCAGCTTGAGTTCTTAATTTCTCAACAGTAGAGGATTCTGCTGTATGATGGGTGGGTGGCTCATCTCCCTGGGACTTTGCTATTTGATAATTTTGCTAGGAGACTCTTCCTTCTGCCCACTTTTTTTTTTAAATGGAAAAAAGTCCTTTAACTACATCATCATCATAACCCAAAAACCAATTCAGATAGCATTGTGGTTTAGTGGGGAGGAACCTAGTCGGGAACAATAGCTTTTCACTCATCTCAAGACATCCCAGCCAGTGTGAATAGACTCAGATCTGTAAGAAAACCTATTTTTCAAACATTTCCCCTTCCTGAAATGTGAAGGCCAATTTTGCAGTGATATATCTTTGTAAAGGTTCTAGTCACTTCTGGTCACTCAGACATAGGATATCTTTTTGACAAAATGAGGCCCTACTTGCCAGAGAACCTGCTCTCTAAAGGAACCTAAATACTTTCTTTTTTTAAAATCTCCATCAATTAATTAATTTATTTACTTTACAGCCTGATCGTAGCCCCCTTCCTCTCCTCCCAGGCCACCATTATAGGCCCTCCCATCTTAGCTAGGGGGGCAGAGCCATAGACATATGATGACCTCAGGAGCATGCAAACAAGCAGAAGTTCAAAAGGAACATTTTCCCGGAGCTCTGGTAAGACTGAAAAGCCCCAAATTTCTGAACTGGTAAGGTATTAAGTTTAAAAACAAGAAAAGAAAAATATAAACTGATTATTTAAAAAGTCATAGGAAGGAATATTTACTTTAAAAATAAAATGGTAATGTCTCTGAAGAAAGGAGGGGGTAGGAAAATATAGTTTAAAAAGATCATATTTTCTATGCTTAAAATGGTGGGAAAAGCAATAACACAATGCATCAGGATCCTAACTATTTCTCAATAACAATTCCAATTTTATATATCCTTTTAAAAGAGATGTACTCTAACAAAATAGACTTAGATAAGAAGGACAGAGGAGCCGGAAGAGGAAGCTCAACATGAGGCAGGATGGACCATAAGCACACAGCCAAGAGAAGCTCACCCGGAGGGTGAAAACAAGAGCTAAGCAAGACTCAGTTGGCAAGTTATAGGGTATTTATTTGGTTATTAATTTCCTAGCTGGGTTAGAATAGCTCAGAACCTGCTCAGCACAGTGCCAACAGCTTGTAAGTAAAATACCAGGTTTCTGTGTCTTTTATTTGGGAGCTAAGGGACAAAGAATGGGGCAGCAACTCCTCATAAAATAACATCAACATTTGCCCCCAGTGTGGGGCTGGTGCTGTCTCTGACTGGGTTGTGAACTTTTGTAGCCTTTTCCCATAGCTGACCTGCCTTGTCTGGCCTCAGCAGGCTCTTAGTCCTGCTGTGAATTGGGAAACCTAAGTATTTTCTAATATGAAATCAATTTCTCTCTCTCTCTCTCTCAGAAATATCTATTTACTCATTACTAGTCAGATGTCCTCATTTCCTGACTCCGACACATTCCAGGGGTTATGCAAAGACAAAGTCTCAAAACTTAAAGAAGAGGAGCAAAGTTTAGCTTTCAAGACCTAAGAGCATCGATGTTATGAAACTCCTGGGTGGGGCAGGAAAGCTTCCTTGTTCCCTAAGGTGAAGGTTGGAGTTGTTGGTCAAGCTCTTGAGGGAAAACAGTCATACCCATGTCCCCCACCTTGACGATGAACTGACAGTCATACCCATGTCCTTGCAAAGTCCCCCACCTAGATGATGAACACTGACTTTGGTCACCTGACCCACCATGCAGTCAGGTGACCCCCATCCAGACAGTGCTGGATCTGGGCCTGACCCTTGAGAAAGCCTGGGAAACTTCTGATTTTGTGACTTTGGAGACTGAATAACACTCGAGAAATCTGGGGCCACTGTGATGTGCGGAAACCCAGGCAGCCACATAGAAAGGCTCACATGAAAGACACTCCCATCCATGGCCAGCAGCCCCAGGTGAGTTCTCAGCTCAGGGAAGATCATTGGTGATCTTTGTCATCTTTCGGTACCACACCTGATGTCATGTAATGCTAAAGACTCAGCTGTGACCTTATCAGACCCGGAGGTAATGCTAGACCTCACGATATTACCCTGTTTCTAAAGAACTCAGCCTCTCCCACATTCAAGCCTCTCCCAAGAGCATCTTAATGAATGAAATCCGACACAGCACAGAAAATACTTTAAGCCTCTGAGACTTTATAATATAATACAGCAACTTTTCATGAAGTGGAAGAAGCAACTGAAGATGATCAAGCTGCATCATGTTCCTGGAATCATGAAATATGACACCTACCAGGAGACTGGATTTATCTGACTGACCAAAGGTTTCGGACTTGCTTTTTGGAAGGAGAACACAGAAATTTCTATTGAGCGAAAGCAGTGGTTACATAGGATGTCACTGGTCTTATTGTTCAGAAAGGGAGCCATGGATGGAGACAAGCTAGTAAAGTGGGAGACAGCGCACTGCTTTCTGTCTCACTGTGACTCACACGCCCCACCCATGGGTGTTTCCACTCTATAAAGGAACTCCTGGTAGAACTGATGCTGTTCCTGGTCCTCAGAAGAAAAAAAACAGACAAAGTCACCTACTGGGCATGTGCCTCGGAGCTACACTGAAGATGGAAGTTTGATAGATTTCTGGTCTACTTAACCGAGGTGTTTTAACAAATGACTGGTTTTGTTCATAGGAAAGAATTGGAGCATGAGTCAGACTAGGTAGATACCCCAGGGTTTGTAGAGATTGGTCCCACGGCTTTCTGCAGATACTAACCAGTTCATGGATGCTCAAGTCTGAAATGACATCACATATACACATAACCCATGTACCTCCTCCCATGTACTATCATCTCTAGATAGGTACGAAGCCCTGCACAATGGAAAGGCTATGTAAACAGCTGCTGTACTGCTTTGTTTAGGGACTGAGGGCAAGAAAGTAGTCTGTATGTTTAGTGCACATGTAACTTTTAAATATTTTCAGTCCGTGGTTGGTTGATTCCACAGATGAAGGACTCACAAGCACAGGATGCAGGTAGTATCTGTAAAATATCAAATAATTTCTAGATAAGAAGACCTACTGTGTTACAGTGGAGAAGAGGTGACCACATATTCATGCTTGCCAGGAAAAGAATTGAGGATGCATTAAAGTTTGTCAAGTGAGACCAACTGTAGCAGGCAGTGGAACTCCATATCAAGTTGTTCCCAGCATCCCACTTACCTGTTCCCTGTGGATAAGTAGATCCATGGGACTGAATAGAACATGACTGGCTTTTAGGAGAATGTATTCTATCACCAGCATTAGACCCTCCAAAATTCAATTCCTTTGGAAACAGAAGCAGGATCCTTTGAGATATGTCTCGAGTTACCACAGAAAGCTGTCTTTACCAGACCTGTGTCTGTGTAACACAGTAGGAAATAAATCTGTGCATTTTAAAGCACCTGACTCTTTTGTTACTGCATCTGAACAAGTCCCCCCCCCCCCACACACACAAGAGCTGAATGTAGGTACTGAATGGTGAAATATATTTTTATACTATGACTTTTGAACTCTGCTTCCCCAGATTTAGGCTGTAGTGGTGACTGAATAATTGAGCCCATGCCCACTGAAAAGCTGGGACTCCAAACTTAGAATGTCTACCAGCTGAGCCAGGAGACATAAGTATAACGATTTAACTTCCCTACTGTACTGAAAACAAACAAGAAGAAATAACAGCAGATGCCTTTTTGTGGTAAATTTCCCCTCTTCCTTTTTTATCATCCATGAGCCCAGCTGACTGCAGTTTCTTGTCTCCATCCCGCTAATCTAATTTCACAGGCACACTGGAGAACATCCCAGAGAAGCTCGGCTGTCTCCTCCACTTACTTCAGTCATATCTCTATTGTCTGAAAGATACAACTTCTGTTCTGTGCATTTCCCATAAACACTGTCCAATGATGTCATTGGCAGCTGCATAGCCCTTCTTATGGTGTTCCTGTCTCCCGGCACTCTCCACCAGTTTTCTGCAGTGGGAGTAATGCTCTCTATCTTTTCTGCCTAGAATGGTAGGCACCAGATGTGAGTAGCTTTGGACATACCAGTGTTCCATGTGGAAGTTTAAGGTACCAAAGCTCAACCAATCAGAGCACTTGTTGAAGGTACTGGAGCCCAAATAGGGCAGTTGCTACATGACCCCAAACCCACTGATTCCTGGTACATTTTTTTCCTCTGTACAATGAATAGGACTTGTGCAATGCTTTATTTGTGGATGTTTTATAAAATATTAAGTAATTATAGTAAATATTTGGATGACCCCAAGAAATCAGATTATTCCATTGGGTCACAGGTGGATGATCATTAAGAAAAGGAGAAATACTTTGATGACATCCAGGAAACAAGAAGACAAGAGAGCCCTTGTGTTGACCTTCAAGAAAGCTGCCATACATAGGAAAAGTCCTTTTGTTCACATTCTAGGTGGTTTCCTCTGCTTTTTGATGCTCTTACAGCTTACAGTACATCACTGAGGGAAGTCAGGGCAGGAACTCAAGGCAGGAACCTGGAGTTAGAAACTGAAGCAGATATCATGGGGGAACACAGCTTACTGGCTTGATCCTCCTGCTTTGCTCAGCTTGCTTTTTTATATACCCCAAGACCATCTGCCCAAGGTTCACACCACTCACAATGATCTTGGCCCCCTATATCAATCATCAACCAAGCAAATGTCCCACAGGTTAGCATACGGGCCAATCTGATGCCATGTATTTTCTCAGCTGAGGTCTCCTCTTCCTAGGTCACTCTGACTTGTGTCAAGTTGACAGAATGCCAGCCACCACGCAAGTGCCCCTGCTGCAGCTGCACAATGTGCAATGTGGATCCTGCTCTGCCTCTGTGCTTGACAAGCCTTTGATCACTGCGCAGTCAATACTACTTGACATACATGGGGAATCCCACTCATGCCACCTCTAGAGCTTTGGGTTTAGTGGAAGTGATTCTCAATAATGAGTCTGAGTCTACCCAGCTACTGAGAAGTCATGAGCTCTCTGATTAAAATCCAGTCCCTTTTAACCCAAGCATTAGTTATGCTGTGTGTACTGTGTAAGCCAGTGCTCTTAGGTGTTTGGGTGAGATGTTTGGACCCATCTAGTATCAGAAAGCTGTAGAAGCCTTTAATAAACATTAAATAGGAAGGAAGAATCTTCTAGTGGAATTACAGTGGAAAGAAGGAAGGGTCTCACACCAGGTGGTGAGTCAAGGGTTCTGGGACAATGGTGACCTCAAGATATAAAAGAGAAGCACTGCTCTGCAAGTGCCCAGAAAGGCAGGTGATCGATTTCAGGCTGGGAGGATGCTGATTTACAGCAGGCTCAGCTGTGACAATGTTCTGAAGATTCTTGATGGTATGGGCTGTGAGTTAATTAGTTTCTTCTTGCCATGAAGATCTGGAGAAAGGAAGGCTAAGTCCCATGTCAAGTGTCCAGAAGGCACATGCTCATGAAGAGAGAAGAGCAAAAGATAGATCTGTTACTGGGTACAACATACAAGGTCCAAGGTAAGACTGGAAGGGGGGACACCGATAGGTCCAGGCAGTGATGGATCAGGTATCCTGTTCTGCAAGGATCACAGGTAGCTGAAGGTCAGAAAGATACAAGAAAGACATGAAGAGGGTCGCTGTCAACTCACTATTGTTTCCTTTGGGTAGTGAAGAGCAGCCAGATAACAGAACTTCAAAGAGGGAGGAGACAGACACCGTCTGTCTGATGGACTGTGAAAGAAAAGAAACAGCCAGAAAATCACAAGAGGTCTATAAGTTTCTTCAACAAGAAGAAGTCCTGTCCTTATAAATGCAGACTTAGAAGTTACAGACACCCTAGAAGTCATTGTGATGCTTACAGATGAAATACTTGGTGATAACATTAAAGTAATTAAGATAAGAAACCTTCCACTCTTCAAGAGAACTTCTGGCCGTGCTTACTTGGTTATTCCAGAGGCAATGTGTTTTAACTATGGAAATTAAAAATGGGATTGGTGTGTAGATCTGTGAGTGGGAAATCCCCCAAACCCTCTCACATATGTGTGCAGAGCCAATAAATGATTTCCTAACAGCAAGGGAAAGATAGGTTAGTCCAGAATTGGATATTAGGAAAACATAAAATCCTGATCACATTCAATATTCTATTTAAACTTAAGAATTACAGATTTTTTAAAAAATGAAAACATCTTAAAGAAAATGTAAAATTTTCTTGATGATAGTTTGAGTATACCAAAAGCTAATCATCTGAGTCTGTGGGCTTAGGACACAGAGCAGAAGCTAATCCTACAGACCACTTTGGCCAGCACCTGCTAAGGAACCTTCTGAATGTTCTGTTTCTGTTTAAACACTCAGAGGAGAGTAAAAGCATGCTGAGTTCAGAGACAGTGAATACAGATTTCAGGATCTTTTCAAGTTCTGTGACATAATTCAGGTGCTGTTATAAAGTGCTGCTTACCCACTTCTCCCCCCAAAACAGCTCCCTCTTTCTCTACTATTTATAGAAAATAACCAAGAATTGAGAGGGAGCAAAGATTCTCAGCATTTGTCTTTAGTGTCTATCTCTTTAAGTTTTGAAAAACTGCTATATGGGATGTGGAGATCACTCAGTCCGTGGAGTGCTCACTCCATAAGAATAAATACCTGAGTGTGATCCCCAAAAGCCCACACAAGGAAGTTGGACTTGGTGGATGATCATAATCTTAGAGTAGACAGGCAAATCTCTGAGTTCTCTGGCCAGAGAAGTAAATGATGAGCCTGAAGCCAACAAAACACACTGTCTCAAAAACCAATGTGTGTTGTACCCTCTGATACACACACACACACACACACACACACACACACACAGAGAGAGAGAGAGAGAGAGAGAGAGAGAGAGAGAGAGAGAGAACAGACAGAGATGGAAGGAGAGACATTTTATCTAAAAATTTTATCTAAAGCCATTAAATATTCAGCTGAATGGGCAAACCATTCAACATTATTTACAAGTCTTAACTGACCTTATTAATGGTATATAGTAATAATGCTTAAAACTAAAACAAACAAACAGCAAAACAAGTGACTAGGCAATGATGGGTACTGCTTGATTCTAGTCTTCAGTTGGAGTGTGCATCCTTCCACTGCATCATAAAAAGTATGCATAATTTTGAACACTGAGTATTGAGAAGTATGGGGGAGCAAGTTGGTGGCACTATCTTTCATCAATGCCCACTTAGCTAGCTTCCATTATCCTAATGCAAGACACATTATCCAATTATGGCCGTGACTCACACAATGAATGAACACATTGTTTCCTACAACACGATTCCAGCAGGAAAAAAAAGTCATCATCTGCCTTGAATATGTATCTCGCTTATCTCAAGAATTATTTAAAAAGTTTCTTCACAGATAGACAATTTATGTTTCTCTTGGGGTTCATGTTTGGAAGCCAAGTGCCCAATATGTCAGTGTTGAGAGGTGGCAGCTTTAAGAGGTAAGATTAGATCATTAGTCATGGAAGGATTGATGCCATCATTGTAGGAGTGGGGTTTTTTATAAAGGTAAGCCCTACCCTTTCTCTATCTTTACCTGATGTGAGACACCACACTCTTGGACTTTCTTGCTCAAAGAATCATAACCACAACATTTTTGTTCATATAAATCGCCAGGTCTATGATATTATGTTATAGCAACACAAATGGAGTGAGATAGTAGTCTAGCCAACTATGAGCCTAAACCAAACAATGCTACCTCATGTGACAGTGCTCATTATATATACATGACCTAGTCATAGGCATGCACGTCATAGTCTATTAATACTCTTTAGTTTCCAACTTGTGCCAAATGGCTAAAGAATTCGATTAATATCACTCATCCTATGCTGAGTTATATTGTAATAACAATCCCCAAATCTTTATATCTAAGGCTAGCCTTGAACTCACAATCCTCCTCCCTCCCATCTGCTTGAATCATGCATGTATGCCACCACAATCAGCTCTCTGTACCTTATTCAGCAAATTCGTGTACAAATCAGATCATCTATAAATCTTTTCACCTCGCAACCAAGGGTGATGGAGCATTTCCCTAGAACAGTGCTACATTGTCCCAGAAGCATAGAAAGTGAACACAGCAATCACATGTGGTATTTCCACTCTTAATTCTTGAATGAAACATCATATGGTCAAATGTAACATCATAGACATCAAACCAACCCAAGCTTAGAACACACGTGGAAGGCCAAATCAGTGAACAGTACAGTTGACCTGCACAGGCTTGTTCTACTTCTCTTTTGAACACATTGATGTACAGCAATTTTCTAGAGTTGGAACATTCCTTCCTCAAAGGCTGGTGGCTCCTAAAGCTCTAAGTTAAGAGGAAGTCTTATGAAAGCCAGGAAGTAAATACTCTCAAGTCTTAAGAAGTCCCTGAAACTTACAAGATACACAGGGGCTCTCTCCTAGAAGTAGCAAACAACTTTCTTGGAAGAGAGAGAGGAGGCAGAGCTGTCTAAAGGAGACAGAACTGTGTGGAGGAAGACTTTCTGGACCAGCCAACCTGCCTAGAAGAGACCTTAGGCTTCCAGCACATTTTTATAGAGAACTCCAGGGATGCAGCTTTTGAGTCATCACTCATGATATGGTGGGTTTTTTGGTGATATTGCAGTCTTTGAGTCATCTCTACTCCTGTAAATTAACCCCTTATTCTCCCCTGTGTAAGTCACCCCAATAAATTCATTGGTTTGCCAAGTTGGATTACTTTTCTGTCATTGATGACTTTTCTGGGGTGAATAGGTGTGTGTTTGTCATGTCTCTCCAGGAAATCTCACATGAGAAACATGAAGATAAAAACCTATGTATTTTAGGAGACAGAGTTGATCCAAACCTGTTCATATTTTTGAGGAAGCTTTGGGCATTGGGTATGTATTTTATGAGATTCATTTAATAAACACAGCTGGCCAAGTAATTGTGTTCTTGCTAGGATTAAAGACTCCGTGGTGACAGGATTCTTAGGTATGTGAACATGTGTGCTCCTGGTGTCTCTATGTCTCTATGCATTTTCTTTGATTCTTTTTTTTTGGGGGGGGGGGGCGAGTTGGTTGTTTTGTCCTATTCTGATTTGTTTTTGTTTTATTTCAATATCATTCCTTAGATAGCTGTTTTCTAATGAGAGACACAAAGAATGTGGATGGGGGTGAACTTAGAGGAATAGGAGGAGGGGAAACTATAATAAGAATACATTGTGTGAAAAAGAAATCCTATCTTCAATTTAGAAAAAAGACTTTGGTGGATTTTTTTTGGAAAGGCCACGGTTGAGAAGTGATGCAAAGCCTTTACATGCTTATTCAGTAAGTTTCTAAACAGACAAATCATTTAAGAGATGGAACAAATGCCATGGCCTAGAAATCCATTTTACAAAGCTCCTTGCTGAATCACCATACACTGCCCAAGGAGGGTTGTCTGTAAGAAACATACTTGGCTGTCTCCTGTTCTCATGCATGCAGCTTCTCAGTTGTATTAGAACAGACTGGGATCCTTTTTGACTTCTGTTTATGATGTTTCCCAGCTGCAATGTTTATGTTAATGTTTTCATTACTCATTCTCATTCTTTGAAAACCTTTTTTTCAGTCATTGATTCTTTTTTTGTGAACTGAGAACTTAACAGTAGAACAGTGTGCTCAGTGGACTAAGGTAGATGTCATTGGCAGATGGATGTGTGTTGGACCATCTTTTATAGCCTTCCATGAAAAGCGTTTCCTACTAGGAAGGAGAGTGCTGTGATTTGAATATGAAATATTCCCCATACCTGCATGTCCTGGGGGCTTTCTTGTAGCTGATGAGATTTTTGAGACACATTGGAGTTTGAGCACCCTGACCCTTGCTCCATTCACAATCCAGCACTGTCCACTGGAGGTGATATAAAGCAGGAGGTGAAGCCTAGTTAAAGATGTAACCACTGAGAATTTCCATGGGAATAGATCTTTCATCTGCTTCTCCCAAGCACAATGAGGCTGAGTTTCCTCCATGTCACACCCCAGTTGCCATGATGTTCTGCCCCTGTCAATGAAGCCAAGCAACCATGAACAGAACCTCCTTGCCTGAAGCTGTTCTCTCAGGTATTTTGGTTACAGTGACTCAGAACTAATGAGTGTATTGCTTTCAAAGGTAATTTACCAGGTATTTAAATTTAGAATATCTCTGAATAAGAGTATTTAAGTGAGAGGTAGCTCGTGTGTCTTGGACATGTGTACTAAGGTAACTTTTGAAAACAATGAAAGAGAACTTTGTGTCCCTAGGAGCAGCTAGCACATAGGTCTCTATCTCTTCTAGTGTTAGAAAAGGTAAAGATTTGGACTCTCAGAACAACTTGAATTTCCCCCTGTACACTGTTAGAATTTCCTTCTCAATGCTCTCAACCAGGATTTTCTCCTCCGTGAGAGGTGTCTATTTTACTTAATTGGCCAGTTCTTCTAGTTTCTACCCCATTTCTACAGCACATGTGTGTGGGAGGGGTGCATTCTCTCTGACTCCTGCTGCAGGACATACATAGCATCTATAAGCAACAGAAACAGATTCCCACTTCTGATGTGTCTTGTTCAGCTGATTGTTGGTACAATGATCAAGAGCCCTGACACCCATGCAAAGCTCAGGTACTATCTGGCTTTGAGAATTCTTAGAGTTAGTTCCTGGTCCTGATTGTATTTGTTGTCTGAGGTCCACCTTGTGAAATATCAATAGGAAGGAAGAGACAGGCTGGGCATGGGATAGACTTCAGACTCAGAAAACAGGCTGCCTCTCAGGTCAGTGATGGCCTCGATGATTTAGAAGCCACCGACGAGATTGAGAGAACACGTGTTCAGTGCTTTCAACACAGTGACCCTGCCTACTGTTGGACCACATGCTTCAATGTTCAGTGAGTCAGATGGCCCCTGCTTCTCCCTCAGGAAAGAGCTTGGGATCAGGTAGTGAAAGAAAGGCCAGATGTGTCCTTAACACTCTGCTAGAGAAAGGAGCAAAATACACCCTTTGGTGGGTCAAATTATGAAAAAGTAGAGAAAAATCATTCATTCTAGCAAGCACTAGAGTTAGCTGGCATAGAGGAGGGTGGTGGCATTGAAGGATTGAGAGAGATGGTGTGGCTCACGTAAAGCAGACAGCGAGTTCACACACAGAGGAGGACATATTGGACCAGGGCACAGATGGGAAATCAAAGCTTGCAGTCACTGGAGTGCAAATGCCCATCCCACAGGTGTGGAAAACTATTTGGTAAGGGCCCATTATCAATAATCCACAGTTCTGCAACTCAACAGCAGCAGCAAAACTCTGCACCAATCCAATGGGGTAAATGTGCTCAAGGGACTTGAGCTGATATTTCTTCAAAAACTTAAGAACAGCCAATAAGCGACTACAAAGATTTTCAGCAGCTCTAACTGCTGGAGAAATGCAATGCAGAATTCCAATGCAGTCCTGCATCATACATATTAGGTTGGCTCCTATCAAGAACAAAACAGAGCAAAAATGAAAGTGAGGGTATGCAGAAAAATTGGCTGCTCATACATTGTTAGTAGTACTTTGACGAAGTTGTTATAAAAAGCATGATCATAATTTCTTTTAAAATTAAAAATAGGATTATCATATTGTTTGGCATTTCTCCTCTAGTATTTTCCTGGAACAATTGAAAGGAAGGTCTTAAAATGATATGTGTAAAATGGTGCTTACAGCAGTATCTTCATGATAGCCTGAAATGTGGAAGCAACGCAAATATCAGTCAATGGATGAATAAACAAAATACAATATACCCATTTAAGGGAATATTGGTCTTTAAAGGGGAGTTTATAACACCTGCTACATCAGTGACTCTTGGTGAAGTAAGTCAGTGACAAAAGGACATCTGCTGTGTTATTTGATTTATATGGTGGACCTAGAGTAACCATAAAAAACCTTAATAAAGTAGAATGGTGATTTCCAGGAGCTTGGGGAAGGGGGGTTGGGTACAAGTTTGTATGTGAAAAGTGGTCTGAGGATGGATGGTGGTAAAGATCGCATCATGGCGTTGATGTGCTTAATACCAGCGAACTATACATTTAAGGATGGCTAAGATGGAAACTTTTCTGCTGTGTATAGTTTAGCACAACTAGGATGATGAATAAAGTAATTAGGAAGATGGGGGGCAGGTTTTGGAGGGAGTGCTCTAGTTTTATCTAAGGGGAAACAGGTTTGTTTCAGACCACAGTTCTGACTGCAGTCTATTATTGCAGGAATATCAGGGAAGCAGAAACTTGAAGCAGCTTGTTATACCACAATTTTCAAGAACACAGAGAGATGAATACATGCATGCCTAGTAGTCAGCTAGTTTTCTCTAGCTACACAGTCCAGGGCCACAAACTAGGGAATCATGCCATCCACTCCCAGGCTGGCTCTTCCTACATCAATTAAAGCAATCAAGATAATTTATGCTCTCAGGCTAACCTGAGCTCTTCACAATCCCTCATTGAGACCCTCTTCCTAGGTGATTCTAAGCATGTTTAGTTGACAGTTAAAACCAACCATTACAGAAGAGAAACTTCATCAACAATCTTACCCAGTGGTAGACCTTGTATGCTACAATAATTACTGGCCAGACAGTCTATGGCCACTGGCCAGACAGTAACATGACTATTATGGAGGTAAACAAGTTCTTTCTGGTTGAATTTGAGGCCTGTCTGTGAGATGCATGCATGCCTAGTACTATAAACCTGGAGAAGAGCCCATGGCTGGGAGATCATATACCTCGAGGGGGAAACTTTCTAATATCACTTTGCTAAATGAATACATTGTCCAAGTGCCTTCCAAAAACTCATTTATATACCCATAGATTAGTCTGTCTCAGCCTTCTCCAGAGAGGCTCCAGAGAGGCAGTAGGTAACACAGACTTATAACTGGGCAAAATGGTGAGAATACATGACAGTGGAGTGCCCATCCCTAAATAGGACATCTATAGTAACTCCTCCAAGGCCCAGGGGCATTACAGAAAAGGGGGACAAAAATTCTATGAGCCAGAGGACAGGAGATTGGTCACAGAAGATGCCAGCTATACATGACACAGCTGGGACATTTATGAATTCACTAATTATCCACATAAGATTGGACCCATCAACATTTCATCATGGACCAGGGACAGACATCAAGTCCCAACTCTTCCTGATGGTAGAGATGGTTTGGGTTGAAGGAGGTGGTATAGACTCACTTGATATCCATCTACGGGAAATTACTCTCACATATTCTCATGCAAGTCACTCTGTTGAAACCCAGTGTGGCATGTGTTCCCTATGACATGAAAGTAGGAAGGGCATCTATTGAGTAAAAGGAAGTTTCCAATGGAAAAGGGAAAGGGTAATGAGAGGTGAAAATGATTAAAATTCATTACACACATACCCAAAACTGCCAAATAATAAAAATAAACAAAGCAAAAAGCCACAAACAAAACCCACAAATTTGAAGGGACAACAATCTTACTGAATTTAACTTACATTTACTTAAGCTTATATAAATTTGTATTTAGCCTCGAAGTCCAGACACTATTCTAGACAGTCAGCAGTGGAATGAAGAGGAAACAGGGCTGCCCTGTGCTCATGGGATCATGGGAGTACCAGCTTAGAAGACCAAGGTGGAAGCATGCCACTCAAGAAAAGAGATGTTCCATTCAAGAAATGGCATCAGGAGGGAGAACAAATGATTAAACCCAAGAGCAAGCCATGCTGAGGAGCGTACACTTGCACCCTTTGAGTCAGACAAAGCTTAAATGGGAGGTGGCCCTCAAACGATACTGAGAAATTAGGAAAGGGAGGGAGAATTACAGGAATAGTTTGAAGGACTAAAGGTTAAGCCACACTTAAAAACTGTGGGCAACACATTCATCCCATAGCCCACCCCTACCCAGAAGAGGAGGATGTAGCCTTGGTAATTAATGAGGGACCGCCAAGGGAAGGAAAATTTGGGAGAATCAGATTGCTCATCCCAACAGTGATCCTGTAGAGAAAGACCTTTGGAGTTTCTGGTGGATTTCCTGGATTCCTGGAATGAAGGGTCAGGGGACAGGAGGGACAGAAGATCTGAGCAGCAGGAGATGGGATCCACATGGTGGGGTCATCTAAACTTTATAAATTTGTCATGAGGAGACACTGCTGGAAGGAACCATGGCTCTGGGAAGATGCCATGCTTGTGATGGGTCTATGGGAAGAAGGGCTGGCAGTGGGCAACAGAGTAAGAGGAGTGTGATGGGGTTTGGGTGACATTTGACTCTGAGACAGGCTACAGGAACCAGAATCCTTACATGTAAAAGGGAAACCAGATGGTGAGACAAAATTGGAAGTGGAAGAAACCAGGCAGTCCATGCAGGCTCCATTCTTCCCTGGTACCTATTGCTGCTGCCATCACACATGGACATCAGACTCCAGCTTCTTCATCAGACTCTGGTGACTTCATCAGACTCCAG